>OZ026837.1:14494692-14991891 GCA_964023205.1 Lutraria lutraria | reverse complement strand
AGAACAGCAATAACGTTACTTATATTCTTAAATATCCAGTTATTATACAAGTCTATTAAATAATTACCATATGTAAATAGAGAATTTATTACAACTCACAATTGACACCAATTAATTGATTATTCACAGCATACAAGAACAGTTGCCAAGACAATATTTTAGTAGGATAGACTCTTGGTCATCTTCGGTTAATGACATAGTGCTACTAAACGAGTCTTTGGTTAATGACATAGTGCTACTAAGTTATGAGTCGATTCACATGTCTTGCAGCAGAAACAAATTTTAATTCTTTAGAAGAACAGAGATTCTTTGACTTCTTTGTTTGGGTCCAGTAAACGGACCACTCCCAATAGCATTTAGGCTTCAGTTTTTCCAAATCTAAATGGAGAAATTCCCAATGAACATTTATAAAAAAAGAATTTAAAAGACAAAGCCAAAATTATGACCCATGTCTTGACAAGAAGTATAGTAAACTAGTGCAAAGAAACCAGAGTACTTAAATTTATTTGGAATTGTCTATTGATAAAATTTTCCAATAACCAAGTCGTAAGAACTCCAAACTTTCAATCTTACCAGACCCGGACCCATTCTTAAAGAGGTGAAAATATTACTGACAGATCAAATCTCATATTTCCTTTAAGAAATCAACTTCCCATTACTGGAGAATTTTTTCTCTGACAAAAATAATGTAAAATTTTACTCCTGAAAATTTTCACACAAAACCAATTAGCAAATTACATGTATACTTAAAACCATCTCTTACAAGTTCAAACCTAAGTTTATTAGAGGCAACAATCATAATATGAGATAAAATCTACTTAATTAAGAAATATGAGCACTTAGATAATCAAAAAGATTATATTCAATTAGGCTTATAATAACAAGAATATAGCAAGATGATATTCAATATCAGTTTTTTAAAGTAACGCAGATTTTTAGATAACATCAGTTAAAGTTCTATATCATCTGTATTCAGATATACATTGTATACAATCTGTACAGAGAAGTTTAGGCCCATGAAATCTCCAATTAGTTACTTCTAATAACTTAAGTTGTAAGAAGAATTTGATACCAGGAACATTAAGCAAGTTTTCTCATTACATAATTGAATAGATGAATTTGATACCTAATTGGATGTTTGATTAAAGAATTAAGTCCCAGGGCTATTGGCTTCTATGAATATAAAATATGGAATATTAACACAATTAATTGCTAATAAAAATTAATGATTTATCTACATTGATACTCAATTGATTAATCTGATTCAAGTTCTGGTTTTAAGTAATCATCAATACATTCAGATACAAGAATAAAACTGCCTAGCTATTTGGGACATGTAGTAGTGAAAAAAGCAAATAGGTGTACATGATAAATCACCTGGTTTGTGCCTCTGACCTTAATGGGTACCAGCAGTTTTCACGCTAACCCACTAGCCCACAGCCCGGGGCTAGTAAATTTCTATTTGGGCGAGTGAGTTTCCTCAAAATTGTGTATTCGGGCTAGTGGTAAATTGTTTATTTTTAATAGTCCACTAATAGCTCTGACTAGTGCTTTAAAAAAATTAGTTCAGACACTGTACCAGTATTACAACACACACATTTATTGTGGATCAAAGATGGTTCAAACTTACCCTTCTCTCATTTTTGTCAAATTTTCACGGAAGGGTATGACCTGCCACCACCAAGAATCAAACCCGGATCACCAGGTTATAAATGCACTGCACTTATAAACCCAACAATAGTTACACAGAAGCTCTGTGCCTTGCGAGAGTCTCAAAAAAGTGGGACCATTTGGCAATGCAGGGCTTTTTTACACAGGTAGGGGAAGGGGCCTTTTCTTCAAATTCAGGGGAAAATTACGCATAATTTTTGCAAAAAGGGAAGAAAAAACCAGATGTAAATTGAATTTTAGGGGAAAACTGCATGGTTTTAAATAATTTTCCTCAGGGAAGACGCCTGTTAACGGCCCCTGCTATAGAAGGAAAAAAAGCCCTGCAATGTCAAGGAAACTATTTAGTAAAATGAACTTGGGATTTTACATAATTATCTATGACATGTCTTAAACCCAAAAACAGCAATGTTTCATCTTAAATATCTAAACTTCTCTCATTTTTATAATCTAAAGAAGTAATATCATAATTTATTATAGTTTGCTTGGGGTATTTTTGCTTAACATAATTTGCCAATGGTCTGATATTTATAACATTAGCAAGATTTTTAGCTTGACCTCTAACTATAAAATTATGTGGTATCATCAACTACATTGTAAAACAAAATTTTAGTTATTTTTTACTAACAGTTGATCTAACCAGTGCTCTGACCTTTGTTGCATAAAACTGAACTGCAAGCATACTCTCTTTGTAGGCAATGTATATTGTCGTATTTTGGTTGAAATGATATCCCTGTTCTATGTTTAAATACAAATGAACCTATTCAGATCAGCTAATATTCCAATAGATTTATGTAATATTAATAGGTTTACTGTTTTATCATAATCTATACAGCTAGCATTAATAGACAAAATGAGTTTTATAACCTTGGAGCCTAATCCACAGCCAATGCATGCAATAAAAATGTTTACAATATCAAACAAGGAGGATTGATAGCACGAAGAAATAGATTTTAAAGATGCATGTAATGTATGAAAGCTACCTAGTATATCATTAACCCCAAGAGGGGCCTCAATAGTCGTGTAGTCATGGTCTCAGTTGGGTAGTCACCAGTCCCTACCTACTGTGAGTTCAAACCCAATCAAGGGACAGACAATTTCACACGTAATGAAGCTGTCAAAATGGCGAATGGGAGATCGGTCAGGTTCTATCCAGGTGTATCGGACTTCAAGAAGCAAAAAAATCTGCCGGACATTCGGTCAAACAAGCTTGAAAATTCTGTCGGACCAAAAGAAAATTTGTCAGACCGAAAAAGGTCAGCAAGTACAAATGTGTACACATCAGGTAAATAAGTTACCTGACAGCCGGTCCAATGAGATAAGATTCTTTATTGGACCAACACACAATCTATCTGACAAGCCGTCGATCCAGTGCCTAGCTTTCACAAAGTCTGGTGTATACCCGAGGTCTTCCATGACAGTTTAAGTTGCCAAATGACCTTGGCTAGTGGTACAACACTGTGACACCCCAGATTTTAATGATGCATGTCATCATTTACGACAACGATACCAATAAATGAGTCTAAATTTCAATAGTCAGTATCAATCGTAAATATTATATCATGTAGTGATTTACGATAATATTTTGTTATACTGCAGCACTAAAATAGCCTACCGAGTGAATAAAATACAGTAATTACCCCATTGAACATAAATATGAGAGACACTTCACAGAACATATTAAGACTCAAGTGCTAGATATTTATATCCGAAAAAAGTAAATAAATAAAACTTGAGAAGCCATAAACAAAGTCCTTGGAAAACAAAAACAATGAATGTATAGTAAGCACAACAAAAAAGCTACAATATCAAAGTTTTACTTCAAACATTGCCCACACTTCTGGAAAAGAACTGGTGACAAGACGGATGACACTTTTTGCACTTAAACTGAGAATACTTTTACTACCATAGTTTTATATGCTACTCTTATAACAGTACGGTAATACACAAATGTACCACTAACATGAAAATCAGTCATATTTTACATTTTCTCTCAATTTATAAATGGTTGCGAAAATATGATACAGAAATGGCAGCATTCATTTGTTACCATTTAATATTATACTGAACAAATGGAATAAAATAATGTCCAAAATATTCACACGAAAACTCATTTGTTTGGGATTTTTTCTGAATTTTTGAATAGCCATCTCAAAATAACAGCCAATATTCAATATCACTCTTACACATAATGGTCACTGTGGTGTATTGAGTTTAATCTAATAGTCACTAGGCCTATCAGTAACCTGTCTGTATACATTTATAGTTGCCTCTCTAATAGTATTGTACATGATCGACAAATATAGCCACAGAGCAATAAACTTGTATAAAATCATCTCTGATATAAAATAGAGAAACACTGTATACAGCCACAAAAGAGAAGTTCCCTGTAATTTCTAATCATCATACGGAAACTAGCTATGGATTAATTACATACAAACACATCACTTCTCAACAATTGTAAAAACTTAAAACCATAAAAATTACTATAACATCATCAAACATTTCAAACAGCAAATTACACCGTAACACGAACATGCTGTTAAAATAAATAAATGACAATCAATAAATGTTATAACAATTCAATGAATCCACTCTGCCAGTTGCAGGTGAAACTTTCATGAACCATATCCCACTTCACTAATACAATTAATACTTCATAAAACTGGAAAGCTTTAATAATATTGATCTATTTGTATTGAAATCTGGAAAAATAATACAAATATGAACAAGTAGTTCCGTGAAATGTTCCATTCAAGTATTGAATTATTTTCTTAATCAATTAGTATCACATGACATGTGAATGATTGCCTACGTGAAGATGATACCGTACAACCTCTCCAGAGCGGCCCTGTCTTGAACAACAACCTCTCTTCAACAACAGCATGATTTTTCGTATAGTCCCACATAACTATTAATTAACCTCTCTAGAGTAACAACCTCTCAATAATGACATAATTCTGCTACTCCTAAAGGGTGCTGCTTTGTAAAGGTTGCACTGTATTTAAGTTTTGGTGGATACTAAAACTCACATTGAACTTCTATTAATGGCCTCAAATTCTATTAGATAGATATCATTCTGTATAGATGATAACATTAAAGCTCTATCATTGTGTTGTACAAACTAATGGCTCTAAATACACCATTACTATTTGAACTAAGGGACATAAATTTTAATTGATCAAATATGGGGAATATATTCGATAAGGACCCTATAAAACATTTGGAAACAAAATAGTAAAGCCTGTAAACAAAGACCACAAAGGGGCGAGAAGAAAAATGACCTCTATATAGTAAATACACAGTTGACCTTAATACACCATTGGCTTTTATAAATAGCTGTCCTTTTGATATATTTGACCTGCAAATATAGTTGAACCTTATACACAGTTTGACTTTTTACTCAGTTGGACTTTATACAGAGTTGAACAAAAACAGGGTCAGAAAAAAACAGTAAGATTCATGAATACTCGACAGACATTGTTTTTTAACTTTCCTACGGCCAAATATATTGGTCAAGTAACCTTGGACTTAATTATTTATTCTCCTAGCCTAAACACATGCTGATGAGTGAAGGTCAGTCACATGGTCAGGGTTCTCAATAAGTTTGTGGCCAACAGGCCCAAAAGCAAGACTAACAGGCCTGCTAGGAGGGGTCAAGGCATTTTCTAGCAATAAATTATAAACATTTGAGATTCCTAACTGGCCAAAACGCATTTTTAAGCGGCTAAATTGGCCTGCAGCCTGCTGTTATTGAGAACCCTGCATGATAGCCTTTAATCTGTATGACCGTACAAGACAAATGGAATTACTTCAGGCAGTATTTATAAGAAGGAAATGTATACACTGATGTTGTTGATAAAATATTAATTGATACTTAATGACTAAGTGCTTTTGACGCCAAGGTGCAAGATTTATCAGGAGTTGAATCGTTGCAATTGTTTGAAGGTGATGAAATAGCATTGATTTTAACAGGAACCATGAAATAGAAAAAAGTCTTGCTACTTAAAAAATAGCAAAAAACCTTAACAAGACAGAAAGGACCAATGCATGTATAATTATGTCCATAAGTCTTCGCTAGGGTCAAAGATCGTACAAATAGCCAGGGTTATTGGCAACTTCCAGTTTTAACATCAGAAGAAAAAACTTTTTTTTCAACCATTTTCGTGTGATTTTCTTAACACAGTTCTAGGCTCAGTAGTTGGGATGAGATTTTCATCAATTATAAAATAGTAAAAACGTTATCTAAATTTAAGAGCCATTAAATCAGCCATAGTGAATTCATATTAGTCATTTCTCTCTCAAAACAAAAAATAAATACATCATACAGTACTCTATTGAATTTTTTATCTAAGAATTGTATAATAAACAACAAGAGTGCTGTAAGCGCACTGCCAATGATTGTCTGTCCTCCGCCTCAGTGAGATCTATCCATGCACTCACTAAGTTTCATGTGGCTACCTCTCCGAGTTATGAGCTACGCTTTTGCACAGACGCAGATGATGCAGTGATCAAGACAGCTCGATTATTTCTTCGAAAAAAGACGAGCTAAAAATAGTTCTCATTACAGAAAGCAATCAGGTATTCAACTGGGACAAACTTTTTACATTTTCCAAATAAGGCCATCCTTAAAAAAAAGTTTGCTTGCTGCAACCCGACCCAGAAAACTTTCAGTGGGTATAAGTAGGTAGATATCTTTTTTTTTACTTTCTATTTGTTATATTTATCCCACAATACATGTCTGAATGCTATTTTTAATGAGAAAAAGTTAAAATCCAGAGAGACCAAACAAAAAGTGTGGTGGGGCCTTTTTTGGTGGGTAGGTAGCATTAGGGCAAACAATTTTTTTTTAAGGATGGCTTAATGAAACAGCATCACACATAATCTAAGGTTATTTCTGTCCTTTCTATTTAATGCAGCAACACAATATGACATGTCACCATATCTATCATGAAAAATAGATTAGACTATTAGTCCAGGCCATTACTTCTGTCTTTAGAATAATGAGTCTACAAGTTTTTATATTGTCTGTCCATTAGCTAAGAATGTGTAACATAATGCAAAAGGTTCCTTTGAGAATTCAGTGTTGTTGCAAGCACGGAGGATGTTTGATTATACGGATTTATTTCTGCACTTAATTCTGTGTACTCGAAAGCTTTTCTTTGTTTTCAATTATTACTTTCTAAAATACACCCATAAAAGTACTTTAACTGCGCCTACCTATCAACTGTCAAAGCTGAATAATCACACGGTCAATGCTTGCATTTATTTTTGGCTTCTGTAGGATTCGGGTACTTTCGTAATCTATAATAATGCGCTACATAATACTATATAAACATGAGGAATGGAACATTCCCTAACGGTAAAATGAACGAAAACTATCGACTGTGGTACGAAGCTAAAAATAATCATATTCAGCGACTGTGTAATTATTCAACTTTGACAGTTTAATAAAATCGCACAATACCATAAGTCAACTGGACAGCTACCTCGCAAGCGAAATTTGCTCCTGCGTGAATTTAAATTAACGAAGGTGATGGACTAGTAATTGCATAAACATATGACCACTGTGGTCTCCTTTCATGGACATAAATGTTACTTTTAATGTTTGTTTATTTTTAATCAACAGAACTTCTTTAAATATACTACATAGATAAACGTAAGCATAATTATGTTGATAGAAGGGATAATTAAATACAGACACCTTGCTATAAAGGCCACCTTAACGACCAATTAACTATCATTGTGCAATGAAGAAGAAATAATGAATATCTGTTTCGAAAACCTGGGTTATGTTTCTTTGTTTGTTTGTTTATTCGAGTTTTACACCCCTTTTCAACAGTCAGAGTCATATGAGGCGGACAGTTCACCTTAGACCATCGTTCCTAGGAAGAACCAGTACTAGATAAGCAACTGCCTACTTTCTCACATAAAGAGACATGGTCGGTAGCTGAGTTCGGACCGGTGGCCCTCTATCAGTGAGGGGTTACTGTGATTTGAAGTCAGCGATCTTAACCACTCAAACACGGGTGCGGGTCTTGAACACTAGACAGATAATCACAAACATATGCGTATGGACATCCGGGACAAGTATATGCAGTTACACCTTGTTATTAAGTTCACCTTAAGGATAAATTAAACGATACTTAATATTGAGGTGACCTCAAGGTGCAATGCAGAGGAAATGTTGAATATCCGGTTAAAAAAGGTAGTTCAGCCCTTTTTTTCTGTATTGGGGAACAGATTTCAGGTCCCTCTGATGTGAAGAAATTTGTGTCATAAAACACCAGATTTGGAGATTTTTTCGGCGCAGCAGTATTAAAATTGATTTTGACCTACATTTGAACCAATGAAAATGTTAGATACAAAATTATCAGCTAAAGAAGGAAGTTTGTCATTGGTCATTATGAAATTTTAGGGCAGAATTCGTAATTGTCTGAAAATAATCAAAATCTATAACAGTATGAAATTAGATATTGAAATGTTTTTAACCATGCAAAATAAACTCCAGAGTTTTGTTTATGGCCTGAACTAATATGGTAATAGTACAACAGGTTTAAAATATTTAAATGTTTAATCAGGCACTGGCGCTAAACCAAACACACAAAGGTTAAAAAACATGTGAATCAAGGTTTTTGGGGGGTTTTTTTTTTGCTTACTTGAGTATTTTTTACAGTTATTTTCACAAGTTGAAGATTTCCTGGCAAAAAGAAGAGGCACTGATTACATTTTACTTATTCAATACAATAAATTATTTCCAGTAACAAAGTGGCGTCATGCTTGACTTTGCCAAATTGGCAATGTCCGAAAACTGTACAGCTATATGGCATTAATTTTGTACTGTATCAGCGCCGATTATCTTTTTTTAATGATATTTCTTGTTTTTAATTATAGGGCATTTTTTTTTCTCAGAGGGGAAAAACATATACTTTTTCACTTAGGGAACAGGGGACAATACCGGACTCAAAAATGGCATAAAAAAGGGCCTATTAAGTTTTTATAAAGACATGGTCACTACAAGTGAGTAAATTCTCACTGTATACAGTCAAATCTTTGTTTGTAGCCACCCACAAATAAAGGCCACCCTGTGAAAGGAATTGTTTTAAAAACTGTCGTAGATTATTAAAACAAACTTTAATCCAAAATTGAACTAACCAAACCTGTGAAAGCAACCACCTCTGAATAAAGGCCACCAAAGTGAATAAAGACCAATCTTTCAAAAACTGTCATTGATTATTTAGAACAAAACAACCTCCCAGGGTTCTCAATAACAACAGGCTGCAGGCCAATTTAGCCACTTAGAAAAATGGTTGGGGATGGTTAGGAATCTCAAAAGTTTATAAAAAATTGCTAGAAAATGCCTGGACCCCCCCCCCCCCCCCTAGCAGGCCTGTTAGAGTTAGTTTTTGGGCCTGTTGGCCACAAACTTATTGAGAACCCTGCCTCCAAATAAAGGCCATCAGCCTCAGTCAACAGAGACCACATTTTGTCTTTCCAGAAGATGACCTTTGTTGACAGGTTCATCAGTATAAATCATCTGTATACAGTTGACACAGAGAGAAGTAATGTATGAACACAATTTATTGTCACACTTTAATAAGCATACTGTATAAACACGTACAGGGTTAAATGAACACAGTAACATTCTTTTCTGTAAATCAATCAAGGTTTTAAACTTACCTAAGTTTGTAGATTTAAACAACAAAAAATATTGTTTTTATAAAATATATGATCCAGAATAGAAAACTCCAATTTCACGATCATGAATGCATGTTTTTATCATGCATATGTAAGTGTCCTGATCCTTAACACTGGTTTTACCTTAATAATCACAACATGTTAAAATTATAATGAACACCTTTAACAGGAAATAAAATATCACAATATCACATACCTAAATCCAAAACACAAAAAACATAAAATCAACAAGACATTGTGGAAGTATTGAAATATCTGAACAGTTTAAACCCACACGACAGTCTGGTCAGATAACAATGTATACTGTAACCACACTAGTATAATACCGGGTATTTTCAAATAATCCCGCAACATTAAACCCAGGCTTACAAAATACAATGTGTGATTGTGTCACAATTTTCAACCTTAAGTAAACCAATAATCAGTCTTCATTCTACATACCGGGACAAGAAAGCAAATAAACAGATTGTTGTTGATAAAAACGTTTTATAAAACATTAAATAAACATGTTGAAATGCTCAGTAAGACTGGATCTTAATATAATTATAGACAGTTCTGGATGGATGGACGAAGTGAATAAATACCTGACAGACTGTAAGCTTACTTTGTACATTTAATACTTTATTTGGCTGTTGTTTAACGACCCATTGGACAACTATGGTCATTTCAGGGTCGCCCCACAGTGAGGGGGAGAGAAGATACAGGTGAACCGAACATTTACATCCATTCTCTTTTCGAATAGTTTTTCCTGATTCTTTTTAAGATTTTAGATTTCTTGGAAAAGGTCAGCATTCATGTCAAAAATGTTTTATATATTTTATATACAGTCAAACCTGTAAAAAAGGGCCACCTTTGGATAAACATAATTCTGCCTAAATTGACAGGACTTACTGGCTAATGTAAGGTCAGAAGGCCAAATCAAAGTAAAAGCTTGTGTCCTTTTTGGATGATATTTTGTACTGAATAATCAGTGAAGGTATTCAATAGAATAACATGTATACTCAGTGTGGCTTTTGTTCAGAGGTGGCACCAAACACAGGTTTGACTGTAAATGAATTTAAACATTCTTATTTTCTATATTAATTCATTTATGACTACTCTAATTTCTATCAATCTCAAACTAGAGCTGTCACAAAGGTGACTAATACCCCCGCGGCCGCTTTGACACTAAGAATATGATAGTACACTATAAGGCTAAGTTCAAGGGGACATAACTCTGCAATGAGTGGATCACTGGGCATGAAAATTGTGTGTTGCATATCTACATTTAACATTGATAATATTTCAAGTTTCAATTCCATCCCTTGAAAAATGGAAGTAGTTAGCTCCACAACCTAAGACTGCCATTGTACACTATTTGGTTAAGTTCAAGGGCACATAACTCTGGAATGATTGAATTGCTGGGCATGAAAATTATGTCTTGCACATGTACACTTCATGATGATAGCATATTTCAAGGTTCAATTCCATCCCTTGAAAAATGTGGAAGTAGATCGCTCCAAAAGCTAAGACTGCCATTGTACACTATATGGCTAAGTTCAAGGGCACATAACTCTGGAATGAGTAAATCGCTGGGAATGAAAATTGTGTCTTGCACATCAACACTTCATGGTGATATCATAGTTTTGTTGCAATTGCTTAAAGTCCCATAAGCTTATAAATGTATTGGTCCTAATATTTTCTATTTGTTCTATAACAGAGGAATCTGGTGTGTTTTCCTCCCGTGCATACTTTATAGCAAGAAAAAATGTTTCCGAAACCACTGTCATATTTTTTTCAATATCATTGAAATAAATACTATTTATAGAACACCTGTGTTTTCCCGCAGTCATGCCATGCACATGTAGTAAAGTGATGTCACACGCTCTACATATTTCAAGTTTACAAAAGCAAAAATCACAGTGAAATGAGTGTTTTCAGACGAAAAGGGATTGTTTCGTCGGTAATAATTATTTTGGGATAATATCAGCAATTAAATGTTTTTGCATTTATTTTTCTACAGCAAAAAGCTAATGGGGCTTTAAAGAATGTTGATATTTTATGCAGACAGATGGACAGACCGACCAACGACCGACCGACCGACCAACAGAGTGACTCCAATATACACCCTCTCAAACTATGTTCGCGGGGGGTATAATTATGTACATTCAGAATTACATAATATCTCATCATACACTTTCACTTGGGAGACAGTAATACAAACTTTACATATATATGCAGGTCTACAAAAAAAGCAGTATCTTTTTTATTTATTGTGATACATTAACAAAAATGGTACCATTTGAAAAGAAGATGCTATATAAGTCATTCCTTTTTATTGACTTTAAATGTGAACAATCCAGTAGAATATTAGTACAAAGTAATATGTCTAATTGTAGAGATTTTAAAATCATCACGGAAAACCCAACCGGACAAGTCTTTGTCCTTAAGTTTATATATATAATTATACAGTCCTTATATCTACATTGCTAGGCGCTTAATCAGAAATCAAATACAAACAATAGTAGGTAGGAATGTCACATGTATTCAATGTCCCAAGAATTTTATCAATGAGCTTTATTGACTGGTGATTTTGTTATCAATATTCAAAGATTTATAACCAAACAAGTTTAAACATTTGTTTGTGTTTGTTTCATTCGGTTTAACGCCCCTTTTCAACAGTTAGAGTCATATGAGGCAGACAGGTCACCTAACCATCGTTCCTGGGAAGAACCAGTACTATATACTCCCATCCTCCGTAAGCAACTGCTTAGTTTCTCACATACAGAGACATGGTCAGTAGCTGGGCTCGAACCCACAACCCTCTATCAGTGAGAGGGTACAGTGATTTGAAGTCAGTGACCTTAACTGATTGACCAGTGAGGCAGGTCATTTAACATTTATCAACCAGTTCTCTAGGATGCACATGTGACCATGAAGTAATACTAGTGTGAGTACTTAAAGGGAACAAAGAGCAGTTTGAGGAAGGAAAGGGGAAATTAACATAGATATCCTTTAAATGAGAATAGGGTTGAACTCCATTTTTAAACGATATTTCACTAATATGCACCAAGCGGTGAACCTAACCTGAGTTTCCCTGGACAGAATTAAAACCAGTAATAATTAATTAATTAGCTTCTTTGATCTCCACATGCAGAGGAAAATCAACATTTTTGTCAATTTTTCAAAGAAGGGATGAATCATTTGTAACTGGGATTTGAACCCATGATCTTAAGGTTACAAGCCCTGCACATTTACCACTGGACCACGGTCACTGGCCCATACAGCTTACTATCATCCCCTTCAAACTCTTCATACCATCTTGATTGTGATTATTAGTTTAATGTGTGTATGTAAAACACAAAATATGTAAATTCCTAATGTTTGTTCACTGTAGAAATTTGCCAAAATCAACACAGACTACTGTTAAAATTTACACGTACCTGAATCTAGTTATATCATAACAGAAGATGACAGATATCAGACCGTCAAAACACACGTAGTAATACTTGAGTTAAAAATTGATGATAACACATTCTTAGCCACTGTTTATATCCTGTTCATACTCTAATGCACGTTTCCTACCATTCATTATGCAAGTTTACTTACATCTAAATCATTCATTTACGCAGGAAACATAAAACATTATTAGTAATCTAATTATTATCCGAGTTATAATTATTAATCCGCACTAATTACTACCATACTTATAGTTAACCATGATGATATAACCAACTAAGTAATCCAACTAATTAGACTGTGACAGTAAGACCTTTTATTTAGTCCTGTCCAGCTGAGAGAATGATGCTTCCAAATTTATTTATAATACCAGCTAACCATAAAGCCGAATAAGTACAGCTGCTACCAACTGAGACACCCCACAAACATATCTAAATACTGTGGAATCATTATTTTTCGTTGGGGATTGAATTTTGTGGATTTCGTGGGTCGACTCATCTATGAAATCAAATCACCACAAATTTTAATGCAGAGATAAGGCATTTTTTTCAAAAATCAAAATCCGCGAATTTATGTCCCCACAAAATAGCCATTTTAGTAAAAACCACGAAAATTGAGCCCAACAAAAATAAATGAAAATACAGTAATTCACAATGTGATATCTAATTTGAGAAAATTCATCTAACATTGAAGCCATAAGTCCATTACATGCAGTCACAGTCTATGCATAAACTGACATTGAACGTAACACTAGCAGCAACAGTCAATACTGACCTCACAGAACATAACAACATTACCAGCAACAGTCGATGCTGACACTCACAGAACATAACAACATTACCAGCAACAGTCAATGCTGACACTCACAGAACATAACAACATTACCAGCAACAGTCGATGCTGACACTCACAGAACATAACAACATTACCAGCAACAGTCGATGCTGACACTCACAGAACATAACAACATTATCAGCAACAATTGATGCTCATAACAACATTACCAGCAACAGTCGATGCTGACACTCACAGAACATAACAATATTAGATGCTTACATCGAACACTAGAAGAAGTCATATCCTACAGATGTACACATTATACATATATGAACTCAAGTGTATAACACACTATCAACATTATAATAATTATACTAGGAACACTTCAAACTTTTGATTCATAGATCAATAAACTTTGATTGTTGTGATAAAGAATTATATCCTCCTATAGATAGGCACAGCATTATAGCTAGATAACAATTCAAGGAAATTGTCATGTAAAGCTCAGAAAAAATAGTTACCCGAACAACTTTACTTTATGCACCATCCCGAAATTTTTAACACCCAAAGAAAAAAAGATCATCCAAAAAATAATGAAAATGGTCAGGATGAATTGTGTCTCAAAATTAATGTACGAAAGATAAAAATTAGAAAATAATTTTTTTGCAACCTACCTACCCTATTTTTTTTGTTAAGATATCTGCATGGTTACATACGTTTTTTTCTCGCTTAATGAACTAAACAAGAAACCAAAGTACTGAAAGCACTCATCGCATGGACTTGCACTGCAACATAAAACAGGAATGAATTAAATAATTGCATGGCGAATGTAAAAAAACATATAGTACTTTTGTCTGCATCAAATTCATGCGCACTGAGTGAGTGATGACTATGGAAAACTGAACTATCAGCAAAATGCATCAAACAATTAAGCCCTATCATGTGGCATGCTTCATCTCTTTAGATTCAATTTACCTCTCAAAATCCAATCCAATTAAAAGCAATTACATATATAATCAAACCTGTGTAAGCGGCCACCTCTACATAAAAGCCACCCTGTAAATAAATCATTTATAGTTTAATACAAAATGACCTCCAAATGAAGACCACCTGTCAACAATGGCCACTGTATTTCCCAAGGTTGGCCTTTGTACACAGGTTTCACTGTACTACAATAAGCTGTACTTCAGCTTAATGTCACTGAAAAACACAGTGAGTGTTTGTATGGAATATTAAAATATTAATTGATACAATTTGGTGTTTACACAATAACTTGGTAGGTATAAAAAGCTACTCATTGACGCATTTATAATGGCAAGCCAAAATGAAAGGATTTATTACACATTCATTTGAAATGTTTATGTAACAAATTTTACTAAGTATTAATCAATTTTAATCACTTTCAAGACACAATACTTCATATTCCCTGTTATTCGACTAGTCTGAAGTACACATTATTTGTCTATATAACATAATAGTGTAATTTAATTTCACATCACATTAATTAAATTGGTTATTTTGAAAATTCCATAAATATTTCATGTATAGGTTTATGTAGATAATACATATTTATGAACAGTCAAACCTGTGAACAAAGGCCACCTTTGGGTAGACAAAATGTGACCTTTAATGACAGGTGGCCCCTACTCAGAGGTAATTTTGTTCTAAATATGAAAGTAAAAAGAATTTAAAGGAATGACCATTATTCACAGGGTGGCCGATATCCGGAGTGGTTGCTAACATAACTTGTTTTTGTTTTTTCAATTTTACTGGAAAGGTGGCAGGGTCCTAGGAAGATAATATAAATACAACTGAATGGAATTTCCATAAATCTTCATAGGGAAAAACATACTAATATTTCAAACAAAGGTATGGGGCCCAAATTTGGCCCCAAATCAGTCCCCTAAAAACACTGATTTGCTATAAGTGATTACAAATGGGGAGGCAACAAGTTTGGTTTGTTTAGAGTTTTAAACTGATATGACTTAAATGAAGTTTCCAGTAACAGGATTACCGGTAATTCCGCCCCCCCCCCAATCATATTTTTTTTCGGTCTTTTTGGCGCAGATATTTTTTATTTTGATGTAAATTATATCACCGACAATGTCGCACTGTCATACAAACCAGCAAAATGTCATTTAGCATATATAACTTATAATTATCTAATAAGTATCAACCAAATTGATCAGCAATCGAAACTTGAGCCTCAAACTAAAAAATTGACTGGTCGGCTATCTCTGGTCAACAGAATCTGAGTACATGCCAAGGTTTCAGAAAAAAAAATTGATACCACTTGCGACCATTAAGATTTAAGTCCCTCAGTAGGGTCAACATTGTGATCATGAAAATCACGAAACAGGTATTGATTGAAATCTTTCCCTGGAGAAATTAAAGCCATTAGTTATACATATGATCTTCAATAACTCATCAATTATAGAATCATTGAATTTACTCTGAAAATCATATCAATGAAATCATAAAACACAACCATCTAGGTACAGATCAGCCTAGCTATGACAATGTGAGATATTTACATTTCTGTTAATCAAGGAAACCATATTGACATAACACAAACAATATGTGATATCTGTTTTATTTACTTAATGTTTTTATATGTAAGAAGCAAAATGATGTAAAAAACTTAACCATTAACAGACAAATACATCTTTATTGCTTCAGTACATTTGGACTATCATTTTTTACACCATTATAGCAGAACTTAATTAACAATGTAAATATAGAATATAATCATTTCCTCATGTAACATTTAGCGGTTATTAGTTCAGCACACTGTCAACAAGTATCTATTTTACTTGTAATGGCAGGGTTTTACATTAAAGTTAGTTCATCCCATAGGTTTTGGCAACCAAGTTTGAGGTCAGGACAAGTTGAACGTACGCCCTCATTGTCCGAATAGCTAAGTGAAAATAAAACTGCAAATTTGGAGCTAAACAACAATTATCTTTTATACTATGGAACAGCATTCTATACTGATTAACATTAATCTCAATCCAGAAACTGTTAATTAAGTGTTTTATCACTTAGTTTTGGTACGTTCATTTTCGGAAGGGGCAAGTTGATAGCTCCGAGTACTAGGGTAATCACGAATCATTTTGAAAAATCGAGTACGAATAATCGTCATTACTAGGGCTGTCCCGATACAAATCTCAGCCGATACAATACGTATTGCGATACGGTACTAGCGATATATCAACGATACGATATGAAAATATTTCAAAGTAAAGAAAAACGTTGTAAAATTAGTATTTTCGGGAACTCTGCACACTTGTTTAGTGCTAGAAAGTCATGTTAACTGTTAAAAGGGTGTTTTGTCTTGTACTTAAAGTCATCAATTTGATTCACATATATGTTAGTTGATTATGAAAAATATTAGCAAGTTTAAATCTCTGTCCCATAAATGACCTTATATCAAGAATAGAACCTAGCCATATAAAACTGTTTAAGGAATCAAATTTATTAACTAATATATAATTAATAATGAACTTTTGAAACCTTCAACTTATGATAACGAGACATATGTGTTCCCATCACTACACTAGCTTGACATCGTGTTGACACTTCTAATAGATAACTATATACATTTGTATGTGCTTCTTTTTTTTCATTAATCTGCAAAACAAAATGTTGCCATATTTTTATGTAAAACTACATGGTAGCGTATTGCAATTTATAAGTCAATATATATCTACTTGACAAAATCTGAATATTCGAATTCAGCTAATGTCTATAAATAGAGAAGGGAATCCCAGATATTAGTTGCGTAAGCAATGTCGACGATAAAACGAGAGTAAATTGGCAACTCTAGTTCAGTTATTCAACATTCTAAGAATGTTTTAATATAAAACAATAAACCGCGATATGGCCGATACGGGACCTTCCGATACGATACACATATCGTTCAGCACTGTACCGGTACGTACCGTTACACCGCCATATCGGGACAGCCCTAGTCATTACTGAGATTCGTAGTTCGCGATCTTGTTTTTTGACATATAATGTATTCTTTGTTCTTAAAAATCCCTTTTCTCTGAATATATCTATTGACTCATCATAGACTACCTTGTTTGCCAAGAGGTCCAATCCAATCTTTAAATATTGGGTCACATAATCAAACCAGAAAATGATGCTGGTAAATCTATTGATTGGAAGGGAGTATGTATAAATTTAAGCCATAGAAAAATTTATATCAATTTACTTCATTATTCCTAAAAGAAAATTAAATTTAGCTGTCTTCAGGACTGCAACATTGAAGTTTTAGATGGGATACTTGATAACAATAGATTCGTGATTCGATTTGTGGATCATAAGTGTTAAATCGTGGATTGGATAGATTTTAATATTAATGTAGAGCCCTGAACAAAATGGTTACCCGCTATCAGAAACCTTTGATGGATATAAAGGGTCTAACCTGACCAACAGTCATATGTTCGGCCTTCTCAACATCATTTTTTAATTTTCAGTCAATTAATTCTTGTCAATACTTTCATTTACACTGTACCAACAAAAAAAATCTTTTTAAAAAGATTCTCCTGACCGGTCACAAGACCCCTAATTTTTTGTCAGCGAAAACATTTTTTTGCTTAATGCATCAAATCACACGTAAGGTGGAGAAAAACTCCATTTTGTTACTTAGTCCTGTGCATTAAATTACCACTGGACCATCGGTCATCCCTTTCACAAGTACTACACATAAAATGTCCCTCTTAATTATAAATAACTAATTGAATAAGATATAAAAAGAATTTACTATTTTCAATAAGAATTTCTGTCAAATTAAAGACCAAATTCGGATAATTGATATCTCTACCATCAGAATTCAGAGAAGATACACTAAAAGTTCAGATTTGCGTATTTCCGATACTGATCTACAGATTTTACCATGTAGATTATGATTTCCTCACCTGATTAACTGATTATTCTTGTATCCTGAGATACATGTTCACCATTACAGTGTAGCTAATTGAGTTACCATGTAAGATACAGACAGCTCTTATATTTAAGTTATGTATCCAGGCATGTTCAAGTAATTTTAAAACAATTCAAATAGTCAAACCTGTGAACAATGACCACCCTTGGGAAATACATAATGTGGCCTTTATTGACAGGTGGCCTTTATTCAGGCTCAGGTCATTTTGCCCTAAATTATCAACGACGGTCTTAAAAATGGCCTTTATTCACAGGGTGGCCTTTATTTAAAGGTGGCTGCTAACACGGGTTTGATTGTATTTGTACAGATTATGGAACCTATAAAGGAAATTCACTTTGACAAAATACACAGACACGTTTTTATGGTCTAATAAACCTTAATGGAATATGTCTAGCTGACTTTAGCAATTTGCGTCTCAAGTTCACAAAAAAAAGTTCAGAAATATTGCTACATACCCCAGTCCCCCCCCCCCCCCCCCCCCCTCCTTAGGTTTCAACATTGTCAATCAACTGTTTTTATTCACGGTTGAAATAAAAGTGCTGTAAGTACTCATGGAAACTGAACTTACATAGACTTGCAATGCAACATGAAATGGTAACTAATTTAACAATTGCATGGTGCGTGGATGTAAACGAACATAGTATTTTAGTCCTCATCAAAATTCAGGCGTGCCAAGCAAGTGACAGCTATGAAAAGCTGAACTGGCAAAATGTATTAAATAATTAAGCCCTATCTTGCGACATGGTTGATCTCTTTATTTACCTTTCAAAATCCTGACTTCACGAAAGGCGAAAAAATCTGACGGACAGTCGGTCCAACAAACTTGAAAATTCTGTCGGACCGAAAGGAAATCTGCCAGACCAGAAGCAGTAAACAAGTGTAAACATCAGGTAATAAGTTGCTGGACAGCCGTTCCAATGAGATTAAGATTCTTTATCGGACCGACACACAATCCATCGGACATGTCCTTTGGTCCGGTGCCTGAAAATCCAATCCAATTAAAAGCAATTACATGTACAGACAAACCTGCAGCATTTCGAATGGTGGGACATAAAAAACACTGAAACGGAATAAAAGCCAACAAACCTGAGGGCTGGCAAAAAATTTCTCAACTTGTCCGTATGATATTAATGTAGTAAATTCTGGAAATTTTCACTTGTTTACACAGGCTGCGGGACAACCTGGGCAATATGGACGAATGATTTTGCCGACCCTGCAAACAGTAGTCTAGTTCTGTATAACACAATTTGTTATTAACCTTCCTGTTCACAATGGGTAGACTATTGTTATTATATCAATAGATTCAATACAAGAGTTTTGGCTCTTTGAGACATCCGGTCTATAACAACATCAATGTATATAATCAGCATTCCAATACAAGAAGGCTAAATTATAGCTTGCAATGTAATGATGAATTATGCAACAGGACTGTACAAAGTGCTACAATGCACACATAAGGGACAAAAAACAAGATTATAAATTTCCGCACGAGACAATGACAATATTAAATCTACAGAATAACACCATACAAAATCTATGTGCTTGAATGAATGCCACAAAACACAAGATGAGGTCGTATGATATAATTTTCTTACTATCGGAATATCGTACGATATAAAACTAATGCATACCTAATGACAATAGTTCCCAATCATGATGTTTGGTTATTACATGTAAATAACGTACCAGACAAAATGTTGTCAATTTTGAGGCACAGACATGCAATTACTATTTTTCTTTTTTGTTCTTGGAGACAGGATATAGCACAACATTTATCCTTCAAAACCCTCATATAGAATTTTTTAAATGTTGTTTTATGGCGAATCGACAAATTACGGTCATAAAGCGAACATTTAAATAAAAAGGGAAGTAATAAAGATCATATCCTTCAGAAAAGGATAGTAAGAAATTAAGGGTAATTGATACCAATGTGTAAATTTGACTTGGTAGTAACAAAATAAGACTGTGTGAGAATAATCTCAGTATTATTATCTATTTATCTGTTGTTTAATGATCCATTTGACAGCTATGCAGCATTCTCAATAAGTTTGTGGTCAACATGCCCAAAAGCTAGACTAGCTAACTGGCCTGCTCGGGGGTCTGGGCATTTTCTAGTAATATTTTATGAACTTTTGAGATTCCTAACAGGCCCAAACACATTTCTAAGTGGCTAGATTGGCCTGCAGCCTGCTGTTATTGAGAACCCTGGCTATGATCACTTCATGGCCACCCCTGAGAGAAGGAAGGAGAGAAGATACAGGAGAACCGGGCATTTACTAGTATATCCCTCCTCTTATTTCGAATATCTCTTTCTGGTTCCTTATTGTGCCCAGTGTAAAACACTGATACATACCTCACATTATCTCTGTGACTTTCTTAACTCAGTACATTTGTACTTAGCTCAGTAGTGGGGATGAGGACACAGAATAAGCATCCCTGCAATACCTGAAGGTAGAGCCAAGAATCGAACCTATGACCTTCATCCAGCAGTCCACAGTGTTACCACTAGACGACCGGTCCATTATGGCGGTATTTCACATTTGGTGTATGTTAAAAAGACTTAATTACAACAAGGGTTAAAAACAACTTGATGTGTATAGGGTTAAAAGTATTTGATTATCACTAGATTTTCGAGTTAAACATATAACATTAAAATATACAACTTAACCAAAGGCCTGAAAGGAGATGAATTTTGTAACGCATTATAGATTTCTCTGGGTTGATACAAAATTTAAAATCTTATCAATAATTCTGACTGATAGTTATATGACCTACTGTTTATTCAATCAAATCTTTATTTACAAGGATCATTATAATTGCCTGACCGTGTTTAGATTGTACTGTTTGTTTGTTTCATTGGGTTTTACACGATTTTCAACATTATTTCAGTCATATAGTGGCGGGCAGATATCCTTACTAGCTTTTCTGGAATTCATTTAGGCCTTAACCAGTACTAACCACATTCTATCCGTAAGCTTCTGCCAAGCTACCCCACATAATTTAGAGGTGGAGGATAATTTAACATAGTATATACTATCTTCAGTCAAATTTGTAACGGACAGTGTGAGCCTCGCCAGGGGTTCAAACTCACAACCTCTCGATCATCAGACAAACGCTCTAACCACTGAGCTAGCCGGGCAGGCTTCAGATTGAGATTGTCAATGAATATCAAGTGGAATTCATTTAGACAATGATTTGTAGTAACATATATATTTAATCTAAAAAGGTTTTCTCATAGTAGGTCAGCAAGTAGTTAGATTTTATAAAAAAAATCATATTCATTGAATCTTTTTTGTACATTTTACAACCTTATAAAAGCTCTTTCCCCTTGATAGTCCCAAAGTGTTATATTTTCCCCAAAATGAAGTCATATTTCCCACTGAAAAGAAGTTAAGGAAGTCCCATAACTTAAAGAAGAGGAATAGGCTTACCCTAGGATACCAGGAGTGCATGCATGCACATTTGTCACCAATACCATGACTTTATGCTGCATGTTGAAATGCAATAAAATTGATAAATAATCACCCTCTCAGTAACTGTTGATGGTTTTTATTTCATATTTTTTCCATTTTCTGATAAATTTATCATGCTATAATTCCCCTTCAGAAAGCCACTGAGCCACAGGTTGTTTCGAAAATCAATACAAAGTACTGACATTAGTTTCTTAATTAATTAAATATTAAGATGGCATTAATAAATCTCTTTGCTTTGCTTGCAAGAAGAACAATCCCCAACCAACACTCAATGAGCAAGTAACCTGAGAAACAAACAATTTGTTGACAAATAAGAACAACAACTTACCTGAAATTGCCCGCCAGCAGGTAGTTGTATTAGAACTAATACAACTACCTACCGCCAGTGAAGATCGAGTTGTTGATTCGCTTTTATCCACAGCTCCATGGTTAATTTACATAAACGCTGGGGTTTTCTACATTTTTTGGGAAGGCATCCCTAGCCCTTTGTGTAGGGATGAAATAGTAGTTTAAAGCCTCTTTGGGAGAAAAATCAACACCTGAAACAAGATAGGGAATCCCGACAATTTGGAAATTTGGGGAAAATAGCACATTTAAAGAAATTTTCAAAGGGGAAGGCGTCTTTTACAGACCACAACTATATAAGAAAGTGAAACCCCTTACAACTCATAACATTCAGTTCAATTACGGTAATGTCCACCAAGTATTGGAAATATAGTAACCTGAAGTCGATCCGCACGTGATTCTAACAGTACCTGTCTGGCATACCTTTCAACACAAAACTTCTGTTCCAGTGCCGGTATTTACTGGGTCTTCATTCAAACCATTTAAAAAGCTCAAATTCTGGAGTCATTGAATTACAAAATAGACTATTTGCGTCCATTATATGTGCAACGCAGCCACTTAAGCCGCAGTGCACGTAAAACGATGATGATGCAACAAGCGGGAAAAGAAGTTTCCTGGTCCAAATCAATGAAGACCAATCGAAAGTGATGAGTGAACGGGAACCATTTTGGGGAGCCCTACGTACTATATTCTGCAAAAATATGCAAATACCGTATAAAATATGACAAGGACACTATTTCTTACAACAAAGACAGACAAAGACACATAGTTTTGTAATGTTGCATATTTTGATTGTAAAATGGCCAAGTTATAATATATTTGTATCATAAACTGACCTGTAACTCTTATCACAAGATTTACACCTAGATCGTATTAGATTCCTTGTAATAACTCTTAAATTCTGGGGGATATATATATAATGGCATCACACATTGCATAGTAAATTATTGAATATACATGTACATTTGTATTACAATATCAGAAAATAAATGGCTTTGTATGTATATAAGAAGTATATATATACTGCCTTCATTTGTCTTTGTCACGTACAATCACGTCATATGTAAATGTATGTTCACATTGGGCTCAGCATCTATACTGATTTCAAATAAACGTTCCTTATATCAAAATGATACATACTTATTACAAAGATCTATACATACATGTATGTGTAGGTCTTTGCTTATTACAAGAAATCTACAATTTACAAAAAAAAAATTATGATTTGCAGACATGAACAACAATTGTCTGTGACATGAACGGGTACAAGATAATAGGATCATTCATTGCAAGTACAATGTACATTTATTCAATAAATATTTGAGCCATGCTTACGTTCTATTACCACAGGAACCTGTTATTCAATAAAAAAAATATGCTCAATAAAAAATTACCTACGTATAGAAAAAACTTTTTACACGTAGGTAATTTTTTGTTGGACATATTTTTTTTTATTGAATAACAGGTTCCTGTGCTATTACACACTAACAACTCAGCAGTTCCATATGAGTTCATGTTGATCACGTTATAAATGGCACACAAGGGAGACAATTCGTGTGTATTCGTTATACCAGATTAGCTTCCCTTTAAATAGTAAAATTCTATTTAGGATATTACTCTGTCAGAAAATCTCTTAATTATACACTTTTATAACACAAATATGTTGATCATAATTTACAGATGTTGAGGTTGACTTACAGTGCAACCTCTCCAGAGAGGCCCTTTCTTGAGCACCCCACCCCCTCCCTTCAATAGCAACATATGATTTTTCTCACAGCATGATTTAACTATGTATGAATTCAACCTCTCTAGAGCAACAACCTCTCAACAACAACATAACCAAAGGGTGTTGCTTTGGAGAGGTTGCACTGAATCTAAATAGTCACACAGTGGGTCGGGCATGTGGTATTAAGATGCATGACATGCTTAATTACAGGTGGACATCCAAAGGATGATAGTCATGAGTGCATATGTTACGGGTGCACAGACGGCATATACAATCCTAAAAAGCGTGTGACCATTTTTAAAGTGGGATCTGTTATTTAATCGGAGCTTGGCATGCACACAGTAAAATGACACTCCAATATGACCCTCAGGCATTCGTGTGCCCAAACAACAAGAGGAGTCAATGTTGTCAATATCCCAGGAAATGTCAATGATCAGCGTTACATCAATATTTAAACAACACCATGATAATTATTATTCATACAAAATAACGGACCAGGCTATTCCAGCACGACAATGCAACGCCTTACAAGACGCACATAACCACACACTCCCTTGCTCAAAATAACATTAATTGATATAATAGCTAGTCGGCTTTAAATGTATGAGTGTTCTAAAGACAAGCGTAACTTTAAAGTCAGTGTAATACGTACCCTATCCTTAGATAAGAACTTGTTCTCAGGCAAGACATTAGAATAAAGACGAGTAAAATCTGACATAAAAGGATTTCAGTACTAAGATTTGAGTGCAGAGATCAAGTTGAGTGTGGAGAGTTTAGAGTCAGGATTTGAGTAGTGAGATTTGAGAGCTAGGGTTTCAGTGCAGAGATTTGAGTGTGGAGAGTTTAGAGTCAGGATTTGAGTAGTGAGATTTGAGAGCTATAGGGTTTGAGTGCAGAGATTTGAGTGCTGAGAGTTTAGAGTCAGGATTTGAGTAGTGAGATTTGAGAGCTATAGGGTTTGAGTGCAGAGATTTGAGTGTGGAGAGTTTCGATCCAAAGATTTGAGTGTTCGAGATTGAAGCTGTTTGGATTTGAGAATGGTTATTTTACAATTCTTACAGTTGACTGCTAAATTGCTTGTCTGTAAACACACAAGCACATTTACCGAATAGAAACACGTATTAAGGGACATTGATTTTGTTCGGTAATTTTCGTCTACTATAAACATTTTTCCACTCTATAGGGGGAACCAATTTATTTCAAGGAACCAGTTTATTTACACTTGCACATTACAAACGAGTTGAAAGCAAAGGGTCATGTCACATAAAAATATCTTTAAAAAATAATAAATATTAATATTATTTAAAATTAAATATGAAATAATATATTTTTTTATATGTATTTTCTATGTGACATGACCATTTGGTTAAAAGTGGACATCCAGTGAGGATAGGTGTCTTAATTTAATATATTTTACTGTTAATAATGGAATTGGAAGTACCTAGTGTAAGATCAAGGACTTATACATACATACGATTTTGTAGCAGTATAAATTAGATGTAGATAGATGTATTTAGAAGGCGGAGTTACTGAATTTAACCGAACCTACCTCTACTGGTGTCCTCGCTCTTCTGGTGTCTTTAGCGACTGCCTGTCCACCACGTGCAAACGGTGTTGATGTAAACAAAACAGTTGATCGATTAATATTTTGATTTCTTTATTAATTATCTGTGTCATTGTTAAGCGTCCAGTTAAGTTGAAGGTAATTATTGTGTCAGAAGGATACTATTTTTTTCAATTTTCAAAATTGTATTTTGGATAATGTAGACAGAGTTAACTACAAATACCGTTAATAACTGTTAAAATGAAAATTTAAATGCCATCACTATTAATTTGTGTTTGGGAACTGTTATCTATTATTTTCTACAAATTAGTACGCTTAGTGATGTTTTTTATACCTCAGTGTCTGTGTATATTGGTTATGATAGACTCCATGTGTTTTCATCATGACAATCGGACATGAATTACTAATTAGGTCTACTTTCAGTTTCAATTTACTGTCGCTTCACGACACTAGGGTACTCAGCCAAACTGACCAAAAATTGGGCAATTTTTTGGTTACATCAAGGACTTATATACATACATATATAAGTCCTTGGTTACATTAATGATCTGATAGTATAAAGATTCTTCGAGAGGTGACTAGATTTCAGGAAACCTTATTGACATTGTCTGAATTATCAATAGTAGGCTTAATAATACTTAAGTATTTGACTTTCGGTTGGCCGATTTCATTGCAGAATTTGGAACGGCCATCCTCTCAGCCTGTGCGGGTAGGGGCCAAATTGGAAAAGTATCTTTCCGTTACAGACAGTCTGATAAGTTTGACTAGCTTGATAGCGTCTGTAATCATTGTCTGTATGCAAATGTAGCGTTTAGTAAACTTTACCGAGCGCAATACACTATATATATTGCAATAAACACAAACCCTATAACCGGGCTGTACATAACTTAATATATACAGTAAGATATACTAATTTTCCTTGACCCTACCAAGGCTAATTGATTTGTAACAAAAACAAAATACTCTGTATGTAATATTTACAACAAATGGATGGAACTACACTATAACGTAATTCATTACACAAGACCAAACTTATAAGACTAATGCCATCCAGCACAAACTGCTGAATACTAGTTTATACAAAGGTCAAAAGTGAGGGATAGGCATTGGTTACAGATGATCTAGTATTAGATATTGGTAATATCGTAATTAAAAGAAATTTCAGGACTTGAAAAGACCTCTATAATCTAAAATCTTCCGTTCTATGAAAGTGTTTCCTAAAAGATATTACAAGCCAGTAATTGATCTTTCAGATATGATAAAAAAACCTGTCTGTGAAATTTGTAAGGAGAATGAACACAAGTACAGATGTCCACAATGCAGAATAGTATAGTAAGTATTACCTGCCTATTATTTATACAGTACAACCTCTCCAGAGAGGCCCTCTATTGAGGAACAACCTCCCTTTAACAACAGCATAATTTATTCCCAATTTAACTTTTTTTAAAAATTTTATTAAGAATTACATACCCTATTCAACTAATATTGTACTATAAATTGGCTGGGGTATTCACCAGCCTGATCAGCTCAGTTGGTAGTGCATCTGACTTGCAAGCTGGTCGCGGGTTCGAGCCCCGCATTGGGTACATTATTTTTTCCTCCTATTACATTTGGTGCCATGAGTGTGTGACCAGCCACGGAATCCTAGAGCTTGGGTGAAGCAAATAGCTGGGTTAGTCTAAAGAGCCTGTGGTTGTTGCGAATTAATGACTTTGAATAAAAAGGTAGGAGGAATGTAGCGGTGTGTATATAATATTTATAAATTGGCTGGGATATTCACCAGCTCAATTAGCTCAGTTGGTAGAGCATCTGACTTGCAAGCAGGAGGTCGCGGGTTCGAGCCCCTGGGTACATTATTTTCCTCCTATTACATTTGGTGCCATGAGTGTGTGACTAACCTTGGAATCCTAGAGCTAGGGTGAAGCATATGGCTGGGTTAGTTTAAAGAGCCTGTGGTTGTCGCGATTAATTACTTTGAATAAAAAGGAAGGAGGAATGTAGCGGTGTGTATTATAATATTTATAAATTGGCTGGGATATTCACCAGCCCCATTAGCTCAGTTGGTAGAGCATCTGACTAGTCAGCAGGAGGTCGCGGGTTCGAGCCCCTCATCGGGTACATTGTTTTCTATCTCCTATTACACTTGAGTAACCATATCAGACACCTATTTAATATCAAATCAAAGAACTTTAGTTAATAATGATAATAAAGTTTTTCTTCAGTAATCTGCTTGTCCACTTCGAGGACAAATTTTATGTAAATAAGTGTAGCATTTACACTGGCTCTTGTTTCAATAACTAAAATATGATAAAACCATTTAATGCATGCAAGTTAAGTTAACTGCATTTTTCTGACCAATTATTGTTAGAATTATATTTTATTGCCATGTTTTATTCTGTTTCAGTTGTTCCTTGGTTTGTTATAAAACACATAAAGGTATGTAATTCAAGTTTGTCATACATTTCACTGGCTTCATGCTGAAATAATAAAATCTAACACAAAATGTGTTAAACAAGGGGCTATCCAAAAGTTTGTGGACAATGTTTATAAAATGAATATTTCGCTACAGATCTTTCTGATATTTAATACCTTAGACTTTTCAGAATCGTCTGACATCAATTCCATAGTATGCGTTGGTGTTTTACCAAGATTGAAACATAGTTGTATGATCGCTTGTTTCATCTTGTCTTCATATCTATGTCATTTTGGCGTAATATCACATTAGGATTAAGGCATGTTATTCACTGCTGACACACCCAAGCATTGGTTTGAAATGACATCATTATTGGATAATTACGTCAAAATAACGTGGTAACATTTTAGCGCATTTCTGATATTGCTAATGTTTGTTATTAGGTCTTAGCAACAGAAAATAGTGAAGAATTTTTAACTGCCACAATAAACGGACACCTGTGTTGCCATATATATATAGTTACTACAATATGCACAATGTATTTGGATAGATAAAAGAAATGTGCAACTTGCAAACATTGAAATATGGTTTGTCTGTTGCAAATATTGGAATATTTAAATGTCAAATTTAGAAATTATTGAGGTTATCCATGAACTTTTGGATAGCCCCTTTTCGCAAGTTCAAGTGCACGTCAGTTTATGTATAGTTCAATGTTCAGGGTTAACAGGGGAAAAACTTACACTGCAAGTACAAGGAATAATTTTTTTCGGGGGGAATGTAGCTTATTATCATGCAGTGTCACTTTCTTGATAAAAAATCTCTGATATTGAATAAAAATTACAGCAAAGGAGAAATTTTAAGAAGACAGTGTACTGATATAATTTATTACATTGTGCAACATGTTATAAAGAAAATTTCCAATGTTTCAGTTTTAAAAAACAGAGAAAATTTGATGTAAAGCATAATGGCTTTAGACAGAAGACCATTTCCGACAGGCGGGAATTTTATAAACTTAATGACTCCGGGTCCCAGGAAATAGACTTTGGCCGGGTTTTACATCCATGTCACATTTGATAGACCAAGTAGGCACTATGGTGGGGAGGCGAATACAATTGTCTCTAGGGTGGAGATTTAGACATAAAAAATTTAGAAATATCAAATTCCTTTGGGTCAGCCTGGTCATACCATCCTATATATATGAAAATTTCACAAAGCACAATTTTACTGTACATGTGTATATACATATTCAAATAGATATTGGTTACTTTATTATTATACCCCCGCAAACGAAGTTTGAGAGAGGGTATATTGGATTCACTCTGTTGGTCGTTGGTCGGTCCGTCCGTCCGCCTAAAGTTTGTGGAGCGAACTACTTCCACATTTTTTAAGCTATTGCTATGAAACTTGAAATATGTTATCACCATGAAGTGTAGATGTGCAAGACACAATTTTCATGCCCAGCAATTCACTCATTGCAGAGTTATGTCCCCCTGAACATAGCCATATAGTGTACTATTGCAATATTAGCATCAAAGCGGTGGCGGGGGTATTAGTCACCTCTGTGACAGCTCTAGTTTAATTTTATCTGTATACCTGAAACAATATTTCTTGTCTTTAGATGGTAACTGTTTACAAAAATCTGAAGAAACAAAGAAAGAACAAACAGAAAATATTGCAAACACAGGTAAGGAGATTTTGTGTTTGTCTATTTTGTCCTTACAATGTTTTGTACTTATATAAGGAAATTTTAAAAATCTTCTTGTCAGAAACTACAGTGCCTAGAGCTTAGATATTTGGTGTGTAGCATTGTCTAGTGGACCTCTACCAAGTTTGTTCAAATTATTGCCCTAGGGTCAAAATTGGCCCCGCCCCAGGGGTCACTTGATTTTATAAAGACTTATATAGGGAAATTTTAAAAATCTTCTTGTCAGAAACTACATTGCCTAGAGCTTAGATATTTGTTGTGTAGCATTGTCTAGCGGACCTCTACCAAGTTCGTTCAAATTATTGTCCTAGGGTCAAAATTGGCCCTGCCCCAGGGGTCACTTGATTTTATAAAGACTTGTATAGGGAAATTTTAAAAATCTTCTTGTCAGAAACTACAATGCCTAGAGCTTAGATATTTGTTGTGTAGCATTGTCTAGCGGACCTCTACCAAGTTTGTTCAAATTATTGTCCTAGGGTCAAAATTGGCCCCGCCCCCGGGTCGCTTAATTTTACAAAGACTCATGATAATTTTCTGTAAGAGTCTTTTTATCTGGTGAGCGATATAGGGCCATCATGACCCTCTTGTTTGCTTAGCTGAACACTTCTTGTATTTTTGTTATAATATACATGTAGTTCTTTACTTATGAAGTCAACAAATGAATCCAGATATCATACAAATTTGTTTCCTTTCGTTAAAATTTTTATCTTCATTATATACCGTGTGTGCACAATTTATATTACAAATCAGTACAAAGCCATTGCGGCCGCAACCCAGTGATTAGGGCTCATACAATGTACTGTTCTATAAAAAATGTCAATATTCCTCAATATGTCAAGAAGTTGTCGGCTCCTTGTAGAAGGGTAAGTTAGCACTGGTTAGAATGCAGTCCATGAATACTGGTTGGGTAAGCTGGCCACAGTTTACATGACTGTTTCATTCACTGAAACAAAGTCATCAAGCACTTAAAGGTTTTATTCAAGAGGTAAGGGAAACCCAATGCGTTGTGCCTCTTGCACTGTAGATGCATTCACTATTCTTTCTATTCATTAGGGCTGTGGCGAGCATCTGAGTACTCTGGTATTCATGAATCAAATTAAAAAATCAAGTATGAATAATCGTCATTACTAAGGTTCAAGGTTCGCGATCTTGTCTTTTAACAAATTAAAAGTGTATTCTTTGTTCTTAAAAATTCCTTTTCTGTGAATAAATATTGTCTCATGGTGGACTACTTTGTTTGCCAAGATGTCCAACCGGTTCTTTGAATAATGATACTGGTAAATCAATTAACTGGAAGGGAGAACGTATAAATTTAAGCCATATAACAATTTATATTGATTTACATGTACTTCATTATTCCTAAAAGAAATTAACTCTTCAGGATTGCAATTTTGAAGTTTTAGATGGGTTACTAGATAACAAAAGATTTGTGATTCGATTTGTTGATCGTAAGTGTTGAATCATGGATTGGATCGGATCGCCACCTACCCAACGATCCACATCCCTACTATTCATATCAATTACTCTGATATTATTACATTATATTTTACAGTCATCCAGTACCCAGAGTTCAGACTTAGCAACGAAGAGACTGAGGATCAAGTTAGCGCTGAACTCCTGGAAGAATTACGTAAGTATTTAAAAGTCTTACTTGCATCATATGTTTTACAATATATGAGATTTTACTGTCACTGTTAAAGGAGTCTTAAGCCTGACAAAAAATAGTGTAGTCCACAATTACTGCAATAATGATCGGAAAGGACTGTACCGGTATTTTTTCCCCATTTTTTCAGCCAAACATAATTTTAGCCCCCCCCCCTTCCAATCTGAAATTGCTTCCTAAGTTCCTGCCCAACTGTCCCTAAACCAGACTATTTATTGTCTACAATCGGTAAATTTTAATTGAAATTTAAGACCTTTTGTCCACTTGTATTGCACTTATCTTATGTTTTCTCCCAGAGGGGAGGGGGGGGGGGATTAGACAGAAACACTTTTGAAGACATTGATAAGTGCATAACACACAGAGGCAGGCATGTTTAGGAAGTTATTGGAAGATCATTATTATCCTGTTTTAATATCTTGTGTCACATAGCATCTGGTGACATAAAGAAAATGACTAGTGATTGTATAGTTTACTTTTAATCAAATTAAAATATTCTCATTGTAACAAAAATCTAAAATCTGACTATACTATTAAACTTATCTCTCATTATCTGTCTGGTCTTACTATCTACTAACATCTAATTCAAATTTTAACTCTTTCACACAAGACAATTCGGATCCACAAGTCTCTTGACCAATGAAATTGTAGGTTAATTATCTGATGCAATACTAAGTTTTAATTAGACTTCAAAAGTAGCAAAAGGTTTTTCATTTTTCGTCGATCAATTTACCAATAATTATTATAAACTTTTAACCAAGTTACATTATAATGTAAACATCCCAAAAAAAACAATTAGTAAGTTGACGACATCTGTGGTCTCACTTAAGTTGTTTACAGAGACTTGTTCTACTGCCAATACATACATGTTAAACATACTCTTGTCATTATTAAAAATACAGTCTGATACACAAATTCATGTCTCTCTAATTAATTATTTAACTAATGATCTTGATACAAAATAATATGAGTATGAGAGCCACTATGTTACACTTTTCCTGTTGCAGGCAATTCTGAAGATTTAAAAGAAATATTAGGTAACCCACATCTACGACACATGATGACATCACTAGTACAGACAGACAAACCAGCGCCTTTATTGGAAAAGGCAATGCAAGAACCAATCTTTACTGAATTTGCTGATACTTGTTTGTCTGTTATTGATAATAAAAATGATGAAAGTTAAAAATCTGTGTTACATTATTGTTATAGTACTGGTTTACTCTTGAAGTAACTACAAAATGTATCTTTATTTATCCTGGAGTTGTCTCTCTTAGATCTGATTTTATTATTATACATGGTATTAAATCAAATATATATGGCCTCTGTGCCCCCAATACCTACTTAATTCAATTTACGCCCCCACTAACCTGAAATCCTGGATCCGCCTGACACCTTGTAGCATCAAAGTAGAAAGATGTCATTGATGAAATGTAAAGAATGGACATGCTTGTCTCCAAACAGGAAAAGATTAACTTTCACAAAATATCACTTAACAATGTTAAAAAGGGCATTGACAGTTCATGTTCTAAATATTTTTTTCTTTACTTGAAGAATTTATTAAAATCCTAATTAAGTGACTGGGATACCTTTGTAGGTAAAATGACTTCAAAAAGGTTTGGTGCCTGATCTGAAGACCAGACTAGATAGAGGTTTGTTGAAATTTTTTTCCATCTCTTATCGATAATGAAGCCAGTTGGTAGACTGTTCTATTGGCTAGTTACATCAAGGACTTATATACATACATGTATAAGTCCTTGGTTACATTAATCACATAAATTAGCTATTCTAGGATGGCTCACCCTCCAATACGGCTGACCTGATACAAGACTTGTAATGATGTATAGAAGTATACCTTGGACCATACATGTATAAAGGTCCCAGATTAAATCAGGGATGCTATATTAATTATGTAATATATAGCATCCCTGATTCAATATACAACTACTTCATGGTTAGTGGAAGGTATTTTACGATGATAGGTATGCATACCCTACACAGCAGTTTACAAAATGGTCAGCAGAATGAAATAAAAACAAAAAAACTTAGTTATGGTACAGTACCCAGAACTATTTCATGGTGTGCTTGGCCACAGCAAAGTAACTGGGCATGACATGTTTTATTTCGTTCATACCTCACAACAATATGTATATAGTCGGTGTGTTTATGCTCCAGAATGAGCCGTGTATACTAACAAGGACTTATATAGATACATATTATGTATAGTACCAATGGGAAGAAGATGAAATTATTTCAGTGAAGCTAAGATAAGGCTCATAATAAACCTCAAAATAAGGATTATCAACTTTCTTAACATAAATTGACTTTCCAGTACACTCTAACTTCGATGATGAAATTTGTGATAAAGCTGTGGAGTTCACACATGATAAAAATGATTTTTTCCCTGAAATGTACATTTGTGTTTGGTGGAAGACTTCAATGAGTAGATGACAACAATATTGTTGAACATTCGTAAATGTTTTATTTCAGCGGTTGCGCATGCGCATTAATCGTTTCCTGTTTACATTCGTTACAGGTATTTTTCAGAATTTTACAGTTTATTTCATGTTTTACCGAACTATTATGCTATAATCCCCCAGTCAGCATTAAAATATTCGTACATTTAATACGTGAGTTGTATTTATTCAATAGTTTGTTCTTACTGCTTTGAGAAATTCCTCTTTGTATTGAATGAAACAACAAGTGGATGCTTGTTTTCTCAGCCTCAGGGATTTTCGAATTTTGCTCTGTATTTTTTTTATTTATTATTATTCATTACATTTTGTTGTTTGTTCCAAGTGATGATGCAACGAATAATATAACTTGATAAATGCATTTTAATGGCATTCAAATATAAAAAAGTAATGGCCTGTACAATTGACATTGAGGAGTAATACTAAGCAGTCTATTTAACTGGCTACTTTGCATACTGTATTTTGTGTAGAATAGGAGGAGGAAAATAATGTACCCAATGTGGGGCTTGAACCTGCTACCTCCTGCTTGCAAGTATGATGCTCTACCAACTGAGCTGATCAGTCTTGTGAAAAGAGCTGATGATTATCCCAGCCAATGTATTTATAATACAGTATATCACGGTGCTACATTAATTCTCCTTCCTTTTTATTCAAAGTAATTAATCAAGACAACCACAGGATCTTTTGACTAACCCAGCCTTTGCTTCATTCTAGCTCTAGGGTTCCAAGACTAGTCTCACACTTGCGACACCAAATGTTACAGGAAGAGAAAATAATGTACCCGGTGCAGGGCTCGATTGTTAACCTTCTACTTGCAAGTCAGAAGCTCTACCAACTGAGCTAATTGGGCTGGTGAAAAGTCCCAGTCAATTTATAATAGTATTACAATATACCACATCGCTACATTTGATTTTAAACTACAGGACCTTGAAATATTATCCATATATTATAACAGACCAGCCCCCAACAAACTAAGTCCGAGCCTCATTCATAGACTGATACATATATAAAAACACGAGAAGTGCAATAACTTTTAGTTTTACTACCCCACCCAAAATAACAGATATTTTCTTTAAAAAACACAACTGCGGGGATTTCATGGGCCTAATGGCTACAGAACACATATATAAACAGATTGCAAGTGAAAAGTCTGTAACAGAAGAAATCGTATATTTTCATGCAGTTTCTTGCAGATTCATTTTTCACGGCAAATGTTACAACTTAGTTGACCAAGGCCTGTAGTATTGTTGGTGTAAAAGAATGGTAACTGGTATATAGTATTTGTGTAAATAAATTTGCTGTGATATTGTCCAGCCCGATTAGCTCTGTTGTTCGCGACTTGCAAGCAGGAGGTTATGGGTTCGAATTCAAGCCCCGCATCAGGTTCTAGCACTACTACATTGATTCCTCCTACAATTACATTGAACGTTGTGTATTGATTATTTATCAGCTGTGATGTTGGGAAATTTAAGGATGTTACTGTATTAGTTAGTATCAACAGGATTGACCAGGATGAATGACATAATGTGCTATTAGTGTCTGACTGTTGTGCTGTATTATTTTATGGTCAACAGATAATTTAAACAAAGAGTAAATTTTTATGTCACCATGAATGGAGCATATTTTCACATGTTCAAGTCTTGGTTACAAACAAATGCCATTGTTTGTAACTTTGCAGTTCTGTTTACATCTAGTTTGTCACACTGAAATTTCCACAATTAGCTATTGTCAATAATATATGGTCTCTGTTTGTTTTATGCCATCTACTTGTAAACATCAAGATCTGTTTTCCCCCTGCAGTAAAATGGCTCTACCTACCATACCACACTATTGGACAACCAGAAAAAATGTGTATGAACAAAATATTGTTCGTAGAAGAAATCAGGATACAGACTTCAGAGAGAAATGGTCTGACACAGCTAGTTACTTCCAGAAGAATGATGTTGAAATGATGAAACAAAGAGCTTGGGAATCAGACGGAAGCATGCAGGATAGGTATGATATGCTTCTTTTCCTAAATTTAATATAATGGTAAAAAAGAAAAAAACTCAAATTAAGTTGCAACGCGTTTCGTAGTTTAATACTTTGTCAGGCAACTAGTATATTGTAATGATGGTAAACATATCTGTGACGTCACAACGTCAAACAGTGACGTTACGTTTGGCACACTTTTATATTTATAATAATTTAAATGAAGATAATAAAAAAGGAGATAAAAAAGATTTAAATAAAAATAAAACTAATGGATTGTAAATATAAATAAAAAAGAAAAATATAACATAAATATAAGATTCTAAAATTAAATAAATTGTTCAAACAAAAATATTTATATAAACTGACAAAATTATTCTTTTCCTAAATGAAATCTTAACCTAGCTGGTCCAGTCTTCAAATTTTTCCAATATCCAATGACCAAGTCCAGGGCTTTTTTCACAGGTAGGGGATTGGGGCCTTTTCCGTAAAATTGGGGGAAAATAACACAGATTTTTTGTAAAAGGGGAGAAAAAACTTTATGTAAATTGAATTTTTGGGGAAAACTGCATGATTTTAAAGAATTTCCTGGTGGGGAGGACGCCCATTAACGGTCCCTACTATAGAAGGAAAAAAGCCCTGGAGTCTGTCTGATTTTTTGTTGGTGGGTAAAAGTTATGTTGTTCCTTGACATGATTATGTGTCTATAATCATTTTCTCAAATTCAATTAAATTGATGCAGTTCTATTACATTCAGTAGTCTAAACAAACATTTTATTCTTTAGTATACAAGCATACAGAAAAGGAAAGAAAGAAGAGGAAAAGAAGAAAAATTTACAAAGAAGAAGATTAAAACTTTCACAAATGTTGAAGGCTGAGCGAGATCAATATGAGGTGATTTAATTATTTTGTTGAATTATTGATAATAATGATGATGTGTTTTTGATAACACATGATTGTGGTGATATCAACGGGGAGAATACCGAATCCAAAAATGGCATGAAAAAGGGTCTGTAAGACTGTGTAAATTTCTATAAATGATTTCCAAAACCCCATAAGTATACATTTATTTATAATGATTCTTCATAAAGCGACTGATTACTATGGATAGAAATGATCACTTTAAAATCTACTAACTTTAGAAACCTTACAGCTGTCCATTGTATGTTACATATTTGATTGCATTACAGGCAGAGTTGAAAGGATATTCTAGAGACAATTATTCCAGACTGGATGAAATGAAGGATAGAGCTGACACACTTAGAAGTGCTCGTGAAGAGAAAAGAAAAAATGTAAGTCATTGATGTAAATATACATTGTATTAATATTGTGCTATAGAGGCAAATATGATAAACATTCAGTTATGTCGTTGTTATATGGTCAAACCTGTGTTAATGGCGACCTCTGAATAAGGCCATTTTTTAAAAATTGTTATTGATTATTTAAAACAAACTGACCTCCTAATAAAAGCCACCTGTCATTAAAGGCCAGTTTTTGTCTTTCCCAAGAGTCATGTGAAGAGTGGTCTTAGTTCACAGGCTTAACTGTATTTCTTATGCCTTTTTTACAGTCTGCCAAAATGTCTATATAGGTATTATGAGGTAAATGAAAAATATTGTTACAATTCTACTCTGTATTCATTGTTATGTGCATTTGTTTGTAACTGAATATTGTTCTGTTATAGGTTGCTCAGGAGAAATTATATGAACATTGGAGACAGAATAATCCTGATATCAGAAAGGTAATTTAATGTTGCACTGTTAGAATTTAACATCTGTTATGTTCCTGAATGGTCTGCCTCTAATCAAAAATATATAAATAGTTGGGAGAAGCCTCTACTTCAAGAATTAGTCTGTTCTCTACAATAGAAAATTACATTTTGATGTAGCATCTTGTTATGCCACAATGTAAACGAATCTTACTAAACTTTATCTACTTAATGTATGTTTATTGCATTATTATGAAAATGTATTTTTATACGTAATTACAGATAGAGTCAGAACAAATGAAAGATTACATCATTGGAAGTTGGCCGACACAACTTGCTGAAAAACAAGAGGTAATCTCCAATTAGCTACATCATAGTACATGTACATTAATGTCGAGATGGAGAATTTTGGTTTGATTTGGTTTTGGTGTTACTTTGTTAAATGCTATGTGGAATACATTAATTCCTGTTTTCAAGTAAGAGACTTACCGTGTTACTTTGAAAAGATGTTTTTTATACCAATCAAAAATGAAAAAAATCACAGTATATTTTGATTTGATTATTATGCCTTTTTTTACTATTTAGAAATTATATGCAATAATGTTCTATGAATTCCAAATTCCTGTGTTTAATCATTTTGATTGCTCACATACTTACTGCCCATACTGAGGCATAGAGCAACTCTGTTCTGGGCCCTCTTCTGTATGGTCTCCCAGGTCTCATGCATGGTCCTCATCTCCTCGTCACAACTGATCATCGCCAGGTTGTTTTAGGTCGGTCTCTTTTCCTTTTTTCCATCAGGAGTCCAATGGATGGGCTCTACCAATATTCGTAGATTGTTCTCATATTTTATGTAAACAATCATGTATTGCTACCAATCAACTCTGTTCAAAATCTTCACAATGGTATTTTATTCAGAGACTCGACTCAGCACGGAAGGAAAAAGAAGAATTTGAGAAACAAATGGAGGAAGAAAGAAAGGAAGCCATGGCCAGAGATAGACAAAAAATGGAAGAAAAGATAGAAGCTGAAAGACAACAGAAAGATATGTTAAAGAATCAAATGTTGGAGATTAGAGCCAGAGATGCTGAGGTAAGAGTGTACAGTTCTGTTTAACTTAAAATCTGGCTCTGTGCTAAACTATAAGAAAACACTTGTGGTCCTTCTGTTTTTGTATTATTTAAATTATCCTTCAATGTAATTTCCAGAAGAACTCTAAATGACATTTGAATTGAATTACAATTTTGTCTGTTGGTATATTTTTTTCAAATTTATTATTATTGATGGCTTTTGATAGTTCAAGGACAGATTAACCGCGATAAGTATATGCCGTGTACAAAAACCATTGTAGCGTTATCGATAATCACGCACTGCTGTGATTGTATTGTATACAGAGATTAGACTAGCGACTAGTCAGATTTTTCGGCGAAGTCAATTTTGCTGGACTGTTTTTTTATGGGGGGGGGGGCGAAGTCATAAAGCTCAAGGCAGCTATTTCGCTCATTTTGTCCCACTCGCTGGAGCCCTGATGAGAGTATTGTGTTTTGACAGGTCTGTTCATTGTCATTCCTCAGGTCCAGTTTGTTCCTATATATTTCCTAGGTAATAACTGAATGATTTCCATGTAGCTATAGTTATGTTATATTTTATTCAATAATTTTTCAGGCTGATATGTTACGTAAAGAAGAAGAAGAATTGGAAAAACAACAATGGGAACTTGAAGATTTAGAAGCAGAAAGAAAGAAAATGGATGAAAGAAGAAAACAACAAGATTTTGGGTGAGATTTAGTGCAGTTTAACCCTGTTTTATTATGTCGATTATGCCTTAGATAAAGCATATCTTTTCTGTTTTACCATACACAAATTCTTTGTCATGATTTTTAGATGTAATTATTATGAATATGTATGAATGTATTATGGCATGCTACTTCAAATCAATTTTAATCAAAGCTCTTCTATAAAATTAAAGTGGAGAAAAACATACAGTAGATTTATTGAAAGAAATAAAGAGATTAACCTGCTGCTCTCCAGATTTCAGAAATGAAGGCTAAAAAATATCCCTAGACTGAATAATACTTCAAAGAAGCAAAACTATTTCCTAGCAATTTAACAAGAAATTTTACCATTCGGTACTAATTCTCAAGAGTCAGAGCCAGAAACTTTATTTTACTAATTTCAAGGGTCAAAATGTCCTTTTTAGGTTCAAATGAGAGCCTAGGACTTAAATCTATAGATAGTTTATTGTTATTCAATTGGAAGTGGTTTTATTTTACAGGAGAATATTACTACGGCAACATATAGCTCAAATGAGAAGACATTCTAAGCAGATACAGGAAGAACTGGTTGGTTAAATTTCATTGTTTGCTATAAAGAAGTAAAAAATGTTCACTTTTATCTAAGTCATAGGATTAGCACTTCATTATACAGTCAAACCTGTGTTAGCGGCCAACTTCTAATAAAGGCCATCCTGTGAATAAAGATCATTCTTTTAAAACCGTCATTGATTATTTAGAATAAAATGACCTCCATATAAAGGTCACTTGTCAATTAAGGCCACATTTTGTCTTTCACATGGGTGACTTTTGTTCACAGATTTGACTGTATCTAACATTCAGAGATTAGTCCAGTCAATTTTAGGACCTATGAGCCCCCTTTTAACCTATTTTTATGCACCCAACATCTAGGCGATATATGGTGATTGCCATGTCTGTTTAATAGATTTTACTTTTTACTGTTTCATCAAGTATGCCACCAGGGATATATGCCTTAACAGTTAATTGCTATAGTTAAATTTTGCTCATTTAATGCATGATAACCATTATTGCATAATTTATATGGACCTAGACTGTTCGGATATACCAGACTTTTGCTATACATGATGATATTGGTTTACCACAATACTATTGTATCCCTTGGTAATACACAGCTTGAATATGGATGATTATGATGCAGATTAATGGAAGATTATTTGCTTCAGTCTCAGTGTTTTAATTTAATGTAATTTCACAGTTACCTTAAGCTAAGCTTGTCTTATATGTAACAGATATACATATATTTCATGATCCTTTCAGGAACTGGACAGAAAGATTTTAGAAGCACTTGTTGAAAAGGAAGAAGAACTGAAACAAGTTCAAACCGCTAGAAAGGAGAAAGCAAAGGCTGATGCTTCCTGGATGAAAAAGGTGAGTTTTACAGTGTATATCCGACGGTGCAAGTTTTCCGGTTCATATCTGATTTCCGTTTTTTAAAATTCTCCAGGGGTCATAGTCAGCCTTTTGGCATCAAAAATTAATACTGTTGTAGTCTTCAAAAATGCTAATTCTTCACCCCCAGGCCTGGCACCCTACCAGCTCAGATTTCAGTTTTTTCAGTTTTGCTAACTTGCACCAGTGTGTATCTATTCAACTTTAAAGTTATGTTTCATTAAAAATGAGACTTATGCTGTAAATACTTGCCATTGTATACCTAGCATTGACCTGTCTGAATATTCTACTCCACTTGATGTAAGTGTTAGATAATCTTAACTAAATACATTATACACTTTGAGCTCATTTTATTGTTTTTGATAAACATTAATTTCGAAAAAATGTGAAGCATTCTGTTTGTGTTATACAATGATTACAATGTGTACTTGGTTATAATCAGGTTATTGATGAACAGATCAGAGTGGAGAAAGCCAGAGAAGCTGAATTAGACTTGTTATATCAGTAAGTCTTGCTCTGTTTTATTGTCACATTTATAGCAAACCTTTATACGAACATATTGCCGTAAGTGTATCTTGATATAGTAAACATAGATAATTATTTTCAGACATAAGGCATACAGCCCAACAAATTACATTATGTATACCGGTACGTTGAACAAAATCTATTATGGATTTTCTAGATAAATTATGACTAAGCTGTAATGTATTTTAGATATTAGTGTAATATCAGGTATGTACTGGTATTTATGATTATCTATAATGCTCTGTATATGCAATGCTGGGCTTATATGCAAGAGTTGTGCTTGCCTTATTATGAAAATGAAGTGAAAGTGCAGTTAATAATCTTAGCCTGAGATTGAAACAATGAATATAAACCTTATGTTTCTGTACATTGTTGACAGACTTCTTTTACCAGCTAAAGAGTGCTTTATGTGAAATGTGTGTTATGAGGTCTGAGGGAGTTTGCACTTCGAAAAACGACCAGAAATGAAAGTTAATCCTATAGTAAAGATTTATCCACCATCATCATGATGATATTTTAACTTATAAATATTTGATTTTTCAGGGACGAAGCAGCCAGAATGTGGCAGAAACGTGAAGCTGAATGGGAGAAGGAAAGAAAAGCCAGAGAACGTTTGATGAAAGAGGTAATTGGTTTATACACTTGTACTGGGTTAACTCATTTACTGCCATTAAGACTGGTAGGCCTATCAGTATCTTATCTTAGCTTGTACAGAAGCCTTGCTGTTGATTGGTTAAGTACGGTCACATACTGACCTAATATTTTGCCATATTAGGTCAGTAACAATTCAAATCCAGTTGGAAAACATCATTTCATGATAAACATTAAAAAAAGTTTTGTCAATTGATTGATGAATGGTACTCGGTAAGATAAAAAATTATAATGTTTTTTACTGATCACTGTAGTCGAATATGAATATGTATCACACGGTAATGGGTCTGTACATAGTCATGTTACAATATTTGCCTACATGACAAGTGTATCCATTTGGGGAATTCGTCACAGTTTTAAATACTAACTATTTATTTATCTTACGGCCCAAATCCTGATTATCGAATAAGTTGGTTGTCACATTTTTAGATACAAAGTTTTATTATGTACAGGTAATGGAAGCTAGAAATGAACAGATTGAAGATAGGATGGAGGAAGTTAAGGAACGCCATGAAGAATCAATTAGACAACGGGAACAGTTGTTACGAGAACTTGAGATTGCCAACCAGTTAACTAGGAGAGATCAGGAAAAGGTGGAAGCCGAAAAAGAGCAGTTCAAGTTAGATTTAAAACAACAGGTACGTCTTGTGGGATAAGTTTTACTGTGTTGACCATTAGAATTGACAGCTAGGTACTAAAAGCTCTTAGTTTATCTTGATTATTGTCTGGTACTTGCAACCAATTCAAAAATTGTGTAGACTGTGAATTTGATATGTAATTTTATGTGTAAAAATTGTTTGTTTTTCGTTACCCGACCTACCGACCTACCATAATTTTTCCATGTTCTCAATTATTTTACCTTTCCACAAGTTTTCAAGAGCCTCAAAAAGCCTTGACCCACCTGTCCTATTTTTAATGAGCATGTAACCAGAAACAAAAATTTATTTAGTCCTGAGAGCTTCATATCTAAAACACTATAATCTATGTCTTCTTTGTCAACCAATGAAATTAACTCTTGATATATATTACATTAAAACAGTTTTTGTTCTAAATTCATTGTACATTTATGGTATGATTGAGACTTACCTTGATAGTAAAACGTTTTGTTGTTTTATTGGAAACAGACGAAAAGTTCAGCTTTCCATAGCCGTCGCTTGCTTGGCGCGCATGAATTTTAATGCAGACCCAAGTACTACGTTTTTCTACATCTGTCATGAAAATGTTAAACTGGTTCCCGTTCTTGTTAAAGTGCAAGTCTATGTTAGTTCAGTTTCCATGAGTACTTTCAGTACTTTGGTTTATTTTACAGTTAACTGCAAGGAAAGATGAAGAACTAGACATGCAACTACGCTTACAACTAGAAGATGAAGAGGAGAAGAAAGATGACAAAGAATATGAACAATTCTTACAACTGGAGACAGAGAGACTGAGACTTAAAGGCTTCATGCCAAAGGTAAGTAAAACACTTATATTAGGCCAACCTTAAAAAATTGTGGGTTTCAAGTTACACTACCTACTCATAAAAAAAATTAGGCAATTTTGACAAAAATAATTTTTAGTTTACAAACATGTATTATAACTCAAAATGTCTACTCACAACAGTTTCTGTTAAAAGGATGGGTTGTGTAACCTCAAATCAAATGATTATATATTGTTGTCTCATGTGTATAGTAATATATGCTGGTAAAAATATTTGTATCTGAATATCTCAACATTTTTAAGGATAAAATCTATTTTGTTTTTGTTAAATATCATCTTCATATTTTCATGGAGTCTGGATGAAACTGACCCTTTCAAGAAAATTGTGATTTAGTCAAGCATAGCCGACCCTTTATTTGAATTATGATATTTTTTAAGGTTTTATACGGCTCATTGATACGTTAGTATTTAGAAATTAGTTAACTATTGATTAAATCTTTATTTAACATGTCAATCTCGACTCAGTCATGTATTATTCTAACCTGGTTCTGTCTCTTTTTTCAGCATCATGGTAAACAAGCATGGATGTGATCATGTGATTTTCTTGGCGGAGTTTAGTAATGTTTACTAGTCCCTATGAGGAATAATGAATGCTAGAATGCTCAACGTTCTCTTGAATGTAACACCAAGCATACTCATCAGTCAGAACGTGTCAGTGAAAACTGTGATGATTTATGTTGCAAATGTACAATTCTGAAAATTCACCCAAACTGGTGTCAGATATAAAACTGTTTTCTGCATTGTGATATTTGACAATGATTTTTGTTGTCTTTAATATAGCACTGCACTTTCTTGTTTAGATAAATGTACAATGAGAATGGGTGTTTTTGAAAATTCTGGTAAATGTGCTTAAATTTTGGTTAAGGCATTTTTCTTGTGATTTGAATATTAAATAATGATCTGAAGTACTTAACTGTACTTATATTTAAATTAGGTCTGAAGTATATTTTATTTTACATACAAGGTAGTTGATACGTGTGGTATCACTAGATGGTTTACTAAGTAGAATATCTTGTTTCTTTTACTATATCAATTTGCTAGTATAAAATACGACTGTAGAAAATAGCAGTTTCTTAATGAGTAACTTATTGTCAATATATTTGTTGTTTCTTAAATGAAGAACATTTAACCTTGATTTGTATTCCAATCTGTGATACTATTGTATGAGTGACAATGTTTATCTTTTATTTACTTATACTATAAGATCTTCATGGTTCATGTAATTGAATGTATATTGTGGCTTTGTCCATGTCAGTCAATATGCCATATTTAAGGGATGATCCCCTAACTGCCTTGTGGTCATAATTTAATGATACAAAATACAATGGTGAAATGTAAATAATAGTTAAATGATAATTTTGTATGATATTACTATTAGCAGATGTTCATCAGTGCATCCTTAAAATATTGTTGGTTTGCGGTCACACAACTAAAATTGTTATCAGTGGGTGGGTGGGTCAATGCACGTTAGGTACTATGTAATATTTAATTACTTTTTGGTTAACATAATAATGCTTGCAATGAAATGGAAAGCTAATATAAAAATTCAAAACAAATTGCTAAAAAAATTAGGGTTTGGGAATCTTTACATAGTAAATTTTCCTTCCTAGAGATAGTGTGTTTGAATTAATTTCAATATTTTTTTGATGAGTCTTAAGAATTTTTTTAGGATGGCCTTATACGAATATTTTTTTTATTGTCATAGAATCATTACATTGCACATTTTATATATACGTAATTGTTTAAATACTGCAAACATGTTTATTGTTGTTCTATTTTTGTCATCTATTGATGACAATTCATAATAAAATGTGGCTACATTACACTTACTTTGTTTTCTTTATGTTTCAATGTTAAAGTTTATTAGCAACAATACAATTCTCCTTTGAGGTACGAAATCCAACCCAAAGTATCTGACAATGTCAAGGTAACCTATTGAAAGTCAGAAATGTAATACATGTATGGCTTCATTATTTTAAATGGTTAACCATTTATAATAAAATATGGAATGTCAATTGGTTAGCATGGAAAAACTAACAATCTTATGCCTAATTCGAAACTTTCAATTGCTTGATTTATTTGTTCAGTGTTCATGAATTTTTTACCAGTACTATCCTGTTCAAAGGCAAGCTGTGGTCTAGAGGAATCTCAGATACGGCTTCCAATATTTCAGGGACTCTTTCAGTGGAAACAGGTGAGATGAGTATTAGTACTTTACACTGCGCTCAATAAAGAACCATGAAAACTATTCAAAACTAGAAATATGCCCGGAAGATATGAATGTCCCCGCTGACAGCTAAGTCGAAAGGGGCCATAACTCCTGTGCAAATACACCTTCATGAAACCAATTCATAAATATTTCTTGAGTTATTGCTCAGAAACCAAAATGTAAATGGACAGAAGGATGAACTGACTGAGGTGACACTTTATGCTTTTTCGAATGGCATTGGCATAGTAAAAGGATATAAATTTCCAGTTCTCCTGATCTTCTCTTCCTCACTGCGGCACCCCGAAATGACCCCATATATATCAAATGGGCTGTTAAGTAACAGATAAACATAGGTGGTGGATAATAACATAGGCTTATGGAGAAACATGTGACATACCAAAATATAAGGTAAATCTAAAAGTTATTGTTACAGAATTTTGCTTTACCAGCTATGCTCATTGGGCCGTGCCATAACACAATTATTTAAGGAGTATTTCAAATTGCATAACTCACTCTGGGAAGCTACATAATAAACAGAAATTGACAAAGTAAGTAAAGAAATATTTAATATGATGAAAAAGTCAATGATACAAAAACAATGAAGAAGCAAAAATATAAATTAATGACTGCATGGTATGAACACATCATGGTAACATTTGGTTAAACTTGGTGACAGTGTTATATTCTAAACTCAACATGATTCAAGTTATTTCACTGTAACAATGGCTATCTTCTGGCTATGAAATGCATGTATATTACAGTTTGTATGATATCAATAATCATACAGAAAACAGAATATTTTCATACTTCATTTATCGGTATATTGCATGTACATTACTGAATATTACCCATTAACAATTAATATCACTGGAAGTTTACGGTACATTTTTACAATTTCGTTTTGACTTTTTTTTATTAAGTCTGAGGTACAGTACATCTACATACTGTATACGTCCTAATATTGGCGCCCATTTTATTTTGGCGATTTCGGTGGTCAGCATCGGAAAAGATATTACTAACATTTTTTCACGTAACTGTTTGTTTGTTTGGTATGTTTGTACATGTATTATTACTTGTTTACTTTTTCAGTTAAAGAACATGTATTTATTGCCTTAGGGTAAATCTTAATTGAAACAAGGTAAAAACTAAATGATTCAAACAATTATATTTTTGCGGTTGGATATAAAACCGCCAAATATAGAACCCCCCAATTCATGAACATCTTAAAAATGCCAAATTTTACACCCGCTGAATTAAAGACGTATACATACAGTATCACTTTTTTACCTTTCTACAAACTTTCAAGAGAACTGAAAAAAAATCCCGTACCTACTCAACCTTTTTTTAATGAGCATGTAACCAGAAACAGTTTTTTACGCTAAACCATCACATGACACAAGATAAGGGACAGTACTTATCTAACACATCGTTATCAACATTTAATGGAAGGAATCTTATTGAAACTGGTTTTGTAAGCTATCTAAGCTATATTACAGCAATTGGTTGAATAGATTTTTTATTCATACACCTGATGTGAATTTCTAAACATCCCAGCTTATAAGACTTGTTTCTTTGATATACTAAAGTAGGTGAATTAATTCTTATGTCAATAAATGGTTTTTCATTCATACAGTTGAATTGAGTTGAATTTCTAATGGTCCATCTTATAAAACTTAATTCTTGGAAAAACTCAAGTAGGTGAATTAATTCTTATGCTCTAAAATCGATCTACACATAGAAATTGAGTATTCAAAGTGAACGTCAATTGAATACACTAGCAGTCCATCTAGTTATCACCTAAGTGTGTTCTATGATTTATTTCCTGGGCTATAAACTTAAAGGAAGATGTTCAGAAATCCAGCCCCATGTATGCAGCACAATGTTCTAACAGGTTCACAATGATGTTATACTTGTCATTCATAGGCAACATCACCGCTGGTTTCTTCATCTAAAGCAAAAGCTCTGAAACATCCATACACTATTACACTTAACACAAGTACCATCACATATCCAAATGGTCCAATCCCAAAACTCATCCACAAGAAGGCATACATAACAGTCATATATAACAATGTCTGGTAATTTCCAAGAAATCTTAAACTAATCCTCGGTGTACGTAAAGATTCCAATACTTCCGGTTGAACCGGTGAGCTCGGTATTTTTGAAGGCGATAATGGTGCTGCTAGATACACTTTGGATAATTTACCGACAACATCTGTCCTATGATATAAGCCAGAAATTTCACTCTGAAACTAAAAAAGAAAAAATATATATGTCAGTTACGAACTGCTTCTCTAAGAAGCCTTTAAAGTTGGAAATAAAATGATACCACAGACTTTTTACAAGCAGGAAAGACTAAATTTAACAGAAAACGAGCAGCAATAATTAAAATCTAAAATGCATCATAATTTGTAGGAAGCACCTCAGAATGTGAGATTTATGCTGATTTTGCTAAATACAGAACAAGAAGTGTTTGTGAAACACGGATGCCCCCTAAAGGCCAACTGGATAGTAAGACCTTTGACGTACTGACCTCAAAATCAATAGGGGTCATCAACATGTGATGACCAATCTCCCAACCAAATTTGAGAAGCTTAGGCCAAATAGTTCTCTAGTTATTGCCCAGACAAGGTTTGGTTGTGGACCATCCAACCGACATGTGCAAAGCAATATACCCCAAGCGGACATAATAAACACTCTACTTGATTTTACAATTGTGTTATTTTCACCATGTAGAAAATAATATCAGACAGAAATCTCCTGCATTAGAACAGGGTGATGTATTGACTAAATTACACTGCTACTTTTGATTCAAAAACTTGATATTAACCCTTAAACTGCTGAATTCCCTAAATGTACTTGTCCACCTTCCATTTTGGAACAATCCATTATCAATTTAAGGGATATCACAATGAAGATTTTTGAAGTTTGTCACTCAACAGTAAAGAGCCAGGTCAGAATGCATTGGTGTGCAGGCTGGCCTGACTCTATCCTGGTAGCAAATTTTTTGCAGATTTGGTTCTGGTATTGTAAGTGTTGAGTATATACAAACCATTTGGTTGATTTTAGCTGTAAACCTGTACAACAGTCTAACTAGAAAATGGTTTTCATAACTTCTAATAGGTTGAAGATCTGGGTCGCCATGGTAAACTACATCAAATTTTTTCAAACCATTCATCAACTAAAATATACAAAACATATATAATTTCTACATAGAGTAGTTAAAATAACACAACTTACATCAAATTTAATGTCAGATTTACAGTATAATGATCAACAACAATTTTCCAAATAACTTCAAATCAAAATTTACTATTTTTATCAAGGTTTTCTTGTCATACAGAGCTAAAAGCTTGATAAAAATAGTAAATTTTAATTTGAAGTGACTTGGAAAATTAAGGTCAAACATGTAGTATCAACTGTAGATAAAATACTGAAAACTGGTCCAAAATTAAGTGGTCCTTCCTTTAATGATATGGTCTTAATAAAAAGATGATCACTAAGTTTTTGTAAGACTAACCCTTAATATAAAATTATAAGGTGTATCATGTTCCTATCATGTACCTCATGCATCCACGGTTCAGTGGTACGTGCGCTGGACTGGCAACCCGGCCATCTGCGTTTGAATTACAGAATGTCAATTTTCATCCATTATGTGGAGAAGTTGTCGCTCATTTAGGACAGGTAAGTTAGTACTTATAAGAATATAGTCCAGAAAAACAGAGTTAAACCCATTGAAAACAAAAGGGCCACAAGCAGTGCCACCCATGAAGTTTCATGTTGCTACCTCTTATAGTTTCTGAGTTATGAGCTACATTTGTACATTACAAGTTTTTACACAGATGCAGATGATGCAGTGATTACAATAGCTTGACTTTTTCTTCAAGCTTAAAAGTAACTCACTCCAGGCTTAAAAAAGATAACTACCAAAATCTTTGTTGTAGTACCTGATATCTCCCTAATGGTGTAAGCTCTGGTCCGGCTTCGTTACGCATCTTACAATCTGGCGTTCTGGTCACAGATCTATGCAATGTTGTGTTGAAGATTGATGACTGGTCCCCAACATTATAGGTTAAGTTCATTCCAAAGCCGGGAGACGATGGTAGGTTGATATCTGTGTTTTTCAGCTGATAAAGAAAATAGAAAAAACATTCTTTCAACAAGGGCCAAAGACTAAAATGTCCAATAATGCTTCATTTTTTAACCAGTGTAAAAACTAGATCACCACTTCAGTAGAATAAGACTAGAACATAGCTGATGACCGGCCTCCGTGGCCAAGTGGTTAAGGTCACTGACTTCAAATCACTGTAACCTCTCACTAATGGAGGGTTGTGGGTTTCGAGCCCGGCTACCGACCATGTCTCTTTATGTGAGAAAGAAGGCAGTTGCTTACTGAGGGTGGGAGTCCAGTACTGGTTCTTCCAAGGAATGATGGTTAGGTGAACTGTCCGCCTCAACTGTTGAAACGAGGCATAAACTCCACGTAAACAAAACCCAAATAATTTCTTCCTAACATCCATATTGCCTGTGTCTGAAGACTTACATGTATGTTTGAAATATAAAGGATTTAAAAAGAGAAAATCCTCTGAAAGGAGGAAAAAACACTAGCCTGGGTCAAACGTAGGTCACTTACAGAGAAAATATGTAGAAGATTATGGCTGGTCTGGTCCAGGTGGGTCACTAACTTCTTTACTTCAGTCTCACTTAAGTCTCCGTACATGTTCGTTCCACTGTCAAACATGGATGAGAAAAACCTAGCAAATCTGGACTTTTCCACTTTTTTCTCAGGTTCATTGGTAGTGGATAAAAGAGTTCTAGCGGCATGAATCTGCGTAAGTAAATTTTGAACCTGAAATAAGAATCAGAGAAATTTGGAAAAAGGTGCCATACAACATGACTTCAAGTACTTCCAAATCATTAAGTTAAGACAATATATCATATAAGTGTGTCAGGGGCAGGAGGCCTATAAATTTCTCTCAGAGGTGTTTATACAGTGAAATTAAAAATCCTAAAAATCATATGCGATCGACCATTTCTTCAAAACAAGAGGCCTTCAACCACATTGTTTTCATATTTAACTCTGTTTGTACTGAGAAAATCCATCAGACCTGATTAAATTGACCATAACTGACTACTTATACGATACATTACCAGTATTGTAGCATAAATTCTAAATTCTGTAACAGTCAAAAGTAATGTGCAAATTACAATGATCCTTCCTTTTTTAAATAACGAGACAAAAATGACGGTTACCTGCATTCCTGTCTCCTGTCCAAACAGATTAACATAATTAAAGTCTGGTCTCTCAAGTTCCGCTATTTGTATACGTAACACCGTATTAAGTTCTGGTGAAATATAACTAGATCCTAAATCTGTCTTATATACAGGTCCAAATAACATCTTCTCAACTGTAAGACAATGAGAACACATACTAGTAATAGAGCCAAATAAAAAATTCTGAAAATCACATGCGGCCTACCATTTTTACCAACCACATTGTTTCCATATCTAACACGGTTTGTATTAAATACAATCCTTCAGAGCAGATTATATTAATATCGGTGGAAAACAGAACCGAATATCCCGTATCGGGTCAGTAACTAACCCTGTAACTCTTAATATCGTAATACAGGTAATTCCATATTATTGCACCCCTATAATACATGTATAATAATTGCTGATAAAGTTTTGAAGTTTAGATAGGAAGCTTTGAGATGTTTTTTTTTCTGAATCATTAATGCTTGAAAATACTGGGCTTTCAAAAAGGTGGGTAGAATACTTTACCTTCTCTCAACAGTTTTGGTAGATTGACAAGGTTATACACCTGTTAATATAGAAAATATAAAATCATTAAAAACAAAATACAGTGCAACCTCTCTAAACATCCTTTGGGAGTAGCAAGATTATGTTGAGAGGTTGTTGCTCTACAGAGGTTAAATTAATACTAGTAGTTAAATCATGCAGTGGGAAAATCATGCTGTTGTTGAAGGGAGGTTAATGATCAGGACAGGGCCACTCTGGAGAGGTTGTACTGTAGACGGAAAAGGAATGTATTTATGATAAGTCTAGTTCCTTTGTATATATATATATATATGTCTATAGTCGAAAAGTGGTGACGACAATTAAATGTCGTCCCGGCACAAGAAGACGTATATGTAAAAATAAAACTACATGTCGGAATGCCTCTGGTTGATGTTCTGATCCTTGAATTTTATATTTCTATATATATAATTATATTTATAATGTTTTAAATCCAGAGATTGCACAGTATATGTATAATCAGCTTTTACACTTTTTTCTTATTTAATTTTCCAACTAAACTTATAATATAAATGTACTGCCATTACAACTTTATATATTGTATTGTTTCATACATGACTAGTAATTTAAAATCTATTTACAGTACAACCTCTGTAGAGCAACACCCAGTGGGAGATGCAAATATTGGTCATTATTTAGAGGATATTGCTCTAAAGAGGTTAAATTAAGAGTAAATATCAGCTAAGGTAAATTTTGAAGGTGTTGTTATAGAGAGGTTGTTGCTCTACAGAGGGCCACTCTGGAGAGGTTGTACTGTGTATAATATCTATCTATCAAGAGAACTACCTATCACAATGATATTAATGGTTTATTAGCATATTTAATGGTTGCTGACCAGAGTGGAGGAATGTTTTGGTCATGGTGCAGAATATGATCAGAAAGTGTAGAAAGAACAAATAACTTGACAGATACAAGCACATAATTCAACTGGTAATCAGGACACAGTTACGTTTGTTCAGCAGAATTTTAACCATAATTATACTGCCCTCTATTTTTCCAAGCAGATTTCTGCATTTAACAATAATCACTCATCAATTCTATTTATATTAAATGATGAAAGCCTTACCTTCGCCACTCTGAACACAATGTAGGCATTGTGTAAAGATGTTAGGTACATTTTTGTGGTTCGTTGTAAAAACTCTTGAAACAATGCAGTAAAAAACAATACGTTGTCACGGATAAATGGAAACCTGAAATATAGGTAGATAGCACTTCACAACAAGACTATAAGCTAAAAAATGACTGTCAATTAAAACTGTTACTCCACATTGAAACTTGTAGAGATTTAAGTGTACAAAGATTTCTACCATACTAATTATTGATGATGTATTCTTCTAGATTTATGGTACTGTGAAGATTACAAGAACACCGCAAGCGGCACCGATTCTCATCTGTTTACCGTCTCAATAAGATATCTTTCCACCTATGAAGTTTAATGTTACTACCTCTTATAGTTTCTGAGTTATGAGCTACATTAAAGTTTTTGCACTGATGCTGCCGACACAGACGCAGATGAAGCATTGATCACAATAGCTGAACTTTTTCTTCGAAAACAGCTGAGTTAATAATCATAAATGCTACTAGGGAGAAATGTATGAGTTAACTATCCATGATTGTTAACTGATCCAATCCTTTTTTATTGTTGTACTGTCTAATGAGCATGTTATAAATAATAAATAAAGTTAATTACTTTTTAGATAATGCTTAACATTCAACAACTAGGATCACTAAATTTTAGCTAAATAGGATTAGATTGTTTACTTTGCAGCTTTTTACTAAGGTATAAAAATTATTTTTTTTCTTCTGGGAATTAATGTCGTACTAAGGCCTAAATTAAAAATATGTTTGTTTGCCCTTTACCGACCCTAAATTTTAGAAGAGGGTCGGTAGGTAGGAAAATCATTTTATTTTATTTCTAAATTTGACTTTTACCTAGCATGAAATTACACTTCTATCTAGAAGCATCCTTTACTAATTTTATGTATTCTGCTACCATACAACCATTTATTGTGTGCATTAATCAACCATAAACATGTACTCAGTGCCTTAACACACATTATTGTTTTCATTTATTACTTTGAATGGTACCTACTTTAAATGTTTATTGAAAGCACTGAGTACATGTTTATTTTCCAAAGTATAAAAATAAAGTTCACCCAGATTTTGCAATAAAATGTTTTGAGTAGGCACGATTTTTTCGGGTCGGTCGGTAAAGGGCAAACAAACCTAATTTTAATTTAAGCCTAACAGCCAGAGTCATTCGGCGACTTTACCAAGCTTTCACAAAGAAGGACGACCCCAGGCATACACCTGAGTAGAACCATCAACTTTCCATAACCTAGCTTGACACCTTCTGCAACAGTGATATTTGGTCCTAGGTAGGATTTGAACACACAGTGGTGAGAGGCTTGTGGTTATTAGTCAGGGACTATAACCACTGGTCTGCGGAGTACCCAAACTATGTATAAACCTACCAGATATCCGAGACTTTATCAGCATCCTTGGAATGCACAGCTTGTCCAGGCTCTGTGTATCTCCATGGCTGTATGTATGTTAACCAGGTTTCCAACATCTAAATAGAAATTCAGAATTGAATAATGCTTGTTTCATTGGGTTTTACGCCACTTTTTTAACAGTTAGAGTCATATGAGGCGGACCATTCACCTGATCATTGTTCCTGTTAAGAACCAGTACTAGACTATCATCCTCCATAAGCCATTGCCTACTTTCTCACTTAAAGAGACATGGTCGGTAGCTGGGCTTAAACTCATGACCCTTTATCAGTGATAGGTGATTGGAAGTCGGCGACCTTAACCATTCAACCATGGAGGCGGGTTCAAAATTGAATAAAAAAATAATTAAATTGCTATGCAATGGTCTACACTAAAACATAATTATGCATTTACTACATGGACGAGGCAAACTTAGTTAATATCCATAATGGGAATTGGGAAATATTTGGGTGAGTATAGCTTATTTTCCAAAGGGAAGACGCTGTATCTACCAGTATATTTGATTATTGCGTACCAAGCGGAAGGATGAATCTAAGGGCCATCTTTCAAATCCATGTCTTAGAAAAGAGTAAACTTTCTTCTGTAGAACAGTTGGAAACAATGACCTGAAACAAAAATAAACAATTTACTAGTGACATCATAATTTAAAAGTAAATAGCTTATTTTTTTAAAGAGAAAATAAATATGTTCAATTCACACCAAACAATTCTTAATTTGAATAAGAGTTTAAAAATCATAAAATTACAAATAATAGACTTATCGTATGATTTAATTGTAAGTTAAAGTCATAAATAGCCAAACTAAGCATGAGAATTAATTCAAGTTCAGCATATGTTTTAACATACAGTACAACCTCTCCTGAGTAGCCCTCTCTTGAGCAACAACCTCTCTTTAAAAACATGTTTTTTCCACTGCACAATTTAACTATTAATCTGACCCCTCTTGAGCAACAACCTCTCCTTAAAATCATGTTTTTTTCCACTGCACAATTTAACTATTAATCTGACCTCTCTGAGCAACAACCTCTCAAAAACAAGATAATTTTATTAAAATATTACCGTTTAAATTCATCTAATGGTGAGACATCCATCTGTTGATATCCACCTATATTGGTTTCCGGCTCGGCACTGTTCACAAAGTAGTGTAAATGCTTTAAGAATAGTCTCACCAACCTGACGTGGTTATTGCTCGGCATAAAACTCACCTAGAACAAAAATATTGCGCAACGTTTAATCATTTCATTTACTAGAAGAACCTTACGCTTAGTGATTGTAATCAGTCCATGAAGATTTAATTGATTAATCAAAGGAAATAGTCAGTGATTAATCAATTAAAACTGATTAAATAAGAAATGACCTTAAATGTTAGTACTGCATAAACTTAACATCCCTTACACCAAATAAATATCACTAGATGTTCGAGTAAACATAACATTAAAATACACAACTAAAAAAAACACACTGAACCAGAATTATGCTGCATTTACAGATACAGCTTGAACAACATTTTCATTACACTAGTCACTAGCTTATCAATCAATCATTCATGTCTCTAAAGTGAAACCACTGTCAGTAAAGTGTAAGGCCTGCAGTACTTCAGCCAAGAATGACAACTCGGTACAAATTAAAAATATCCGTTGACATAATGGGAGCATTGTCATCATCACGCCAACGACCATTGCTCAATGATTTGTTGAATAAATGATTAATACAAATACAAGGTACTAACAATACAAACTTTTGATTAAGAGTCCTACAGTAAAACTCTGAGCACTGACATAGTGAAGAATCAGAACAGTGTATTTATTTTTTCCTGAAAACACCCTCTGTTTCAAGATAAGGAACAGTCATCGAATTACCCACTAGCTCGTGGCTGGTGTCTTTTTTGGCTAGTGAAGTTTCTCAAAATTCTGTACTTGGGCTAGTTGTAAAATTTTAGTTGAAACTAGTTGAAAAGTACCTAACCCAACCTAGCCTAACTTAACCCAGTAAGTGAAATATTATTATTTAAAAGATCTATTTGAATCATACACAGACAAACAGTCTGAGCAGAAGAAATTTTCTGAAAGGAGAAACCCCTAACCCCACTTCCCTCCATATTCCACATGCAGGTGATGTTAGCGACAAATGATGAACGTGACAACATGTCCATGCACTAGTGGAATTACATGTCTATAATTCATATCAAGTATTAAATGTATCCTAATGATACAGTACGACGATTAATATAAAATAACCCCCCCACTTAATACATGATAGATATAGTCTAGAATAAAATATGATAGGTATAATCTAGAATACAATATAATAGCTATAGTTTAGAATACAGCAGAATGCTATAGATATAGTCTAGAATACAATATCATAGGTATAGTCTAGACTACAATATGATAGGTATAGTCTAGAATACAATATAATAGAATGATATAGTCTAGAAAACAACATGACTGCTATAGATCTAGTCTAGAATACAATATGATTTGCTATAGTCTAGAATTACAACATGCTTTCCTATAGTCTAGAATACAACATGATTGCTATAGTCTATACTACAACATTACTGCTATAGTCTAGAATACAATATGATAGGTACAGTCTAGAATAACAACATGACTGCTATAGTCTAGAATACAATATGATAGGTACAGTCTAGAATAACAACATGACTGCTATAGTCTAGAATACAACATGATTGCTACTGTCTAGAATACAACATGACTGCTATAGTCTAGAATACAACATGATTGCTACAGTCAAGAATACAACATGATTGCTACAGTCTAGAATACAACATGACTGCTATAGTCTTGAATACAATATGATAAGTATAGTTTAGAATACAAGACAATAGATATAGTCTAGAATACAAAATTGGGAATTACAAGTGCTAAGAAATATCATGTATTATTACTATGATAATTAAATATTAAAAATCAATGCATAACAATCCACAGGTTCTAGTTTCACTGATGCTGTATATACAATTATATAGTACACATAGACAGGTATAGTGAAACGAGTCCCTGTGGTACAAACAACCAGGAAAATAAAATTTGACCCTTTGGAACTTATTGACAAGAGTTAGTGGTTTTATTTTGCTCAATTGAAGGGACAAAGTGGCATTTTAGGGTCAAATGAAAGCCTTGATAGTATCTGTACATCACAAAGATTCCATCAACAACAACAACCTTAAATTTAAGTGTTTATCATTCGGAAATATTTGAGGTGGACACTTTGTGGACACATACATGTACAAGCAAGCTATAGCATTAGCATATTGTTTTAAAAAGGAGAAATGACAATCAATATTATGTCATGATAATATTAATATTATAAAGTTGTAAATGAATATTTGAATTCAGGATATCAACAGTTTCATGTTGGACTCCTAATAGTAAATATGGAGGCTGCAGGTTCAAATCCCGTCAGTGGCAAAATTTGACCAGAACCTACACAATCCCTTCTTCGGCGCGAGTACTGGTCAGAATCAAGGAAGCAGTCATCAAGAGTAGTTAATATAAGTTGTAAGAACTTGCTTTACAATCGATGGAAATAGTTTAAACTAACTGTTTGATAAGTAAGCAAGCAAAAAGGTATTAAGGTTTAATTTCAGTGAAAAATTATAATTTTGTGAACTTAGGTTACCATGGTAACTGTTTCCCGACACCAAACTTACCATACTATCTATCCCAGACTGCTAAGTAAATAAAACAACAATTTTTTTAATGAAATTTTGTGACACATTAAAATCCTGCCTTCATTTTATATCATTAAAGTTGAATAAGAAAAAAAATATTTTCCTTATAAAAAAGTTCTTTCTTAAAAAAAAAAGTAAAATGCTTTTTTGACTGCAACAAATAATTTCAAAGATATACATTACAATTGAATAGCATTAATGAAAGCCATAACAGGTAAAAAGATCCTTAATTAAACACAACCTCGTATCATACAAACATACAAATGTATATCAGCATGCATAACAAACTAATACAATTCATAACAATGAAATAATTAAAAAAAAAAATAATAAGTGTGCTACCGCCATTAATATATATAGTAACACAGGGGAAGTTAAAAATTTTGAAAAGCTGGAAGATTAAAGCTTGGTTGCCGTGAAAACAATAAAAAGTAGTATTTTCCAGACCAGCTAAAAAAACAGATATTCCAGTTCTTGTTCAAAAACTTCCATTCACATACAATGTATATGTTAAATAAAATACACAAGTAAATATTCCTGCAACTATAAATAAATACTTTGAACTTGAATTAGTTTTTTTTCAATCATGGATTTAAGTATTATTTGGCAAAATATGACACTCAAGCATATAATGTGTGAATACAGTAAGAGATTAGATACAGAGCCATATCAGATATATATATTAAATGTTTCTAATGACGGCTGTAACTAAGTTAATCTTAAACAGTCCTAACACATAGGTGAACAATGTCATATTTCTACTAACTTCCCCACAAATATAGGGTCAAACAACTTTTTATAACATGCTTTGATGTTTTTTTTTTGAGATAGAATTCATTTAAAAACAAAACTATTGGCAAGAAAAGGTTGACAGAAACTGAGAAAAAGTGATGATAAGTTGATGATATTCAAACTTGTCCAAAATATGTTCATAAACATTTTTACAAGGCTTGGTTAAGATTGAATAGGAAGCATTCAACTTCCAGAATGAATAAATATTGAGTACCGCGCTCTCCTGCCGACCCTAGAGGTTCCAAAGATATATTAAGTTAGGTATATAAAGATGATTGTGATAGTCATATAGATATATCAGTGAGTAAAAACAATGTAGAGAATTTAGATAATTAGTTAACATTATGATAATATATAAATGATGCTGAAGCATACTATGGGAAGGCCATGCTGACTTAAATCACAAGCCTTAAAATCATAACTATAACAATACATTAGTTTTCCAACAGATTATTTAGGTCACACACATGACAAACAAAACCCAATACAGCCCAGCATATGCACTGAAAATAATGTACTAGTATTCAGACAAGGTTTTCAATAGCCCTTTGAACATTTTCTTTGACTTTTTAACATTGAAATGAGAGAAGAGAAAAAATCTAGTATACTGGTATTAGGAAGAACTGACTAACTGACAACACAGCATTATTTAATACATAAGCAAGAACTTGTAATAATTGTCATATATAGAACAAGTTACAACAATATTGCATCGAAAGAAAAGTTCTTATGTAATTTTCCTATATAAGCCAACATAAAAATATAAAAATAGAGTAAACCCTGCATTGGACCCTAGGGCACTAATAATTTGAACAAACTTGGAAGAGGTCTACTAGACAATGCTACACACCAATTATCTAGGCAATGTAGTTTCTGACAAGAGATTTTAAGAAATGTTCTATGTAAGTCTATTTAAAATTAAGTTACCCACAGGGCAGAGCCAATTTTGACCCCAGGGTCACAATGTGTTCAAACTTGGTAGAGGTCCACATACCAAATATCTAAACTCTATGCCCTGTGGTTTTTGACAAGAAGATTTTTTAAAGTTCTTCCTATTGCTTGCCATGGCAACCAGAGTTTATAATGAAATTAATTTTTTTTAACATCTTTAGTAAAGCTTCATGCAAAGAACATCCTTGTAAAGTTGCACTGAAATTGGCCAACTGCTTGAGAAGGAGATGTTATTTAAAGCAATTGTAGATGGATGGACAGACGACAGACATCACACGATCACAATAGTTCAAACTGAGCACTTTGTGCTCTGATGAGCTAACAAGATAACTAGACAGATGGAAGTACCGAGGTGTGATAGTACCAAAATTTGAAGGGAGGACAATATTTTATCTATCGTACACAAAAATATGTCTATCCGACCTTCCTGGATCTGAAGACATTTATTTACAATATAAGTGTCAATAAAGAGGAAATCCTCTGATAGGAGGAAATATCACATCCCTGCTGTATATATAGGAGGAAATATCACACCCCTACTGTATACATGTTTTGTATAGGAGAAAATATCACACCCCTACTGTATACATGTTTTGAATAGGAGGAAATATCACACCCCTGCTGTATATATAGGAAGAAAAAAAACTTTGCAAGAAATGATTACCAGTATTGCATATCAAGTGAGTAAATATAATTAAAGAAAATAAATATAATTAAAGAAAATACAACACAAATTACACATACAAAGAGAATCCTACAGTAAATAAATGAAAGAAGATAAAATAATTATAATGAAAACAATTGAAATGGTCTATTGAAAACCCTTTGAAACAAAACATAACTGCATTAAGCATACACACATATTTCTATAGTGAGCATCCTATACTTACATATAGACTCAGAAATGATTCTGAATACTGGTTACCATACCAATTGTGAGACTACAACAAGTGTACAAATAAGTACTAAATGGATAATGCAGTCAAACCTTGGGTAAGCAGCCACCTCCAAATAAAGGCCAACATGTGAAAAGACAATTTACAACAAAATAACCTTCAAATAAAGGACATCTGTCAATAAAGGTCACATTATGCATTTACAAAGGTTGGCCTTTGTTCACAGGTTTTACTGTATATCTAAATATATCAAATGACTTCATCTTTGTGGCAGAAACTTAACTAATTACAGATAAATACTCATTTTTAATAAATAAACATATAGTTGATGGAATAATAATTCTGACCATGACTCATGATACCATCTCAATTTCATGACTGATGTTTTAGTACTAAAGATGGTCTTAAACTAAACATGTTTTACTATAATTATATTTACGATAATTACCATATATCATCAGTTATATAATTAAGCAGATTTCGCGCAAGGCAAAAAAATCGGACCAACACACAATCTATCGGACAAATCCGCCAGTCTGGCACCTTTTGCAAAGTCTGATTAAGATTAAGATAATCACAAAACTTTCAAGGACTTATGTACCAATCCATCTACAAACACAGAGGCATCTGCTTGCAAAATGTAGGAATTCAGTAGACATCATGTTTAACTTACCAAATTCTGTAAGTTAATTCCCCTTTCTGAATCTAATGAATTCTGGTTCAACCAAAACTCTGTTAAAATCTGAAATATGTTAAAGATACCAATCAGAAAATAGCAAAGAAAATAACAACATAAAGTTTCATAACAATGAAGCAGAGTCTATACCTGATATAAACGACTTAATAGTATCAACTTAATAAGTCCCACGGGAAGCAGCCCTTTTTTTACGGTTTTGGGGAACATGTATCGGGTTCCTTTGATGGGGGAAATTTCAATTTTGTGTCATAAAACATGGGGATTTTCTTTCTCTCAGTGGGGAAAAATATACACTTTTTTACCTGGGGAAAGGGGCAAAATACTGGACCCACAAATTACATAAAAAGGGCCTGGGAAGTCTATCTGATATCAATCATCAAAGTACTGATGGAAGGCCATTTTATAACAAACTCAGCCATTAACCAATCATTTTTTCTGCTCTTAGCTAGAATGATGTCAGTCGGAACATACTGCAGGGTTCTCATTAGACTTCAAAACTTGAGAGTCAAAATGATCCTTAGCTGATAGAATATGAAGAGTCAACAAAAATTTCGGCGCTGAGTACTGGTCAGAATCCAGGAAGCAGTCATCGAGAGTAGTTAATATAAGTTGTAAGAACAACAGGTCTACAATCGATGTAAAATAAATAAGTTTCAACTAAACTTACTAAACTAACAAAAATTTCAAACTAATGTAATAGTAAATTTGACCTTTTGGTTGCAATTCTTTAGTGTAAGAAGCTTTATTTTTGCTAATTTCAAGAGTCAAAATGCCATTTTAAGGGTCAAATGAAAGCCCTGTTAGAATATTCATCAATACTTAATATATCTCACACATAGAACATTTTCTTTACAGGAAAATAGGTCTGATGACGTCAATCTCTTTGAACTGGACAGAACCATACTATAACATTACCTGTACAAATGTTTCCGACCACCAGATGTCACCTTCCACTTTCTCTGTTACAGGTGAAATTTGTACCATTGGTTTCTGTGGTGATAACAGATCTTTCAACAACCCAAGTCTTGACTTTGATCTGGTCTGGCATCCACTCATGGGGGACTGCTTTGTACTGGAAATAGTATTTCTATGTTTAGATGGTGATCTGACACTATGATAAGTTCTAAATCTGTTTAACACTGGATACTGAATACTGTTGCATCTAATAATAAGCACTTAATTTTTCAACAAAAAATATTTGTATCTTTACATATAGACAAAATCTAGGAAAAGAGCACTTTTTATAGAAGACTGCAATAAATAAGTAGCCAAAGGGTATGGTCAATATTTATCATAGGAACATTCCATTGAAATTGTCTATGTGGTTTCGGAGGAAAAAATTGCTGATGACATACATTTTGTACATTACACAACACTCAATGACAGACATTTTCATTTGAGTTACAATCTCATCTGTTATTAGGGCTGTGGCGAGTATCCGAGTACTCGGGTATTCACGAATCAAATTGAAAAATCGAGTATGAATAATCGTCATTACTAAGATTTGTGGTTCGCGATCTCGTTTTTTAACAAATTAAAAGTGTATTATTTGTTTATAAAAATTACTTTTCTCTGAATAAATATTGTCTCATCATGGACTACTTTGTTTGCCAAGATGTCCAGCAGGTTCTTTAAACAATGATGCTTGTAAATCAATTAACTGGGAGGGAATACGTATAACTTTAAGCCATATTTAACAATTTATATTGATTTACTTCATTATTCCTAAAAAATTAGCTGTCTTCAGGTCTGCAATTTTGAAGTTTTAAATGGGTTACTTGATAATAAAAGATTTGTGATTCGATTTGTGGATTGTAAGTGTTGAATCGTGGATTGGATCGGATCGCCACCTACCCAACAATCCACAGCCATATCTGTCATGTTGTTTATAAATAAAAAGACTTGCATATACAAATGATATACTGGTTACCATACCCATATATAAATAATTATATATACAAATGATGTTATGATAAACAATTTATTTCTGATAAATAAGTACATAAATACCTGACAGGTGTCTGTTGCATCATGGGACTTCTAATATTAGTACCAGAGGATTGTGGGAATTTAGGAAGACTCTTCTTGTTGCGAGGTAAGAAATAATCCAGATATTTTTCCAGGAGACAAGGATAAACAACTTCAGAGATGCTGTTCCAGTTAAATGACTTCATTTGCCATTGTTGGGATACGAGGGCATACGCAAAATGGAACATGTACAGTTCAAAAGCACCTACAATATCAAAGCATTGGGCTGGGTGACTTAAGATTAAAACATACATTCATACATTTACATATATAAATAATACTTTCCATTTGTCTAAATTTCAAATTGTTGAAATTGTATTAACATAATCAAGTATCACTCAGAAAATATCAGCAATTTTACCAATTATTAGTACATTCAGATACTAGTCAGGGCTCCAGATAAAGGGCATAATTGCGTAAATATGTACTAGTTTTTCCGTAATATGCATAAAAATGTTTCAAAAGCATACCGATACACAATTAAAATCCCAGGTACCCGTTTTACTCAATTAAAATGCGTAACTATCAAATTTAAATTTAGTATCTGTGACTAGTTATTTAATTGAACATACTAAATAAGGCAAAGGTATTGCATATAAGCTACATGTACATTCTTCACAAGTTCATGAGGATAATGTACGCATTAAATATAGAAGAACACAATTAATACAACAAAGTACATTTAAAAGGTAACGCTTTAGTATGTGTTTGTGCCTATAAGTGAATACGGTTACACCCTTTAGAGTGGTTCCCATGATTGTCATTACCCTTTAAAAATGTGTACTACCCCCCACACAAAAAATTAAGGGGTAAAATACCCCCTGCTGAAGAATGCAGGGGGTAAAATACCCCTCGCCCAAATATTTATCTGGAGCCCTGCTAGCAATATAATACAATATGATAATTAGTAGGTCACATAAGTCAAATTATAATCATGAAACTGATATATAAAACTTACAAGCCAATTTTATCAATCGAAAACTCAAACTTCATCATTACTAATACAAAACAACGAACAACACAATGTTAGTCAATTGTCTGATCCTTTAAAGGCACAGTTCTTTTAGATATCTATGCACATTCTAAATGTGTGTGATGACAAAGAATATAAAAACAATGTTGGTTTGATTAATTTATATATGTATTCTTCCATCATCCAGGTTATATCAACATTTAAGATAATAGATTACCTATTGCAAGGGAAGGTTTAGAAAATCCTTGAAATTTGTTCACATAGAACATAGGAAGATTTCCACCTTCAATCATGTGCCTGGTAGGACCCTGAGAACAAAGGGAAATAGAACTTATCAATAGAACAGTGTGCAAGGTATGCTATTACTAATAGAATACCAGTGCTCCTAACAGAGAGGTCTTGATTTAGCTTAAGTTAACTAATAAACTGATTTAACTATACTATAAAAAGTATTACAGTACATGTATAAGCCTTCTGAATTTCTCAAAATGCATCTTTTTCTTGAAATAAATATTGCCCAACTGTACGTCTTTTTAAATTTTGCAAGTTTGAATCTTACCAATAAGGGAAAACTATACTTACATATGTATAATATTACACAGTATATCATTGTGGAATAAATCTAACACAGTAGCATGTAAATTAACTAAATTTAGGCTTGTGCTTTAAAAAAATTAGTTTGAATACTGCAAAAGTATACTTACTGGCAAACTGGAAAAAGGAAACTCATATGTAAGGTAGACATCAGTCTGCAGGTTACAAACTAATTTCATGATTGGTCCTTCAGGGCCAAGAAATCTGAGAACAGCATCAAATTCAGCATAATTATGCCCCTTTGTAATAACATCTAATCCCCACCCTGGCTCAGCACCAAAACCAAAAATATTCTCAAGTAGACCTGGTAGAACTGAGCTGGCATCCTAAAGCATAAAATATCAAAGTTACATTTTTTCAAGGCTATAGTATTGAGATTGGATCCCAGGTTTTAGAGCCATGTCATGCTATGTTCACGGAAAATTTCACTAGCCTAAGACTAAATATTATTTACCAAATATTCATATTCTTATTTGATAAAGAATAAATTATGTGACACAACAGTATAATAGAATAGAATATAATGGAATTATAAGAAGAACAGTGTTTTTTCACCTTCTATAACAGAGGCCTATTAAAGGCCTCTTCCCAATTTTCATTGAAAATTTCTTTAAAATCATGCAGTTTTCCCAAAAATCCAAACTTACACCAGCTATTTTATTTCCCAGCAATTAATTTTAGCAATAATTCTTCCCAAAATCAACAGGCTAATGCCTCTTCCCAATGAAGAGAGAAAAAACACTGAAGATTGACAGTCACGGATAATTTGAATTATATGAAAATTATTTTTTAATCCTCACCTTACTGCTGCAATTGAGAATAAGATGTTCCAATTCAACACACCTTTGTCCTAGGGGTTTACCATAAGCAAATTGAAATTTAGACTGAAATATAAAATAATCCTGAGCAGCTTTGATCATTACTTATAATTACTAAGAAAAATATCGACAGGCATTTGATTTCCTTTGTATTATAAAAACTATAACCGGCTATCAAGGAAGTGTTTGTCAAACTAGTCATTTAAGTCAGTAGCTAGTGTTAAAGAGAACTCTGAAATCAGCATCCCCAGAAGAAATTTATTTGGCTGCAATTGCAATAAAATCTCTTTAATTTACCAATGTAAATAGTGTACTAAATCAATGACTTATATACATATATGGATTCGCAACTTGCGTACTAACAGTTGAAAGTAATCAAATCCCACAGTAATGACATGTGAATCAACGGGATTTCATGCTCTTGTTTACAATAGCGATTATACAAAAATATCCATGATGATCCGAATGTTAACAACAGCGAAAATATCCGTGGTATTCCGAATGTTTAATCTCGGAGATGAAAGGATTATAATAGATGTCCGCCATCTTGGAATTTAAATGTTCGATTGATGCCTTTTTCAATACTTATTATTATACTAAGACATTGTGCATTATAAATGTATCTCAATATCTTAAAGGAATTTGTTGCAACCTAAACCAATTTCCCGTGCCAGAGTTGTTTTAGTATAATCAAGTTCGTAAACACCCGATTACAGCTGTCAAACATTTGCCGAGTATATAGCAATGCATTGTGAGATCATATAAATACATGTAAATTAGTACCATAATTTTTACAATACTTCACATCAAATATTATTCATGAAAGTACACATGTATGTACATAATTCTGCAGTACATGTGTATTGAACATGGCTTGAAAGATAGGATCAGTCAGTGTCGTTCAGAAGCAAAACATGATATTAAAATATTAAATATGTTCTTAAACTATACTGTATATTTATATTATTGTAATATTGTAAAATTGCTAGAGACAGTGTTGGGGTTGAAATGTCTTGAGGCCGAAAGAATTACAGTCTAACTTTTATCATTTTCAAAGTAAGCAAAGTAAAATGGATTGGAACGGTTTGAAAAAGTCTTTTCACACAAATGAAAGACTAGATAAACAAACAAAAGATGAATGTTTGCTATACCCATATAGTGCTCGGCGAAACACCACTGGCGGCCGCCATCTTGAAATTACCAAAATATTCAGTCCAATCAGCGGTACTGTAACATCTTACGCAAAAAAATAACCAATCAGAGTTAAGGTAACATTTTGCAAGTCTTGACTCGGGAAAATGGCGTCCGGTGAGAAATCGAAAATGGCAAATCTCAAAATTTGTATTGATAATGACGCTTCCGAATCTGATGATGATAATTTATCCCTAACTGATGAAACTAACATAGTTATTGAAGACGATGTCTCTGACAAACGAATAGCCAACGCTGTCGATGATGAAGACATGGCCGCCGATTCTCCTTTATCTGACCACGCGTCGGAAAAAGACGAAGTTCAGTTCAACGTTTACTTGAATAAGCTGGAACCTCGTGAGACTGAAAATCGTTTCGTTAGGGTATGTATATTTCACATTCAAGTTATAATCTTGCTAGATGTGATCCGACTACTGGATTTTTTAGGTCACTTGATGCATCTGTCTACAACCAATGGTCCCATTATCATCTTACTAAAATTCTTAGTGAAAGTAGCATCTTCTAATCTGAATTAAATGTGCCATGATGTATATGCATAATGTTTTTGATGCATATTTTCATTTATTAGTTTGAACCCTAATGATAATGGTAGCTGTCATTTGTAATTGGGTTTTAATTACAATAAGCTTTACCAAGGTTAACTGGGTAGTCTTTCAGGAGGAAATTTATGATTTCAAAATTTATTTTTTTCTTGTTTATTTATGTAAAAATGTCAAGTTTTATTTTTTGTAGTCTGCTCGAAGGTACGAAAACAAGGAAGGAAATTTTGTGACTGGATTTGATGTTACTCATCAGGTATGTTATTAACATTTGTAGAAATTGCAGTGTTTTTAGGAAATTTTACTTTCAGGTTGTAAACAGCTTAAATTTCACATCAATGTAAAAAAGTAAGTATGGGTATTGCGGATAGTTTGTATCGCGATATATTGCGATATGCAACACTGTATTGCAATATGTATTGCGATATATTGGGAGTTTTAAACTCTTGATTTTTTAAGTATTCAAGCTTGGATTTTAATCAAAATATGAAGTTTCATTAATCATTTGCATGATGGCATCTTTCACAAAGAAACTAATGAAAATATCAGTGACTAGAATGAAACCTTATAAATGCTGTATAGTAATTAGTATACAACAATAATTATTATACATATAAAATTCTCATTGAGCAAGGGAATACACACAGTCCGACTCCTAGAATACAGTTACACAAATACAAAAATTCTAACTGTTTCCCGGCTACGGATGATACAAATAAAGTTTAAAAAAGTAGTCAATATCAATTTACTTAAAAAATATCGCGATACGAGGTGGAACCATACCTGTATGTATTGCATTTGGAACTTATTGCAATATACCGGTATTATTGCCCATCACTAAAAAAAGTATGTTTAGATTATTACTTGTTATATAGAAAATTGTTCTGAATTATCTTTGCAAATGGTAACCTACATAAATGAAGAAATCTGGTCTATCTTTGTGTTTTCTGACAGACTTTGCAAAAGCAAAAAAATCTGTCTGACATTGGTCTGACAAGCTTGAAAATTCTGTCAGACCCAATTATAAATGTGTATACATCAGGTGAATAAGTTGCAGGACAGCTGGTCCAATGAAATAAGATTCTTTATCAGACCGTCACACAATCTATTGGACAAGTCTTTCGGTCCTAGAAATCATTTTTAATAAAACTAATTTCACATATGCGTCCTAGATATGTATTATCTTCCCTGTATATCACTGTATGCTTGTTTTTCTCTCTAGGTTGAGGTGGAAAAGTTACAGGAGAGAGCTAAGAGGTTTGGTATGGAATATACACCAGAACCTTCAGTCAATCTAGAAGAATTGTATAAAAGGTACATTCAAGTTTTAATACTGCATGAGACAATTCTGCAGAACTTCTTACTTACTGTTGTTCAAAGGTCAAGATTACAAGCTGGCTATTCAGGGGCTCGACATGTTGCCCTTGGGCTTCTAGTTTAATCTGAAATACGATAAAATAATCTGTGAAAAATTTTCTGGACCTTCAGACCACCAACTTATTCAAATTTAGTGGACCGATGTCTGGGGTTAAATTCGAACACTGCTATGCTTTACTTGCATTGCAATTGTTCATCTGAACTTACCGTATTTGACAACTAAAGGGAAATGTTTTGTGAAAAAACTGTTCACAAAGATGTACATGTGTTTCAATAAACTTGTCTTCTGTTTTAGTCTTGGTTTGAAGGCTGAAGACTTGAGTCGTAATGATGAACGAGGAATACGTTTGGAAGCAATACATATTCGAGGTGTGAATGAAATGAATACCAAAGAAGTCTTCAATTATTTTCAAGAGTTTGCTGCAGGTGGCTGTGAATGGATTGATGATGAAAGCTGTAAGTTCATTTGACATGAATTTATTTATAGAATATTGGCAGATTGGTCAAAATAAGTTAACATTTGTTCTTCCAGACCCTTGTGTGTAAAGATAAAAAAATGATAAAAAATTTCTTGGCAGAATAGACAAGAGAAAGTTTGAATTGCGAGTGGCAATTCAAGAATTGTGAATGGTAAAGGTTCTCATGTTGCATTGTATTTATTTCAATATTCTAATATTGCTTTGAACTAATGACTTCAAACTTAGAGAAAATTCTCAGTCATCCATTCTTGAATAACAAAGAGAGATTTGGACAGATAAATCATTACTTAGATATCTTCTAGATACATGTCAGTTCAGGTAATGACACATTCTGAAGTAGTTTTGAAAAAAAATGACTTGAAAATCTTTTAGTTTTCTCGTGATATTTCAGGCAATGTTGTTTGGTTAGACAAGCTTACAGCTGCAAGGGCAATGATGAAGTTGAGTCGTAGTTATGAAAAAGTGATGGCAGAATATGGAATTAAACCTGTCAGTAGACCTAAACCAGTAACAAATGGTAGGTTGTGCTTCATATGATCGTTTGAGGATAGAGGGGGTCCTGTTTACTAAGAAAGGGACACTGATAGTCAGCCTCTTCCTCTCGGAAAATTTGCTGTACTTTTCCCCCCCAAAATATTTCCAGTTACTTGCATTGTGAATATTCCCCCAAAATTGCGTCTTTCGTTTAATTACCCCCTCACACATACACACAACTTTTACAAGCACCCGGTGTCTACCCGTTTTCCTAAAACACCCTTAAAATGTTAATTATGGTTAAAATAATCTGCTTTCTCAATGCATATCTAAGGCTGAGATGGACCTGTAACAGCACTGAATTTTCAAAATTCACTTAGATACAGATTACTTTTTCACCATGTTATCTGTTGTATTTTTGAAAGAATAGCTTTTTTGCTTGTTATCTTAAACAAATCAATTATTTTGTGTATTAGGAGAAGATAAGACTGAAGGTGCCCCTGAGAAAGATGATGATGAAACAGAAGATACAAGAAAAGTGGAAAAGATGGATGAAGATGATGACTTAGATTTAACAGAGACCAAGGGGACAGAGAATACAGATGATGTGAGAACTGTTAAACAGGTATTCTTAATAAATTAACACATTATCATATAAGTACTCATTTCAAAGCCAAAATTGTAACAGAGAATTGAACTTGCTCAGATTGTATGCTGCACACAGCACATTTTGGTTTATTCCTATCAGAGACTTTGATGAATTCTAACGCGACCGACCCAGAAAAATAATCGCAATCCCAAAAACTTTTTAAACTTTAAGGTCCAGATTTTTTTCAGTTCGAGGAACGCAATTCCATCCATTTGCCATCTGCATTATCTCTTTCAAGGGTATATTTGTTTACCTTGGTCTTGGTTTTAAATGAAAAAAAAAAAAATAAGAGAAAGAATATTTCCTTACCTACTTACCAAAAATTTCTGACTTGGCTAGAAATTCTAACCTTTAGGCCTATTAGTGATATATCTTGGTTTTACATCTTCAGCAGGATACAGAAGACAAGATGGAAGATGAAGGAATTGAGGACGGAGAGATTACTGATAGTGATTCAGAACATGAAGTACCGAGTAAAAATCAAGTTCAGTTTGATAGTATACCGTGGCCTCCTGGAAAGTGGAGGTTAGGAGTCACTTATAAGGAGAGAACACAAAATCTCTTTCTTCGTTTTGCTACCAAAGGTTAGTTGTATTATGTAACCTGTTTTTTTTTATGTCAAAAATTAAATAAATTGTCTTCGTTATACCATTCTTCACTTATTTACTGGTAACTACTTAGTAAAGTAAGAAGAATATGCTTTGTTTGTTATAACTTCTACGAAAAAATCAATTGTATATTAATGTTGCTCTATTTTACAAGATATTGTTAGATGGCCTCTGGCAGATATGTAATTTCACTTGCATCTTATAAGCTACATTTTGTGGTGATTGATTGTCTAGTGGTAACGCACTGTACTACTATATAAAAGGTAGTCATGGGTTCTAATCTCGGCTTGGCCTTTTGTATATTTCAGGGACTTTTTCAATGTCCCCATCCCAACTTCTGTGCTAAATACTATGTTAAGAAAATCACAGGAAAAGGTCGAGGCATGTATCGGTGCTTTACACCAGGCAAGATAAAGAATCAGGAAAAACAATTCGAGACAAGGAGTATGGATATAAATGCCATCTTATCTCACCTCTCTAGGGCTGCTCTGAAATGACCATAGCGGGCGAATGGACTTGTTGTTAAACAACAGATTAATAAATAGGCTGCTTGTAATGTAATCATGTACTTTATTTTTCAGCTGATATGAAGTTACCAGGAGCGGAGAGAAGAAGCAAATATTATCAGAAATATGGGAACCCTAATTATGGAGGTAATTGATTTAAGAAACAATTACAAACAAAAATCATGTAAATTTTATGTATACTGGTGAATTATGTCTCCCTTCAAGAACAGGAAACCCATTCTTTTTGTCAGTTCTTTCTTCTCTTTCAACCCAAAAATTTGCCTAATAATTGTAATTATGCTTATTCTGATACTAGTCTAAACTTTTACCTTGTCCATATTTATTGGTTTTTGGGGTATGAAACTCAAGTCTCTAGGTTGATTTTAAGACTGACATTAAATTTACTTACAATGTTTGTTTGTTTCATCGGGTTTAACGTCATTTTCATGGTGGGCAGTTATCCTAACCAGCTCTCCTAGACTTCATTTAGGCCTTAACCAATAACCACATTCTATCTGTAAGCTTGTGCCAAGCTACCCCACATAATTCAGAGGTGGAGGACAATTTAACATAGGATGTAATATCTTCAGTCATATTTGCCACAGACAGTGTGAGCATCGCCCGGGTTTCGAACTCACAACCTCTGATCAGTAGACAAACGCTCTAACCACTGAGCTAGCCGGACAGACTCTACAATATTTGATATTGATCACATGGCTGAGTATCAGAACTCTCAGGTCTCTTAACCAACTGTTTATTTGTCATAGAAGTTGAGATAAAACAATATGCTATGCACGACAAAGGAAAATTATCAATTTAAATGTACTTTTATTGTTGGTTCTGTGTTTTGATCAAATTTTAAACCAGTCTTATTTTCTGTTTCAGGATTCAAAGGTCTTCTGAGTAAATCTATGTAAGTTCATCACTTTCTTTCATTGAACCATGTCACTAAGAAAACCATACCTCTGTCCGCCCTTACATTCGTCCATTCTAATTTTGGTTCCCTAGCGATTCAAGAAATATGCCATGGATTGGTTTAATATTTTACATGAAGGTTTATAATACTTAAAACAGGTCAAGTACGATTTTCTTTAATATTCAAACATTTTCACAGGAGTTATCGCCCCTTTTTGACTAAATGCTCAGCGGGGGCATTCATGTCGTCCGGTCACATTTCTAGCCTATGACCTATTTTGTGTATTACTTGCTTTTATAGGAAACAAAAATTAAGGAACAGAAGAGAAAATGAAGATCTGGAAACATTTGGTGTTCCTGACAGTGGTTATGCTAATCGTGACCAGGTATGTATTTGTTCTTCAATAGACTGATACACTTGAAAAAATTTTTTACTTAACCAGCCTGTGAGTGACCAATTTTCATCAATCTGACATTACATTATTTATTATACCCCCGCGAACGAAGTTTGAGAGGGGGTATATCGGAGTCACTCTGTCGGTCGGTCATTGGTCTGTCCATCCGCATAAAGTTTTTTTAAGCTATTGCAATGAAACTTGAAATATGTTATCACCATGAAGTGTAGATGTGCAAGACACAATTTCATGCCCAGCGATTAACTCATTGCAGAGTTATGTCCCCCTGAACTTAGCTGTATTTTGTGCTATTGCAGTATTAGTGTCAAAGCGGCGGCGGGGGTATTAGTCCCCTCTGTGACAGCTCTAGTTTTGTTTGTATGATTGTGATATGCCCCCAGCATCAGATTATGCGGGGACCTTGTCCCCGTTCGTTTGTCCATACAAAGTACGAAGTTAAGTCAAACTGCCACAAGGGGCATGATAAGAACGCAGCTTCATAATGTGTCTTATTTTAGTCTGTGACTCTGACCAGCATGTTTGCAAAGTCTTAAAGTATTGCTTGCTTAGTTCAAAATTATACATGAGTGTAAACTGGTTGACTGGTAAACTGGTTGAAGCCAAAGTGACCATTTTTGAGAAATGTCTCTTTTAAGATCCTGCTCCGACTGTCCTTTATGCTGGATTGAATATAACAGTAATAGTTTGCCAATATCAGAACTGTTAGTATCTTGAGTTTTCAATGATGTTGATTCAGTAGCTGCATCCAGTTCCCTTTTTATGTCATTTTTGGGTACATTATTCGGCCCCATTCCCCAGGTAAAAAAAGTGTATATTTATCGCCACTGAGAGAAAAATTTCACCATAATTTTTAAAAAATCATTAAAGAATATATACTATGTTAGTCTTTAAAAATTCCCAAATTTGGTGCTTCACAACGCAAATTTCCCTATCAGAGGGACCTGAAACCTGTTCCTCAAAACAATAAAAAAGGGTTGTTATGTTATCATACCATAGATACTACCCTGCTAACAGAAATTGAGCCAGCTTTTACCTGAAAGAAAAAAAATCATGTTTGTATATTGGGCGATTCTAGATATTCAACCAGATGAAATATTATAACCAGATATGTCAAATACGCTGACATGTTTGGTAATTCAGATCAGTTTTGTATGTTTGTTTGAGTTGTATGCCCCTTTTGAACAGACAGAGTCATATGAGGCAGACACTTCACCTAACCATAATTCCTGGGAAGAACCAATACTAGACTCCTATCCTCTGTAAGCAACTGCCTACTTTCTCACATAAAGAGACATGTTCAGTAGCGCGGCTCAAACCCACCCTCTATCAATGAGAGGTTATATATAGTGATTTGATGTCAGCAACCGTAACCACTCGACAACAGAGGTGGGTCAATTCAGATCAGAGTGATATGTTAAATAGATCATAATGTATATATATGGTTAAAACCACTTTCTTGCAGGTTTCATATGGAGATGATTTATTTACTGACACTATAACACCAGTTGAAATTGAAGAGATAGATTTATACTCAAAGAATGAAAGACCGTCCAGAAATGTGAAAAAATCAAAACCAGAAATTGGTAAGCTTTACTAAATTGGAAATTAACACATTTAGCTCCAGTTTGTTTGATCACAGCGGCTTCTGCGTCATGCAAAAACTTCCAGAAACTATAAGAGGTAACAACATGAAACTTCATAGGCACCAGGCGGATAGATTTCACTGAGGCGGTGAACAGGCGAGCGTTGGCACCTCTTTCAACACTCTTGTTTCTAAATAAAGTATGTGACAAATGAGCCTCTTGTATGAGAGTATCTCATTTATTGTTAATCAATATTTAGTAAGCAAGTATTAAAGATACAAATATTTTATGTTATTTATTGTAACTAGAAACAGTTGAAAATTCAATTCAATTTTTAATTCAACAAACCAATTTATTAAGAGATCCTGCTATGATAGATGTTGATTACATTCTCTCCACTTGTATACTTACATGTGTTTCGTTACAAAATGTGCTTTAGTTGACTACATAGTGCAGTCATACCTGTGAACAAAGGCCACCTTTGGAAAAGACAAAATGTGGCCTTTATTGACAGATGACCTTTATTCTGGGGTCATTTTGTTCTTAATGATCAATGACAGTTTTTAATGGCCTTTAATTTACGGGGTGGCCCTTATTTAAAGGTGGCCGCTTACACAGGTTTGATTGAACGGTTCAACCATATCATTCAGTACCGATGTCTGATTATTGATTAAGTTATCTAGGATCAGTAGGAAATGATTTCTGAAAACCATGGTATCTGAGCTGGTAAATTCAAAGTATTTTAAATTAATTTGTGCCCTTTGGAATTTCTTCCTTGTTTGATTCCAATGTCCTGTGCTTGGGTTCATGCCAATGGTTTATGATAAGGTGCTTAATGAAGTCAATATAACTGTATGTGGTACAAATTTTGTTTCATATTATAGAAGAGATGGATGAAGATATGAATGATTCTTCTGAAGAGAATTCTTTTCCTGTAATTGAGAGAGTAGCAAAGAATGACGAGGAACAACATGAAGGTGGTGGATCAGGTAGTGATATTGATGAACAAGAATTACGTAGATTATTGGGACCAAAGGACAGAAAGCCAATGATGAGAATGTATGCTGATGATGTAGAAGAGAGACAGAAAGCTGACAGGTAATTTTCCTTTTTTCAATGATTACAAGTTTTTAAATGATTGAAAATACATTTTAATTATTTTTAGCCTAGTGTTTGCATTAACCTACTAGCTCACAGCCCGGGGCTAATAAATTTCTATTTGGGCAAGTGAACTTTCTCAAAATTGTGTATTCAGGCTTGTGGTAAATTGTCTATTTTCAATAGTCAACTAATAGTTAGGGCTAGTACTTTAAAAAATTAGTGTGAACACTGTTAGCCAAAACTCGATTAACTTAAGTGTATTATGTTTTCAGACAAAGAGAGCTAGTAGGAGCTCTTACTATTGTTGCTGATGCTAAGAAAAAAGTGAAGAAAGTTCAAGATGCTCGACAACTTATCTCAGGGATTGATTTACGTCAAGCATTGAAAGAGAAGAAGATGAACAGAGAAAGTTCACCTATGACCTGGAAACGTGCAAGGTCAAGATCATTTTCACCAAACTTTGAACATAATATTGACAGTGGAATGAATTTTAAGATCATAACACCAATGCATATGACAATTGAAAATAATAAGGTTTCTGATGTTGAAGATGAAGTCGAAGAAGTTGTTGATTCAGAATCTGAAGAGGAGGAAATGGTGAAGGAACCAACTCCTGAACCTGTGAAAGTGAAGGAAGTAAGGAGAAGAAAAAGGTCTTCTCCAATGGGTACAAAATCCAAAATGGACGAGGTTGAAAAACCTAGGGATGTAAGATCAAGGTTAAGTAAGAAAGTTGATTCTGAAGGTGATACACGGGTAGCTCGACGATCTCCAAATAACGTGAAATCAAGACTTAGTAAGAGAGTGTCTCCTATAATTGTAAGTCCTGATCGATCAGAAGATACCAGAGTGTCTAGAGTACGTAGGTCCCGGTCACATGATCAGTTCAGGTCTCGATATAACAGATCTCGCTCACCATTTGATAGACGTAGGCGATTAGGAACGAGGCGCTCACGTTCTCCTATAAGAAGGCATTATAACCGCGGATATCGATCCCCAGTGCGTAACAGGTCACCTATAAGACGCTTTAATAGATCTCGCTCAAGGTCGCCTATTCATAGACGACCTGCAAGATCAAATTTCAGATCTCGATCACCAGTGCAAAGACGTTATAATGATCGTACACATATCGGACGTGATGCAAGGTCGCGTTTAGGCAGAAAATCAAGGTCACCAACAGATTCACAAGAGGACTCGGATGTGGAGGAGGTTCAGCCAACACATACAAAAGATACTCGTGCCAAGAACAATCGTGCTCGGAATGCAAGCTCAAGTAGTTCATCATCTAGTTCAGACTCTAGTTCGGATGATTCGAGCTCATCTAGTGATTCAAGCTCTTCTTCATCATCATCATCATCGTCTGATAGCAGCAGTAGTAGCAGTGAAAGTGACAGTGATGCTTCTGAGAGATCGGCTATCAGAAATAAAAAAACTCAAAGAAAAATCGAGCGGTCAAGAATTCAGGAAAAAACATCATCACGACGTCAGCATCAGTCCAGACGAGATGGAAGAGAGAGAGTTCCAAGACGAAAAGAACATCGAAGAATTTGAGAAAAAAGAATGTAAAAAGGCTGGGTCCTTTTGTGATATTTTTATAATGTGCAAATCTTAAAGATACACTGTTTTTGTATATAAGTAAAAATTGTTTATTTATATTTTGACAAGCATTGGTGAACAACTCTACAAGGTTTTGTGTAAACATCTTGAAGTGTACATTGAGCTATTATTGTGGTCTTTGAACTGTGTCTGTACTTACCATTAAATGTCAAATGCCGAACACATTACAATAATTTTATCTGCATCACTTGCAATTCTTGTTTTATTGTAAATTTATAGCAATGTTATAAACAAATTTTAAAAGTCTTAATCTAAAATAGTTTGGGTCTTGACATTTTATGAAAATTTCCTGAAATTTAATTTTAAATCAAGAATTTTTAGCCTCCTTTCAGTTTTATTGCTTTGTTTTGCCTTGTAGAAGAATGTTCATTCTATTCATTTAGGGGTGACAATATTCGGGATATATCCTTATTTATCAGTCATGAAGGAGCTATGATTTCTGAATATATCTCAAGAAATGGCAAAGTTGTGATCAATTTAATCTGCTTAGAAGTATGGAAACAATGTGGTTGAAGGGCTCTTGTTTGGCAAAAATGATTGGCTGCATATGATTTTCAGGATTTTAAGTTTGGCTGTATTGACACCTCTGATTCATATTATTTTCATGGTACCTTACGCATGTATAGATAATAAGCTGGTCAAAATTTGATGGGAGAACTTGTATATTTGTGTAAAATTTATATTTTGTTAAAAATTTTTTTTTGATATATCATAATTTTTTATCTCATATGGTATTATTCTTATGTGTCAGTGTTCATTCTTGTCAAGATGAAATGTTGATATTTTGAGCAAAGTTTTTATTCTTTTGTTGCTTCATGGTAACATAATTGTATCTTGCTTTTATAGTTACAATGTTGTTGCTATGTGGGTGCGATGTTATTAGTCCTGTAAAGGGCTTGGCATATGGATTTGAAAATTACATCATCTGTGATGTTGTACTTATAATAACACTTTAATTCTTGAGTTTAACTCATTCCTGTAATATATAATATGTACAGAATTACAAGCACCTGTTTCATGTCATAAAGACAGAGATGGTTTATACAGGTGTTGTGTGAACTGTTAGAGTCATAATGATTAAGTATTTGTGACGTAACCAGTAAATGAAGCATTAAATATTCAACATGTTGATGTTTGAAAGTAATTGTTGCTTTTGTTGTTCATTGCATCTTGTTGCTTCTATTTAATTTTTATATTTTACTGCACTGAGTCAAAATGCTAAATGTCACTTAATGCCACTTTATGAAAACTGATTCTTTGTTCGAGTTTTACGCCCCTTTTCAACATTCAACAGTCTGAGTCATATGAGGCAGACAGTCCACCTAAGCATTGTTCCTGGGATCTAGACTCCCATCCTCCGTTGGCCACTGCCTACTTTCTCACATTAAAAGACACGATCACTCAAATATAGCATACACAATTTCAATGCGGTGCCTGGTCTCATGGGGCGTAGGGGGTGTTTGACACAAGACGGCCCCCAAATCAGTCAGACAGTTCTCTCCGCATCTGCTTACTTACATTCTTAATGTGTTAAGTTCGCAAATATAGCATACACAATTTCAATGCGGTGCCTGGTCTCCCTCATTCGATTTGGAATTGTTCTGCGATTAGTCAGCACACCAATGTGCATGCACTAACAAACCATTATACTTACTCAACTATTGCATCTATACCGATTCAACATATGTCCGTCTTACATACCCATGTAACCGTACAAGCTCAGTCTCTATATAACTGATATCAAATGAAATTGTTCAGTTTCAACCACTAAAGAACATAGACAAGTCCATCTACGACCCGCGCTGCTTGTGAAATTCACACTAAGATACCTATATACCATAATTATGCACATTGCTGCCAACGACAATAACCCAACACGTAATGATAGCACGATACAATAGCCTTGACTGGTGCATAGCGCAACATATGAAAATAACGCCATGTGGCTGGTTTCGTTAAAGTAACCCCCTTGTGATATGCGAATAGCAATCGCTATTATTGCAGAGATCTGCAATTAATAGATATTTAGCGAACTTATAGTAAAAATATATCCGTCGTACCGCTAGACACAATTGTACAAGTAGTAACTGAGTATTAATGCAAAACGTACAAAATATGTTGTTTCTATTTCATTCTTAATTGCAAGAAACAAACTCCAAGCGATTGCGTAACGCTTTGTAGCCTGTATAACGCTAAATAAAAAAAAAGAAATTGACACCCGGCCGGGCTCGAACCCGCCACAAAATGTACACAAAAGCTTTCAATGTCCGACGCTCTACCGACTGCGCCACAGCGGCACACTGGCTGACGAGAATCGGAACATATATGTCAAGGTATTTGTGCACGTGTTCGGTTGATTAGTTTCATATTACTGTAAACTTGACAAGTTTTATGCTTTCAAAAATTATTGTAAGATGCATACGTGGATATATGACCATATAACCATTTCCCATGCAGTCCTAGATACTCTGGTTGTGCGTTTCCTCTACGTAATTGGGTTACTTCCCTTTGTTGATGATGCACGCTTATGCGTGTTGTTACCAACAGGGTGTGACAAAAATGTGTGCATCTTACCAAGTATATATCTACCAACGGCATGCAATCTGAGATTGTGAAAACGATGAATGACATTTTCAGTTAAGTCGTATTCTTACACATACCCGGGCTTATATAGTTCCTACCTAGCATGGGGCGTAGGGGGTGTTTGACACAAGACGGCCCCCAAATCAGTCAGACAGTTCTCTCCGCATCTGCTTACTTACATTCTTAATGTGTTAAGTTCGCAAATATAGCATACACAATTTCAATGCGGTGCCTGGTCTCCCTCATTCGATTTGGAATTGTTCTGCGATTAGTCGGTTCCAGTTTTCTCAGACTGATAGTTTTTAAACAAATGCAATTCGGTAATGCAAGCACACCAATGTGCATGCACTAACAAACCATTATACTTACTCAACTATTGCATCTATACTGATTCAACATATGTCCGTCTTACATACCCATGTAACCGTACAAGCTCAGTCTCTATATAACTGATATCAAATGAAATTGTTCAGTTTCAACCACTAAAGAACATAGACAAGTCCATCTACGACCCGCGCTGCTTGTGAAATTCACACTAAGATACCTATATACCATAATTATGCACATTGCTGCCAACGACAATAACCCAACACGTAATGATAGCACGATACAATAGCCTTGACTGGTGCATAGCGCAACATATGAAAATAACGCCATGTGGCTGGTTTCGTTAAAGTAACCCCCTTGTGATATGCGAATAGCAATCGCTATTATTGCAGAGATCTGCAATTAATAGATATTTAGCGAACTTATAGTAAAAATATATCCGTCGTACCGCTAGACACAATTGTACAAGTAGTAACTGAGTATTAATGCAAAACGTACAAAATATGTTGTTTCTATTTCATTCTTAATTGCAAGAAACAAACTCCAAGCGATTGCGTAACGCTTTGTAGCCTGTATAACGCTAAATAAAAAAAAAGAAATTGACACCCGGCCGGGCTCGAACCCGCCACAAAATGTACACAAAAGCTTTCAATGTCCGACGCTCTACCGACTGCGCCACAGCGGCACACTGGCTGACGAGAATCGGAACATATATGTCAAGGTATTTGTGCACGTGTTCGGTTGATTAGTTTCATATTACTGTAAACTTGACAAGTTTTATGCTTTCAAAAATTATTGTAAGATGCATACGTGGATATATGACCATATAACCATTTCCCATGCAGTCCTAGATACTCTGGTTGTGCGTTTCCTCTACGTAATTGGGTTACTTCCCTTTGTTGATGATGCACGCTTATGCGTGTTGTTACCGTCAGGGTGTGACAAAAAATGTGTGCATCTTACCAAGTATATATCTACCAACTGCATGCAATCTGAGATTGTGAAAACGATGAATGACATTTTCAGTTAAGTCGTATTCTTACACATACCCGGGCTTATATAGTTCCTACCTAGCATGGGGCGTAGGGGGTGTTTGACACAAGACGGCCCCCAAATCAGTCAGACAGTTCTCTCCGCATCTGCTTACTTACATTCTTAATGTGTTAAGTTCGCAAATATAGCATACACAATTTCAATGCGGTGCCTGGTCTCCCTCATTCGATTTGGAATTGTTCTGCGATTAGTCAGCACACCAATGTGCATGCACTAACAAACCATTATACTTACTCAACTATTGCATCTATACCGATTCAACATATGTCCGTCTTACATACCCATGTAACCGTACAAGCTCAGTCTCTATATAACTGATATCAAATGAAATTGTTCAGTTTCAACCACTAAAGAACATAGACAAGTCCATCTACGACCCGCGCTGCTTGTGAAATTCACACTAAGATACCTATATACCATAATTATGCACATTGCTGCCAACGACAATAACCCAACACGTAATGATAGCACGATACAATAGCCTTGACTGGTGCATAGCGCAACATATGAAACTAACGCCATGTGGCTGGTTTCGTTAAAGTAACCCCCTTGTGATATGCGAATAGCAATCGCTATTATTGCAGAGATCTGCAATTAATAGATATTTAGCGAACTTATAGTAAAAATATATCCGTCGTACCGCTAGACACAATTGTACAAGTAGTAACTGAGTATTAATGCAAAACGTACACAATATGTTGTTTCTATTTCATTCTTAATTGCAAGAAACAAACTCCAAGCGATTGCGTAACGCTTTGTAGCCTGTATAACGCTAAATGAAAAAAAAAAATTGACACCTGGCCGGGCTCGAACCCGCCAAAAAAATGTACACAAAAGCTTTCAATGTCCGACGCTCTACCGACTGCGCCACAGCGGCACACTGGCTGACGAGAATCGGAACATATATGTCAATGTATTTGTGCACGTGTTCGGTTGATTAGTTTCATATTACTGTAAACTTGACAAGTTTTACGCTTTCAAAAATTATTGTAAGATGCATACGTGGATATATGACCATATAACCATTTCCCATGCAGTCCTAGATACTCTGGTTGTGCGTTTCCTGTACGTAATTGGGTTACTTCACTTTGTTGATGATGCACGCTTATGCGTGTTGTTACCAACAGGGTGTGACAAAAAATGTGTGCATCTTACCAAGTATATATCTACCAACTGCATGCAATCTGAGATTGTGAAAACGATGAATGACATTTTCAGTTAAGTCGTTTTCTTACACATACCCGGGCTTATATAGTTCCTACCTAGCATGGGGCGTAGGGGGTGTTTGACACAAGACGGCCCCCAAATCAGTCAGACAGTTCTCTCCGCATCTGCTTACTTACATTCTTAATGTGTTAAGTTCGCAAATATAGCATACACAATTTCAATGCGGTGCCTGGTCTCCCTCATTCGATTTGGAATTATTCTGCGATTAATCGGTTCCACTTTTCTCAGACTGATAGTTTTTAAACAAATGCAATTCGGTAATGCAAGCACACCAATGTGCATGCACTAACAAACCATTATACTTACTCAACTATTGCATCTATACTGATTCAACATATGTCCGTCTTACATACCCATGTAACCGTACAAGCTCAGTCTCTATATAACTGATATCAAATGAAATTGTTCAGTTTCAACCACTAAAGAACATAGACAAGTCCATCTACGACCCGCGCTGCTTGTGAAATTCACACTAAGATACCTATATACCATAATTATGCACATTGCCGCCAACGACAATAACCCAACACGTAATGATAGCACGATACAATAGCATTGACTGGTGTATAGCGCAACATATGAAACTAACGCCATGTGGCTGGTTTCGTTAAAGTAACCCCCTTGTGATATGCGAATAGCAATCGCTATTATTGCAGAGATCTGCAATTAATAAATATTTTGCGAACTTATGGTAAAAATATATCCGTCGTACCGCTAGACACAATTGTACAAGTAGTAACTGAGTATTAATGCAAAACGTACAAAATATGTTGTTTCTATTTCATTCTTAATTGCAAGAAACAAACTCCAAGCGATTGCGTAACGCTTTGTAGCCTGTATAACGCTAAATAAAAAAAAAGAAATTGACACCCGGCCGGGCTCGAACCCGCCACAAAATGTACACAAAAGCTTTCAATGTCCGACGCTCTACCGACTGCGCCACAGCGGCACACTGGCTGACGAGAATCGGAACATATATGTCAAGGTATTTGTGCACTTGTTCGGTTGATTAGTTTCATATTACTGTAAACTTGACAAGTTTTATGCTTTCAAAAATTATTGTAAGATGCATACGTGGATATATGACCATATAACCATTTCCCATGCAGTCCTAGATACTCTGGTTGTGCGTTTCCTCTACGTAATTGGGTTACTTCCCTTTGTTGATGATGCACGCTTATGCGTGTTGTTACCAACAGGGTGTGACAAAAATGTGTGCATCTTACCAAGTATATATCTACCAACGGCATGCAATCTGAGATTGTGAAAACGATGAATGACATTTTCAGTTAAGTCGTATTCTTACACATACCCGGGCTTATATAGTTCCTACCTAGCATGGGGCGTAGGGGGTGTTTGACACAAGACGGCCCCCAAATCAGTCAGACAGTTCTCTCCGCATCTGCTTACTTACATTCTTAATGTGTTAAGTTCGCAAATATAGCATACACAATTTCAATGCGGTGCCTGGTCTCCCTCATTCGATTTGGAATTGTTCTGCGATTAGTCGGTTCCACTTTTCTCAGACTGATAGTTTTTAAACAAATGCAATTCGGTAATGCAAGCACACCAATGTGCATGCACTAACAAACCATTATACTTACTCAACTATTGCATCTATACTGATTCAACATATGTCCGTCTTACATACCCATGTAACCGTACAAGCTCAGTCTCTATATAACTGATATCAAATGAAATTGTTCAGTTTCAACCACTAAAGAACATAGACAAGTCCATCTACGACCCGCGCTGCTTGTGAAATTCACACTAAGATACCTATATACCATAATTATGCACATTGCTGCCAACGACAATAACCCAACACGTAATGATAGCACGATACAATAGCCTTGACTGGTGCATAGCGCAACATATGAAAATAACGCCATGTGGCTGGTTTCGTTAAAGTAACCCCCTTGTGATATGCGAATAGCAATCGCTATTATTGCAGAGATCTGCAATTAATAGATATTTAGCGAACTTATAGTAAAAATATATCCGTCGTACCGCTAGACACAATTGTACAAGTAGTAACTGAGTATTAATGCAAAACGTACAAAATATGTTGTTTCTATTTCATTCTTAATTGCAAGAAACAAACTCCAAGCGATTGCGTAACGCTTTGTAGCCTGTATAACGCTAAATAAAAAAAAAGAAATTGACACCCGGCCGGGCTCGAACCCGCCACAAAATGTACACAAAAGCTTTCAATGTCCGACGCTCTACCGACTGCGCCACAGCGGCACACTGGCTGACGAGAATCGGAACATATATGTCAAGGTATTTGTGCACGTGTTCGGTTGATTAGTTTCATATTACTGTAAACTTGACAAGTTTTATGCTTTCAAAAATTATTGTAAGATGCATACGTGGATATATGACCATATAACCATTTCCCATGCAGTCCTAGATACTCTGGTTGTGCGTTTCCTCTACGTAATTGGGTTACTTCCCTTTGTTGATGATGCACGCTTATGCGTGTTGTTACCAACAGGGTGTGACAAAAATGTGTGCATCTTACCAAGTATATATCTACCAACGGCATGCAATCTGAGATTGTGAAAACGATGAATGACATTTTCAGTTAAGTCGTATTCTTACACATACCCGGGCTTATATAGTTCCTACCTAGCATGGGGCGTAGGGGGTGTTTGACACAAGACGGCCCCCAAATCAGTCAGACAGTTCTCTCCGCATCTGCTTACTTACATTCTTAATGTGTTAAGTTCGCAAATATAGCATACACAATTTCAATGCGGTGCCTGGTCTCCCTCATTCGATTTGGAATTGTTCTGCGATTAGTCGGTTCCACTTTTCTCAGACTGATAGTTTTTAAACAAATGCAATTCGGTAATGCAAGCACACCAATGTGCATGCACTAACAAACCATTATACTTACTCAACTATTGCATCTATACTGATTCAACATATGTCCGTCTTACATACCCATGTAACCGTACAAGCTCAGTCTCTATATAACTGATATCAAATGAAATTGTTCAGTTTCAACCACTAAAGAACATAGACAAGTCCATCTACGACCCGCGCTGCTTGTGAAATTCACACTAAGATACCTATATACCATAATTATGCACATTGCTGCCAACGACAATAACCCAACACGTAATGATAGCACGATACAATAGCCTTGACTGGTGCATAGCGCAACATATGAAAATAACGCCATGTGGCTGGTTTCGTTAAAGTAACCCCCTTGTGATATGCGAATAGCAATCGCTATTATTGCAGAGATCTGCAATTAATAGATATTTAGCGAACTTATAGTAAAAATATATCCGTCGTACCGCTAGACACAATTGTACAAGTAGTAACTGAGTATTAATGCAAAACGTACAAAATATGTTGTTTCTATTTCATTCTTAATTGCAAGAAACAAACTCCAAGCGATTGCGTAACGCTTTGTAGCCTGTATAACGCTAAATAAAAAAAAAGAAATTGACACCCGGCCGGGCTCGAACCCGCCACAAAATGTACACAAAAGCTTTCAATGTCCGACGCTCTACCGACTGCGCCACAGCGGCACACTGGCTGACGAGAATCGGAACATATATGTCAAGGTATTTGTGCACGTGTTCGGTTGATTAGTTTCATATTACTGTAAACTTGACAAGTTTTATGCTTTCAAAAATTATTGTAAGATGCATACGTGGATATATGACCATATAACCATTTCCCATGCAGTCCTAGATACTCTGGTTGTGCGTTTCCTCTACGTAATTGGGTTACTTCCCTTTGTTGATGATGCACGCTTATGCGTGTTGTTACCGTCAGGGTGTGACAAAAAATGTGTGCATCTTACCAAGTATATATCTACCAACTGCATGCAATCTGAGATTGTGAAAACGATGAATGACATTTTCAGTTAAGTCGTATTCTTACACATACCCGGGCTTATATAGTTCCTACCTAGCATGGGGCGTAGGGGGTGTTTGACACAAGACGGCCCCCAAATCAGTCAGACAGTTCTCTCCGCATCTGCTTACTTACATTCTTAATGTGTTAAGTTCGCAAATATAGCATACACAATTTCAATGCGGTGCCTGGTCTCCCTCATTCGATTTGGAATTGTTCTGCGATTAGTCAGCACACCAATGTGCATGCACTAACAAACCATTATACTTACTCAACTATTGCATCTATACCGATTCAACATATGTCCGTCTTACATACCCATGTAACCGTACAAGCTCAGTCTCTATATAACTGATATCAAATGAAATTGTTCAGTTTCAACCACTAAAGAACATAGACAAGTCCATCTACGACCCGCGCTGCTTGTGAAATTCACACTAAGATACCTATATACCATAATTATGCACATTGCTGCCAACGACAATAACCCAACACGTAATGATAGCACGATACAATAGCCTTGACTGGTGCATAGCGCAACATATGAAACTAACGCCATGTGGCTGGTTTCGTTAAAGTAACCCCCTTGTGATATGCGAATAGCAATCGCTATTATTGCAGAGATCTGCAATTAATAGATATTTAGCGAACTTATAGTAAAAATATATCCGTCGTACCGCTAGACACAATTGTACAAGTAGTAACTGAGTATTAATGCAAAACGTACACAATATGTTGTTTCTATTTCATTCTTAATTGCAAGAAACAAACTCCAAGCGATTGCGTAACGCTTTGTAGCCTGTATAACGCTAAATGAAAAAAAAAATTGACACCTGGCCGGGCTCGAACCCGCCAAAAAAATGTACACAAAAGCTTTCAATGTCCGACGCTCTACCGACTGCGCCACAGCGGCACACTGGCTGACGAGAATCGGAACATATATGTCAATGTATTTGTGCACGTGTTCGGTTGATTAGTTTCATATTACTGTAAACTTGACAAGTTTTACGCTTTCAAAAATTATTGTAAGATGCATACGTGGATATATGACCATATAACCATTTCCCATGCAGTCCTAGATACTCTGGTTGTGCGTTTCCTGTACGTAATTGGGTTACTTCACTTTGTTGATGATGCACGCTTATGCGTGTTGTTACCAACAGGGTGTGACAAAAAATGTGTGCATCTTACCAAGTATATATCTACCAACTGCATGCAATCTGAGATTGTGAAAACGATGAATGACATTTTCAGTTAAGTCGTTTTCTTACACATACCCGGGCTTATATAGTTCCTACCTAGCATGGGGCGTAGGGGGTGTTTGACACAAGACGGCCCCCAAATCAGTCAGACAGTTCTCTCCGCATCTGCTTACTTACATTCTTAATGTGTTAAGTTCGCAAATATAGCATACACAATTTCAATGCGGTGCCTGGTCTCCCTCATTCGATTTGGAATTATTCTGCGATTAATCGGTTCCACTTTTCTCAGACTGATAGTTTTTAAACAAATGCAATTCGGTAATGCAAGCACACCAATGTGCATGCACTAACAAACCATTATACTTACTCAACTATTGCATCTATACTGATTCAACATATGTCCGTCTTACATACCCATGTAACCGTACAAGCTCAGTCTCTATATAACTGATATCAAATGAAATTGTTCAGTTTCAACCACTAAAGAACATAGACAAGTCCATCTACGACCCGCGCTGCTTGTGAAATTCACACTAAGATACCTATATACCATAATTATGCACATTGCTGCCAACGACAATAACCCAACACGTAATGATAGCACGATACAATAGCATTGACTGGTGTATAGCGCAACATATGAAACTAACGCCATGTGGCTGGTTTCGTTAAAGTAACCCCCTTGTGATATGCGAATAGCAATCGCTATTATTGCAGAGATCTGCAATTAATAAATATTTTGCGAACTTATGGTAAAAATATATCCGTCGTACCGCTAGACACAATTGTACAAGTAGTAACTGAGTATTAATGCAAAACGTACAAAATATGTTGTTTCTATTTCATTCTTAATTGCAAGAAACAAACTCCAAGCGATTGCGTAACGCTTTGTAGCCTGTATAACGCTAAATAAAAAAAAAGAAATTGACACCCGGCCGGGCTCGAACCCGCCACAAAATGTACACAAAAGCTTTCAATGTCCGACGCTCTACCGACTGCGCCACAGCGGCACACTGGCTGACGAGAATCGGAACATATATGTCAAGGTATTTGTGCACTTGTTCGGTTGATTAGTTTCATATTACTGTAAACTTGACAAGTTTTATGCTTTCAAAAATTATTGTAAGATGCATACGTGGATATATGACCATATAACCATTTCCCATGCAGTCCTAGATACTCTGGTTGTGCGTTTCCTCTACGTAATTGGGTTACTTCCCTTTGTTGATGATGCACGCTTATGCGTGTTGTTACCAACAGGGTGTGACAAAAATGTGTGCATCTTACCAAGTATATATCTACCAACGGCATGCATTCTGAGATTGTGAAAACGATGAATGACATTTTCAGTTAAGTCGTATTCTTACACATACCCGGGCTTATATAGTTCCTACCTAGCATGGGGCGTAGGGGGTGTTTGACACAAGACGGCCCCCAAATCAGTCAGACAGTTCTCTCCGCATCTGCTTACTTACATTCTTAATGTGTTAAGTTCGCAAATATAGCATACACAATTTCAATGCGGTGCCTGGTCTCCCTCATTCGATTTGGAATTGTTCTGCGATTAGTCGGTTCCACTTTTCTCAGACTGATAGTTTTTAAACAAATGCAATTCGGTAATGCAAGCACACCAATGTGCATGCACTAACAAACCATTATACTTACTCAACTATTGCATCTATACTGATTCAACATATGTCCGTCTTACATACCCATGTAACCGTACAAGCTCAGTCTCTATATAACTGATATCAAATGAAATTGTTCAGTTTCAACCACTAAAGAACATAGACAAGTCCATCTACGACCCGCGCTGCTTGTGAAATTCACACTAAGATACCTATATACCATAATTATGCACATTGCTGCCAACGACAATAACCCAACACGTAATGATAGCACGATACAATAGCCTTGACTGGTGCATAGCGCAACATATGAAAATAACGCCATGTGGCTGGTTTCGTTAAAGTAACCCCCTTGTGATATGCGAATAGCAATCGCTATTATTGCAGAGATCTGCAATTAATAGATATTTAGCGAACTTATAGTAAAAATATATCCGTCGTACCGCTAGACACAATTGTACAAGTAGTAACTGAGTATTAATGCAAAACGTACAAAATATGTTGTTTCTATTTCATTCTTAATTGCAAGAAACAAACTCCAAGCGATTGCGTAACGCTTTGTAGCCTGTATAACGCTAAATAAAAAAAAAGAAATTGACACCCGGCCGGGCTCGAACCCGCCACAAAATGTACACAAAAGCTTTCAATGTCCGACGCTCTACCGACTGCGCCACAGCGGCACACTGGCTGACGAGAATCGGAACATATATGTCAAGGTATTTGTGCACGTGTTCGGTTGATTAGTTTCATATTACTGTAAACTTGACAAGTTTTATGCTTTCAAAAATTATTGTAAGATGCATACGTGGATATATGACCATATAACCATTTCCCATGCAGTCCTAGATACTCTGGTTGTGCGTTTCCTCTACGTAATTGGGTTACTTCCCTTTGTTGATGATGCACGCTTATGCGTGTTGTTACCGTCAGGGTGTGACAAAAAATGTGTGCATCTTACCAAGTATATATCTACCAACTGCATGCAATCTGAGATTGTGAAAACGATGAATGACATTTTCAGTTAAGTCGTATTCTTACACATACCCGGGCTTATATAGTTCCTACCTAGCATGGGGCGTAGGGGGTGTTTGACACAAGACGGCCCCCAAATCAGTCAGACAGTTCTCTCCGCATCTGCTTACTTACATTCTTAATGTGTTAAGTTCGCAAATATAGCATACACAATTTCAATGCGGTGCCTGGTCTCCCTCATTCGATTTGGAATTGTTCTGCGATTAGTCAGCACACCAATGTGCATGCACTAACAAACCATTATACTTACTCAACTATTGCATCTATACCGATTCAACATATGTCCGTCTTACATACCCATGTAACCGTACAAGCTCAGTCTCTATATAACTGATATCAAATGAAATTGTTCAGTTTCAACCACTAAAGAACATAGACAAGTCCATCTACGACCCGCGCTGCTTGTGAAATTCACACTAAGATACCTATATACCATAATTATGCACATTGCTGCCAACGACAATAACCCAACACGTAATGATAGCACGATACAATAGCCTTGACTGGTGCATAGCGCAACATATGAAACTAACGCCATGTGGCTGGTTTCGTTAAAGTAACCCCCTTGTGATATGCGAATAGCAATCGCTATTATTGCAGAGATCTGCAATTAATAGATATTTAGCGAACTTATAGTAAAAATATATCCGTCGTACCGCTAGACACAATTGTACAAGTAGTAACTGAGTATTAATGCAAAACGTACACAATATGTTGTTTCTATTTCATTCTTAATTGCAAGAAACAAACTCCAAGCGATTGCGTAACGCTTTGTAGCCTGTATAACGCTAAATGAAAAAAAAAAATTGACACCTGGCCGGGCTCGAACCCGCCAAAAAAATGTACACAAAAGCTTTCAATGTCCGACGCTCTACCGACTGCGCCACAGCGGCACACTGGCTGACGAGAATCGGAACATATATGTCAATGTATTTGTGCACGTGTTCGGTTGATTAGTTTCATATTACTGTAAACTTGACAAGTTTTACGCTTTCAAAAATTATTGTAAGATGCATACGTGGATATATGACCATATAACCATTTCCCATGCAGTCCTAGATACTCTGGTTGTGCGTTTCCTGTACGTAATTGGGTTACTTCACTTTGTTGATGATGCACGCTTATGCGTGTTGTTACCAACAGGGTGTGACAAAAAATGTGTGCATCTTACCAAGTATATATCTACCAACTGCATGCAATCTGAGATTGTGAAAACGATGAATGACATTTTCAGTTAAGTCGTTTTCTTACACATACCCGGGCTTATATAGTTCCTACCTAGCATGGGGCGTAGGGGGTGTTTGACACAAGACGGCCCCCAAATCAGTCAGACAGTTCTCTCCGCATCTGCTTACTTACATTCTTAATGTGTTAAGTTCGCAAATATAGCATACACAATTTCAATGCGGTGCCTGGTCTCCCTCATTCGATTTGGAATTATTCTGCGATTAATCGGTTCCACTTTTCTCAGACTGATAGTTTTTAAACAAATGCAATTCGGTAATGCAAGCACACCAATGTGCATGCACTAACAAACCATTATACTTACTCAACTATTGCATCTATACTGATTCAACATATGTCCGTCTTACATACCCATGTAACCGTACAAGCTCAGTCTCTATATAACTGATATCAAATGAAATTGTTCAGTTTCAACCACTAAAGAACATAGACAAGTCCATCTACGACCCGCGCTGCTTGTGAAATTCACACTAAGATACCTATATACCATAATTATGCACATTGCTGCCAACGACAATAACCCAACACGTAATGATAGCACGATACAATAGCATTGACTGGTGTATAGCGCAACATATGAAACTAACGCCATGTGGCTGGTTTCGTTAAAGTAACCCCCTTGTGATATGCGAATAGCAATCGCTATTATTGCAGAGATCTGCAATTAATAAATATTTTGCGAACTTATGGTAAAAATATATCCGTCGTACCGCTAGACACAATTGTACAAGTAGTAACTGAGTATTAATGCAAAACGTACAAAATATGTTGTTTCTATTTCATTCTTAATTGCAAGAAACAAACTCCAAGCGATTGCGTAACGCTTTGTAGCCTGTATAACGCTAAATAAAAAAAAAGAAATTGACACCCGGCCGGGCTCGAACCCGCCACAAAATGTACACAAAAGCTTTCAATGTCCGACGCTCTACCGACTGCGCCACAGCGGCACACTGGCTGACGAGAATCGGAACATATATGTCAAGGTATTTGTGCACTTGTTCGGTTGATTAGTTTCATATTACTGTAAACTTGACAAGTTTTATGCTTTCAAAAATTATTGTAAGATGCATACGTGGATATATGACCATATAACCATTTCCCATGCAGTCCTAGATACTCTGGTTGTGCGTTTCCTCTACGTAATTGGGTTACTTCCCTTTGTTGATGATGCACGCTTATGCGTGTTGTTACCAACAGGGTGTGACAAAAATGTGTGCATCTTACCAAGTATATATCTACCAACGGCATGCAATCTGAGATTGTGAAAACGATGAATGACATTTTCAGTTAAGTCGTATTCTTACACATACCCGGGCTTATATAGTTCCTACCTAGCATGGGGCGTAGGGGGTGTTTGACACAAGACGGCCCCCAAATCAGTCAGACAGTTCTCTCCGCATCTGCTTACTTACATTCTTAATGTGTTAAGTTCGCAAATATAGCATACACAATTTCAATGCGGTGCCTGGTCTCCCTCATTCGATTTGGAATTGTTCTGCGATTAGTCGGTTCCACTTTTCTCAGACTGATAGTTTTTAAACAAATGCAATTCGGTAATGCAAGCACACCAATGTGCATGCACTAACAAACCATTATACTTACTCAACTATTGCATCTATACTGATTCAACATATGTCCGTCTTACATACCCATGTAACCGTACAAGCTCAGTCTCTATATAACTGATATCAAATGAAATTGTTCAGTTTCAACCACTAAAGAACATAGACAAGTCCATCTACGACCCGCGCTGCTTGTGAAATTCACACTAAGATACCTATATACCATAATTATGCACATTGCTGCCAACGACAATAACCCAACACGTAATGATAGCACGATACAATAGCCTTGACTGGTGCATAGCGCAACATATGAAAATAACGCCATGTGGCTGGTTTCGTTAAAGTAACCCCCTTGTGATATGCGAATAGCAATCGCTATTATTGCAGAGATCTGCAATTAATAGATATTTAGCGAACTTATAGTAAAAATATATCCGTCGTACCGCTAGACACAATTGTACAAGTAGTAACTGAGTATTAATGCAAAACGTACAAAATATGTTGTTTCTATTTCATTCTTAATTGCAAGAAACAAACTCCAAGCGATTGCGTAACGCTTTGTAGCCTGTATAACGCTAAATAAAAAAAAAGAAATTGACACCCGGCCGGGCTCGAACCCGCCACAAAATGTACACAAAAGCTTTCAATGTCCGACGCTCTACCGACTGCGCCACAGCGGCACACTGGCTGACGAGAATCGGAACATATATGTCAAGGTATTTGTGCACGTGTTCGGTTGATTAGTTTCATATTACTGTAAACTTGACAAGTTTTATGCTTTCAAAAATTATTGTAAGATGCATACGTGGATATATGACCATATAACCATTTCCCATGCAGTCCTAGATACTCTGGTTGTGCGTTTCCTCTACGTAATTGGGTTACTTCCCTTTGTTGATGATGCACGCTTATGCGTGTTGTTACCGTTAGGGTGTGACAAAAAATGTGTGCATCTTACCAAGTATATATCTACCAACTGCATGCAATCTGAGATTGTGAAAACGATGAATGACATTTTCAGTTAAGTCGTATTCTTACACATACCCGGGCTTATATAGTTCCTACCTAGCATGGGGCGTAGGGGGTGTTTGACACAAGACGGCCCCCAAATCAGTCAGACAGTTCTCTCCGCATCTGCTTACTTACATTCTTAATGTGTTAAGTTCGCAAATATAGCATACACAATTTCAATGCGGTGCCTGGTCTCCCTCATTCGATTTGGAATTGTTCTGCGATTAGTCAGCACACCAATGTGCATGCACTAACAAACCATTATACTTACTCAACTATTGCATCTATACCGATTCAACATATGTCCGTCTTACATACCCATGTAACCGTACAAGCTCAGTCTCTATATAACTGATATCAAATGAAATTGTTCAGTTTCAACCACTAAAGAACATAGACAAGTCCATCTACGACCCGCGCTGCTTGTGAAATTCACACTAAGATACCTATATACCATAATTATGCACATTGCTGCCAACGACAATAACCCAACACGTAATGATAGCACGATACAATAGCCTTGACTGGTGCATAGCGCAACATATGAAACTAACGCCATGTGGCTGGTTTCGTTAAAGTAACCCCCTTGTGATATGCGAATAGCAATCGCTATTATTGCAGAGATCTGCAATTAATAGATATTTAGCGAACTTATAGTAAAAATATATCCGTCGTACCGCTAGACACAATTGTACAAGTAGTAACTGAGTATTAATGCAAAACGTACACAATATGTTGTTTCTATTTCATTCTTAATTGCAAGAAACAAACTCCAAGCGATTGCGTAACGCTTTGTAGCCTGTATAACGCTAAATGAAAAAAAAAAAATTGACACCTGGCCGGGCTCGAACCCGCCAAAAAAATGTACACAAAAGCTTTCAATGTCCGACGCTCTACCGACTGCGCCACAGCGGCACACTGGCTGACGAGAATCGGAACATATATGTCAATGTATTTGTGCACGTGTTCGGTTGATTAGTTTCATATTACTGTAAACTTGACAAGTTTTACGCTTTCAAAAATTATTGTAAGATGCATACGTGGATATATGACCATATAACCATTTCCCATGCAGTCCTAGATACTCTGGTTGTGCGTTTCCTGTACGTAATTGGGTTACTTCACTTTGTTGATGATGCACGCTTATGCGTGTTGTTACCAACAGGGTGTGACAAAAAATGTGTGCATCTTACCAAGTATATATCTACCAACTGCATGCAATCTGAGATTGTGAAAACGATGAATGACATTTTCAGTTAAGTCGTTTTCTTACACATACCCGGGCTTATATAGTTCCTACCTAGCATGGGGCGTAGGGGGTGTTTGACACAAGACGGCCCCCAAATCAGTCAGACAGTTCTCTCCGCATCTGCTTACTTACATTCTTAATGTGTTAAGTTCGCAAATATAGCATACACAATTTCAATGCGGTGCCTGGTCTCCCTCATTCGATTTGGAATTATTCTGCGATTAATCGGTTCCACTTTTCTCAGACTGATAGTTTTTAAACAAATGCAATTCGGTAACGCAAGCACACCAATGTGCATGCACTAACAAACCATTATACTTACTCAACTATTGCATCTATACTGATTCAACATATGTCCGTCTTACATACCCATGTAACCGTACAAGCTCAGTCTCTATATAACTGATATCAAATGAAATTGTTCAGTTTCAACCACTAAAGAACATAGACAAGTCCATCTACGACCCGCGCTGCTTGTGAAATTCACACTAAGATACCTATATACCATAATTATGCACATTGCTGCCAACGACAATAACCCAACACGTAATGATAGCACGATACAATAGCATTGACTGGTGTATAGCGCAACATATGAAACTAACGCCATGTGGCTGGTTTCGTTAAAGTAACCCCCTTGTGATATGCGAATAGCAATCGCTATTATTGCAGAGATCTGCAATTAATAAATATTTTGCGAACTTATGGTAAAAATATATCCGTCGTACCGCTAGACACAATTGTACAAGTAGTAACTGAGTATTAATGCAAAACGTACAAAATATGTTGTTTCTATTTCATTCTTAATTGCAAGAAACAAACTCCAAGCGATTGCGTAACGCTTTGTAGCCTGTATAACGCTAAATAAAAAAAAAAGAAATTGACACCCGGCCGGGCTCGAACCCGCCACAAAATGTACACAAAAGCTTTCAATGTCCGACGCTCTACCGACTGCGCCACAGCGGCACACTGGCCGACGAGAATCGGAACATATATGTCAAGGTATTTGTGCACGTGTTCGGTTGATTAGTTTCATATTTTACTGTAAACTTGACAAGTTTTATGCTTTCAAAAATTATTGTAAGATGCATACGTGGATATATGACCTTATAACCATTTCCCATGCAGTCCTAGATACTCTGGTTGTGCGTTTCCTGTACGTAATTGGGTTACTTCACTTTGTTGATGATGCACGCTTATGCGTGTTGTTACCAACAGGGTGTGACAAAAAATGTGTGCATCTTACCAAGTATATATCTACCAACTGCATGCAATCTGAGATTGTGAAAACGATGAATGACATTTTCAGTTAAGTCGTATTCTTACACATACCCGGGCTTATATAGTTCCTACCTAGCATGGGGCGTAGGGGGTGTTTGACACAAGACGGCCCCCAAATCAGTCAGACAGTTCTCTCCGCATCTGCTTACTTACATTCTTAATGTGTTAAGTTCGCAAATATAGCATACACAATTTCAATGCGGTGCCTGGTCTCCCTCATTCGATTTGGAATTGTTCTGCGATTAGTCGGTTCCACTTTTCTCAGACTGATAGTTTTTAAACAAATGCAATTCGGTAATGCAAGCACACCAATGTGCATGCACTAACAAACCATTATACTTACTCAACTATTGCATCTATACTGATTCAACATATGTCCGTCTTACATACCCATGTAACCGTACAAGCTCAGTCTCTATATAACTGATATCAAATGAAATTGTTCAGTTTCAACCACTAAAGTACATAGACAAGTCCATCTACGACCCGCGCTGCTTGTGAAATTCACACTAAGATACCTATATACCATAATTATGCACATTGCTGCCAACGACAATAACCCAACACGTAATGATAGCACGATACAATAGCCTTGACTGGTGCATAGCGCAACATATGAAACTAACGCCATGTGGCTGGTTTCGTTAAAGTAACCCCCTTGTGATATGCGAATAGCAATCGCTATTATTGCAGAGATCTGCAATTAATAGATATTTAGCGAACTTATAGTAAAAATATATCCGTCGTACCGCTAGACACAATTGTACAAGTAGTAACTGAGTATTAATGCAAAACGTACAAAATATGTTGTTTCTATTTCATTCTTAATTGCAAGAAACAAACTCCAAGCGATTGCGTAACGCTTTGTAGCCTGTATAACGCTAAATAAAAAAAAAGAAATTGACACCCGGCCGGGCTCGAACCCGCCACAAAATGTACACAAAAGCTTTCAATGTCCGACGCTCTACCGACTGTGCCACAGCGGCACACTGGCTGACGAGAATCGGAACATATATGTCAAGGTTTTTGTGCACGTGTTCGGTTGATTAGTTTCATATTACTGTAAACTTGACAAGTTTTATGCCTTCAAAAATTATTGTAAGATGCATACGTGGATATATGACCATATAACCATTTCCCATGCAGTCCTAGATACTCTGGTTGTGCGTTTCCTGTACGTAATTGGGTTACTTCACTTTGTTGATGATGCACGCTTATGCGTGTTGTTACCAACAGGGTGTGACAAAAATGTGTGCATCTTACGAAGTATATATCTACCAACGGCATGCAATCTGAGATTGTGAAAACGATGAATGACATTTTCAGTTAAGTCGTATTCTTACACATACCCGGGCTTATATAGTTCCTACCTAGCATGGGGCGTAGGGGGTGTTTGACACAAGACGGCCCCCAAATCAGTCAGACAGTTCTCTCCGCATCTGCTTACTTACATTCTTAATGTGTTAAGTTCGCAAATATAGCATACACAATTTCAATGCGGTGCCTGGTCTCCCTCATTCGATTTGGAATTGTTCTGCGATTAGTCGGTTCCAGTTTTCTCAGACTGATAGTTTTTAAACAAATGCAATTCGGTAATGCAAGCAGACCAATGTGCATGCACTAACAAACCATTATACTTACTCAACTATTGCATCTATACTGATTCAACATATGTCCGTCTTACATACCCATGTAACCGTACAAGCTCAGTCTCTATATAACTGATATCAAATGAAATTGTTCAGTTTCAACCACTAAAGAACATAGACAAGTCCATCTACGACCCGCGCTGCTTGTGAAATTCACACTAAGATACCTATATACCATAATTATGCACATTGCTGCCAACGACAATAACCCAACACGTAATGATAGCACGATACAATAGCCTTGACTGGTGCATAGCGCAACATATGAAAATAACGCCATGTGGCTGGTTTCGTTAAAGTAACCCCCTTGTGATATGCGAATAGCAATCGCTATTATTGCAGAGATCTGCAATTAATAGATATTTAGCGAACTTATAGTAAAAATATATCCGTCGTACCGCTAGACACAATTGTACAAGTAGTAACTGAGTATTAATGCAAAACGTACAAAATATGTTGTTTCTATTTCATTCTTAATTGCAAGAAACAAACTCCAAGCGATTGCGTAACGCTTTGTAGCCTGTATAACGCTAAATAAAAAAAAAGAAATTGACACCCGGCCGGGCTCGAACCCGCCACAAAATGTACACAAAAGCTTTCAATGTCCGACGCTCTACCGACTGCGCCACAGCGGCACACTGGCTGACGAGAATCGGAACATATATGTCAAGGTATTTGTGCACGTGTTCGGTTGATTAGTTTCATATTACTGTAAACTTGACAAGTTTTATGCTTTCAAAAATTATTGTAAGATGCATACGTGGATATATGACCATATAACCATTTCCCATGCAGTCCTAGATACTCTGGTTGTGCGTTTCCTCTACGTAATTGGGTTACTTCCCTTTGTTGATGATGCACGCTTATGCGTGTTGTTACCGTCAGGGTGTGACAAAAAATGTGTGCATCTTACCAAGTATATATCTACCAACTGCATGCAATCTGAGATTGTGAAAACGATGAATGACATTTTCAGTTAAGTCGTATTCTTACACATACCCGGGCTTATATAGTTCCTACCTAGCATGGGGCGTAGGGGGTGTTTGACACAAGACGGCCCCCAAATCAGTCAGACAGTTCTCTCCGCATCTGCTTACTTACATTCTTAATGTGTTAAGTTCGCAAATATAGCATACACAATTTCAATGCGGTGCCTGGTCTCCCTCATTCGATTTGGAATTGTTCTGCGATTAGTCGGTTCCAGTTTTCTCAGACTGATAGTTTTTAAACAAATGCAATTCGGTAATGCAAGCACACCAATGTGCATGCACTAACAAACCATTATACTTACTCAACTATTGCATCTATACTGATTCAACATATGTCCGTCTTACATACCCATGTAACCGTACAAGCTCAGTCTCTATATAACTGATATCAAATGAAATTGTTCAGTTTCAACCACTAAAGAACATAGACAAGTCCATCTACGACCCGCGCTGCTTGTGAAATTCACACTAAGATACCTATATACCATAATTATGCACATTGCTGCCAACGACAATAACCCAACACGTAATGATAGCACGATACAATAGCCTTGACTGGTGCATAGCGCAACATATGAAAATAACGCCATGTGGCTGGTTTCGTTAAAGTAACCCCCTTGTGATATGCGAATAGCAATCGCTATTATTGCAGAGATCTGCAATTAATAGATATTTAGCGAACTTATAGTAAAAATATATCCGTCGTACCGCTAGACACAATTGTACAAGTAGTAACTGAGTATTAATGCAAAACGTACAAAATATGTTGTTTCTATTTCATTCTTAATTGCAAGAAACAAACTCCAAGCGATTGCGTAACGCTTTGTAGCCTGTATAACGCTAAATAAAAAAAAAGAAATTGACACCCGGCCGGGCTCGAACCCGCCACAAAATGTACACAAAAGCTTTCAATGTCCGACGCTCTACCGACTGCGCCACAGCGGCACACTGGCTGACGAGAATCGGAACATATATGTCAAGGTATTTGTGCACGTGTTCGGTTGATTAGTTTCATATTACTGTAAACTTGACAAGTTTTATGCTTTCAAAAATTATTGTAAGATGCATACGTGGATATATGACCATATAACCATTTCCCATGCAGTCCTAGATACTCTGGTTGTGCGTTTCCTGTACGTAATTGGGTTACTTCACTTTGTTGATGATGCACGCTTATGCGTGTTGTTACCAACAGGGTGTGACAAAAAATGTGTGCATCTTACCAAGTATATATCTACCAACTGCATGCAATCTGAGATTGTGAAAACGATGAATGACATTTTCAGTTAAGTCGTTTTCTTACACATACCCGGGCTTATATAGTTCCTACCTAGCATGGGGCGTAGGGGGTGTTTGACACAAGACGGCCCCCAAATCAGTCAGACAGTTCTCTCCGCATCTGCTTACTTACATTCTTAATGTGTTAAGTTCGCAAATATAGCATACACAATTTCAATGCGGTGCCTGGTCTCCCTCATTCGATTTGGAATTATTCTGCGATTAATCGGTTCCACTTTTCTCAGACTGATAGTTTTTAAACAAATGCAATTCGGTAATGCAAGCACACCAATGTGCATGCACTAACAAACCATTATACTTACTCAACTATTGCATCTATACTGATTCAACATATGTCCGTCTTACATACCCATGTAACCGTACAAGCTCAGTCTCTATATAACTGATATCAAATGAAATTGTTCAGTTTCAACCACTAAAGAACATAGACAAGTCCATCTACGACCCGCGCTGCTTGTGAAATTCACACTAAGATACCTATATACCATAATTATGCACATTGCTGCCAACGACAATAACCCAACACGTAATGATAGCACGATACAATAGCCTTGACTGGTGCATAGCGCAACATATGAAACTAACGCCATGTGGCTGGTTTCGTTAAAGTAACCCCCTTGTGATATGCGAATAGCAATCGCTATTATTGCAGAGATCTGCAATTAATAGATATTTAGCGAACTTATAGTAAAAATATATCCGTCGTACCGCTAGACACAATTGTACAAGTAGTAACTGAGTATTAATGCAAAACGTACAAAATATGTTGTTTCTATTTCATTCTTAATTGCAAGAAACAAACTCCAAGCGATTGCGTAACGCTTTGTAGCCTGTATAACGCTAAATAAAAAAAAAGAAATTGACACCCGGCCGGGCTCGAACCCGCCACAAAATGTACACAAAAGCTTTCAATGTCCGACGCTCTACCGACTGCGCCACAGCGGCACACTGGCTGACGAGAATCGGAACATATATGTCAAGGTATTTGTGCACGTGTTCGGTTGATTAGTTTCATATTACTGTAAACTTGACAAGTTTTATGCTTTCAAAAATTATTGTAAGATGCATACGTGGATATATGACCATATAACCATTTCCCATGCAGTCCTAGATACTCTGGTTGTGCGTTTCCTCTACGTAATTGGGTTACTTCCCTTTGTTGATGATGCACGCTTATGCGTGTTGTTACCGTCAGGGTGTGACAAAAAATGTGTGCATCTTACCAAGTATATATCTACCAACTGCATGCAATCTGAGATTGTGAAAACGATGAATGACATTTTCAGTTAAGTCGTATTCTTACACATACCCGGGCTTATATAGTTCCTACCTAGCATGGGGCGTAGGGGGTGTTTGACACAAGACGGCCCCCAAATCAGTCAGACAGTTCTCTCCGCATCTGCTTACTTACATTCTTAATGTGTTAAGTTCGCAAATATAGCATACACAATTTCAATGCGGTGCCTGGTCTCCCTCATTCGATTTGGAATTGTTCTGCGATTAGTCGGTTCCAGTTTTCTCAGACTGATAGTTTTTAAACAAATGCAATTCGGTAATGCAAGCACACCAATGTGCATGCACTAACAAACCATTATACTTACTCAACTATTGCATCTATACTGATTCAACATATGTCCGTCTTACATACCCATGTAACCGTACAAGCTCAGTCTCTATATAACTGATATCAAATGAAATTGTTCAGTTTCAACCACTAAAGAACATAGACAAGTCCATCTACGACCCGCGCTGCTTGTGAAATTCACACTAAGATACCTATATACCATAATTATGCACATTGCTGCCAACGACAATAACCCAACACGTAATGATAGCACGATACAATAGCCTTGACTGGTGCATAGCGCAACATATGAAAATAACGCCATGTGGCTGGTTTCGTTAAAGTAACCCCCTTGTGATATGCGAATAGCAATCGCTATTATTGCAGAGATCTGCAATTAATAGATATTTAGCGAACTTATAGTAAAAATATATCCGTCGTACCGCTAGACACAATTGTACAAGTAGTAACTGAGTATTAATGCAAAACGTACAAAATATGTTGTTTCTATTTCATTCTTAATTGCAAGAAACAAACTCCAAGCGATTGCGTAACGCTTTGTAGCCTGTATAACGCTAAATAAAAAAAAAGAAATTGACACCCGGCCGGGCTCGAACCCGCCACAAAATGTACACAAAAGCTTTCAATGTCCGACGCTCTACCGACTGCGCCACAGCGGCACACTGGCTGACGAGAATCGGAACATATATGTCAAGGTATTTGTGCACGTGTTCGGTTGATTAGTTTCATATTACTGTAAACTTGACAAGTTTTATGCTTTCAAAAATTATTGTAAGATGCATACGTGGATATATGACCATATAACCATTTCCCATGCAGTCCTAGATACTCTGGTTGTGCGTTTCCTGTACGTAATTGGGTTACTTCACTTTGTTGATGATGCACGCTTATGCGTGTTGTTACCAACAGGGTGTGACAAAAAATGTGTGCATCTTACCAAGTATATATCTACCAACTGCATGCAATCTGAGATTGTGAAAACGATGAATGACATTTTCAGTTAAGTCGTTTTCTTACACATACCCGGGCTTATATAGTTCCTACCTAGCATGGGGCGTAGGGGGTGTTTGACACAAGACGGCCCCCAAATCAGTCAGACAGTTCTCTCCGCATCTGCTTACTTACATTCTTAATGTGTTAAGTTCGCAAATATAGCATACACAATTTCAATGCGGTGCCTGGTCTCCCTCATTCGATTTGGAATTATTCTGCGATTAATCGGTTCCACTTTTCTCAGACTGATAGTTTTTAAACAAATGCAATTCGGTAATGCAAGCACACCAATGTGCATGCACTAACAAACCATTATACTTACTCAACTATTGCATCTATACTGATTCAACATATGTCCGTCTTACATACCCATGTAACCGTACAAGCTCAGTCTCTATATAACTGATATCAAATGAAATTGTTCAGTTTCAACCACTAAAGAACATAGACAAGTCCATCTACGACCCGCGCTGCTTGTGAAATTCACACTAAGATACCTATATACCATAATTATGCACATTGCTGCCAACGACAATAACCCAACACGTAATGATAGCACGATACAATAGCATTGACTGGTGTATAGCGCAACATATGAAACTAACGCCATGTGGCTGGTTTCGTTAAAGTAACCCCCTTGTGATATGCGAATAGCAATCGCTATTATTGCAGAGATCTGCAATTAATAAATATTTTGCGAACTTATGGTAAAAATATATCCGTCGTACCGCTAGACACAATTGTACAAGTAGTAACTGAGTATTAATGCAAAACGTACAAAATATGTTGTTTCTATTTCATTCTTAATTGCAAGAAACAAACTCCAAGCGATTGCGTAACGCTTTGTAGCCTGTATAACGCTAAATAATACAAAAAGAAATTGATACCTGGCCGAGCTCGAACCCGCCACAAAATGTACACAAAAGCTTTCAATGTCCGACGCTCTACCGACTGCGCCACAGCGGCACACTGGCTGACGAGAATCGGAACATATATGTCAAGGTATTTGTGCACGTGTTCGGTTGATTAGTTTCATATTACTGTAAACTTGACAAGTTTTACGCTTTCAAAAATTATTGTAAGATGCATACGTGGATATATGACCATATAACCATTTCCCATGCAGTCCTAGATACTCTGGTTGTGCGTTTCCTGTACGTAATTGGGTTACTTCCCTTTGTTGATGATGCACGCTTATGCGTGTTGTTACCAACAGGGTGTGACAAAAAATGTGTGCATCTTACCAAGTATATATCTACCAACTGCATGCAATCTGAGATTGTGAAAACGATGAATGACATTTTCAGTTAAGTCGTATTCTTACACATACCCGGGCTTATATAGTTCCTACCTAGCATGGGGCGTAGGGGGTGTTTGACACAAGACGGCCCCCAAATCAGTCAGACAGTTCTCTCCGCATCTGCTTACTCACATTCTTAATGTGTTAAGTTCGCAAATATAGCATACACAATTCCAATGCGGTGCCTGGTCTCCCTCATTCGATTTGGAATTGTTCTGCGATTAGTCGGTTCCACTTTTCTCAGACTGATAGTTTTTAAACAAATGCAATTCGGTAATGCAAGCACACCAATGTGCATGCACTAACAAACCATTATACTTACTCAACTATTGAATCTATACTGATTCAACATATGTCCGTCTTACATACCCATGTAACCGTACAAGCTCAGTCTCTATATAACTGATATCAAATGAAATTGTTCAGTTTCAACCACTAAAGAACATAGACAAGTCCATCTACGACCCGCGCTGCTTGTGAAATTCACACTAAGATACCTATATACCATAATTATGCACATTGCTGCCAACGACAATAACCCAACACGTAATGATAGCACGATACAATAGCCTTGACTGGTGCATAGCGCAACATATGAAACTAACGCCATGTGGCTGGTTTCGTTAAAGTAACCCCCTTGTGATATGCGAATAGCAATCGCTATTATTGCAGAGATCTGCAATTAATAGATATTTAGCGAACTTATAGTAAAAATATATCCGTCGTACCGCTAGACACAATTGTACAAGTAGTAACTGAGTATTAAAGCAAACCGTACAAAATATGTTTTTTCTATTTCATTCTTAATTGCAAGAAACAAACTCCAAGCGATTGCGTAACGCTTTGTAGCCTGTATAACGCTAAATGAAAAAAAAAATTGACACCCGGCCGGGCTCGAACCCGCCACAAAATGTGCACAAAAGCTTTCAATGTCCGATGCTCTACCGACTGCGCCACAGCGGCACACTGGCTGACGAGAATCGGAACATATATGTCAATGTATTTGTGCACGTGTTCGGTTGATTAGTTTCATATTACTGTAAACTTGACAAGTTTTACGCTTTCAAAAATTATTGTAAGATGCATACGTGGATATATGACCATATAACCATTTCCCATGCAGTCCTAGATACTCTGGTTGTGCGTTTCCTGTACGTAATTGGGTTACTTCACTTTGTTGATGATGCACGCTTATGCGTGTTGTTACCAACAGGGTGTGACAAAAAATGTGTGCATCTTACCAAGTATATATCTACCAACTGCATGCAATCTGAGATTGTGAAAACGATGAATGACATTTTCAGTTAAGTCGTTTTCTTACACATACCCGGGCTTATATAGTTCCTACCTAGCATGGGGCGTAGGGGGTGTTTGACACAAGACGGCCCCCAAATCAGTCAGACAGTTCTCTCCGCATCTGCTTACTTACATTCTTAATGTGTTAAGTTCGCAAATATAGCATACACAATTTCAATGCGGTGCCTGGTCTCCCTCATTCGATTTGGAATTATTCTGCGATTAATCGGTTCCACTTTTCTCAGACTGATAGTTTTTAAACAAATGCAATTCGGTAATGCAAGCACACCAATGTGCATGCACTAACAAACCATTATACTTACTCAACTATTGCATCTATACTGATTCAACATATGTCCGTCTTACATACCCATGTAACCGTACAAGCTCAGTCTCTATATAACTGATATCAAATGAAATTGTTCAGTTTCAACCACTAAAGAACATAGACAAGTCCATCTACGACCCGCGCTGCTTGTGAAATTCACACTAAGATACCTATATACCATAATTATGCACATTGCTGCCAACTACAATAACCCAACACGTAATGATAGCACGATACAATAGCATTGACTGGTGTATAGCGCAACATATGAAACTAACGTCATGTGGCTCGTTTCGTTAAAGTAACCCCCTTGTGATATGCGAATAGCAATCGCTATTATTGCAGAGATCTGCAATTAATAAATATTTTGCGAACTTATGGTAAAAATATATCCGTCGTACCGCTAGACACAATTGTACAAGTAGTAACTGAGTATTAATGCAAAACGTACAAAATATGTTGTTTCTATTTCATTCTTAATTGCAAGAAACAAACTCCAAGCGATTGCGTAACGCTTTGTAGCCTGTATAACGCTAAATAATAAAAAAAGAAATTGATACCTGGCCGGGCTCGAACCCGCCACAAAATGTACACAAAAGCTTTCAATGTCCGACGCTCTACCGACTGCGCCACAGCGGCACACTGGCTGACGAGAATCGGAACATATATGTCAAGGTATTTGTGCACGTGTTCGGTTGATTAGTTTCATATTACTGTAAACTTGACAAGTTTTACGCTTTCAAAAATTATTGTAAGATGCATACGTGGATATATGACCATATAACCATTTCCCATGCAGTCCTAGATACTCTGGTTGTGCGTTTCCTGTACGTAATTGGGTTACTTCCCTTTGTTGATGATGCACGCTTATGCGTGTTGTTACCAACAGGGTGTGACAAAAAATGTGTGCATCTTACCAAGTATATATCTACCAACTGCATGCAATCTGAGATTGTGAAAACGATGAATGACATTTTCAGTTAAGTCGTATTCTTACACATACCCGGGCTTATATAGTTCCTACCTAGCATGGGGCGTAGGGGGTGTTTGACACAAGACGGCCCCCAAATCAGTCAGACAGTTCTCTCCGCATCTGCTTACTCACATTCTTAATGTGTTAAGTTCGCAAATATAGCATACACAATTCCAATGCGGTGCCTGGTCTCCCTCATTCGATTTGGAATTGTTCTGCGATTAGTCGGTTCCACTTTTCTCAGACTGATAGTTTTTAAACAAATGCAATTCGGTAATGCAAGCACACCAATGTGCATGCACTAACAAACCATTATACTTACTCAACTATTGAATCTATACTGATTCAACATATGTCCGTCTTACATACCCATGTAACCGTACAAGCTCAGTCTCTATATAACTGATATCAAATGAAATTGTTCAGTTTCAACCACTAAAGAACATAGACAAGTCCATCTACGACCCGCGCTGCTTGTGAAATTCACACTAAGATACCTATATACCATAATTATGCACATTGCTGCCAACGACAATAACCCAACACGTAATGATAGCACGATACAATAGCCTTGACTGGTGCATAGCGCAACATATGAAACTAACGCCATGTGGCTGGTTTCGTTAAAGTAACCCCCTTGTGATATGCGAATAGCAATCGCTATTATTGCAGAGATCTGCAATTAATAGATATTTAGCGAACTTATAGTAAAAATATATCCGTCGTACCGCTAGACACAATTGTACAAGTAGTAACTGAGTATTAAAGCAAACCGTACAAAATATGTTGTTTCTATTTCATTCTTAATTGCAAGAAACAAACTCCAAGCGATTGCGTAACGCTTTGTAGCCTGTATAACGCTAAATGAAAAAAAAAATTGACACCCGGCCGGGCTCGAACCCGCCACAAAATGTGCACAAAAGCTTTCAATGTCCGATGCTCTACCGACTGCGCCACAGCGTCACACTGGCTGACGAGAATCGGAACATATATGTCAATGTATTTGTGCACGTGTTCGGTTGATTAGTTTCATATTACTGTAAACTTGACAAGTTTTACGCTTTCAAAAATTATTGTAAGATGCATACGTGGATATATGACCATATAACCATTTCCCATGCAGTCCTAGATACTCTGGTTGTGCGTTTCCTGTACGTAATTGGGTTACTTCACTTTGTTGATGATGCACGCTTATGCGTGTTGTTACCAACAGGGTGTGACAAAAAATGTGTGCATCTTACCAAGTATATATCTACCAACTGCATGCAATCTGAGATTGTGAAAACGATGAATGACATTTTCAGTTAAGTCGTTTTCTTACACATACCCGGGCTTATATAGTTCCTACCTAGCATGGGGCGTAGGGGGTGTTTGACACAAGACGGCCCCCAAATCAGTCAGACAGTTCTCTCCGCATCTGCTTACTTACATTCTTAATGTGTTAAGTTCGCAAATATAGCATACACAATTTCAATGCGGTGCCTGGTCTCCCTCATTCGATTTGGAATTATTCTGCGATTAATCGGTTCCACTTTTCTCAGACTGATAGTTTTTAAACAAATGCAATTCGGTAATGCAAGCACACCAATGTGCATGCACTAACAAACCATTATACTTACTCAACTATTGCATCTATACTGATTCAACATATGTCCGTCCTACATACCCATGTAACCGTACAAGCTCAGTCTCTATATAACTGATATCAAATGAAATTGTTCAGTTTCAACCACTAAAGAACATAGACAAGTCCATCTACGACCCGCGCTGCTTGTGAAATTCACACTAAGATACCTATATACCATAATTATGCACATTGCTGCCAACGACAATAACCCAACACGTAATGATAGCACGATACAATAGCATTGACTGGTGTATAGCGCAACATATGAAACTAACGCCATGTGGCTCGTTTCGTTAAAGTAACTCCCTTGTGATATGCGAATAGCAATCGCTATTATTGCAGAGATCTGCAATTAATAAATATTTTGCGAACTTATGGTAAAAATATATCCGTCGTACCGCTAGACACAATTGTACAAGTAGTAACTGAGTATTAATGCAAAACGTACAAAATATGTTGTTTCTATTTCATTCTTAATTGCAAGAAACAAACTCCAAGCGATTGCGTAACGCTTTGTAGCCTGTATAACGCTAAATAATAAAAAAAGAAATTGATACCTGGCCGGGCTCGAACCCGCCACAAAATGTACACAAAAGCTTTCAATGTCCGACGCTCTACCGACTGCGCCACAGCGGCACACTGGCTGACGAGAATCGGAACATATATGTCAAGGTATTTGTGCACGTGTTCGGTTGATTAGTTTCATATTACTGTAAACTTGACAAGTTTTACGCTTTCAAAAATTATTGTAAGATGCATACGTGGATATATGACCATATAACCATTTCCCATGCAGTCCTAGATACTCTGGTTGTGCGTTTCCTGTACGTAATTGGGTTACTTCCCTTTGTTGATGATGCACGCTTATGCGTGTTGTTACCAACAGGGTGTGACAAAAAATGTGTGCATCTTACCAAGTATATATCTACCAACTGCATGCAATCTGAGATTGTGAAAACGATGAATGACATTTTCAGTTAAGTCGTATTCTTACACATACCCGGGCTTATATAGTTCCTACCTAGCATGGGGCGTAGGGGGTGTTTGACACAAGACGGCCCCCAAATCAGTCAGACAGTTCTCTCCGCATCTGCTTACTCACATTCTTAATGTGTTAAGTTCGCAAATATAGCATACACAATTCCAATGCGGTGCCTGGTCTCCCTCATTCGATTTGGAATTGTTCTGCGATTAGTCGGTTCCACTTTTCTCAGACTGATAGTTTTTAAACAAATGCAATTCGGTAATGCAAGCACACCAATGTGCATGCACTAACAAACCATTATACTTACTCAACTATTGAATCTATACTGATTCAACATATGTCCGTCTTACATACCCATGTAACCGTACAAGCTCAGTCTCTATATAACTGATATCAAATGAAATTGTTCAGTTTCAACCACTAAAGAACATAGACAAGTCCATCTACGACCCGCGCTGCTTGTGAAATTCACACTAAGATACCTATATACCATAATTATGCACATTGCTGCCAACGACAATAACCCAACACGTAATGATAGCACGATACAATAGCCTTGACTGGTGCATAGCGCAACATATGAAACTAACGCCATGTGGCTGGTTTCGTTAAAGTAACCCCCTTGTGATATGCGAATAGCAATCGCTATTTTTGCAGAGATCTGCAATTAATAGATATTTAGCGAACTTATAGTAAAAATATATCCGTCGTACCGCTAGACACAATTGTACAAGTAGTAACTGAGTATTAAAGCAAACCGTACAAAATATGTTGTTTCTATTTCATTCTTAATTGCAAGAAACAAACTCCAAGCGATTGCGTAACGCTTTGTAGCCTGTATAACGCTAAATGAAAAAAGAAATTGACACCCGGCCGGGCTCGAACCCGCCACAAAATGTGCACAAAAGCTTTCAATGACCGATGCTCTACCGACTGCGCCACAGCGTCACACTGGCTGACGAGAATCGGAACATATATGTCAAGGTATTTGTGCACGTGTTCGGTTGATTAGTTTCATATTACTGTAAACTTGACAAGTTTTACGCTTTCAAAAATTATTGTAAGATGCATACGTGGATATATGACCATATAACCATTTCCCATGCAGTCCTAGATACTCTGGTTGTGCGTTTCCTGTACGTAATTGGGTTACTTCACTTTGTTGATGATGCACGCTTATGCGTGTTGTTACCAACAGGGTGTGACAAAAAATGTGTGCATCTTACCAAGTATATATCTACCAACTGCATGCAATCTGAGATTGTGAAAACGATGAATGACATTTTCAGTTAAGTCGTTTTCTTACACATACCCGGGCTTATATAGTTCCTACCTAGCATGGGGCGTAGGGGGTGTTTGACACAAGACGGCCCCCAAATCAGTCAGACAGTTCTCTCCGCATCTGCTTACTTACATTCTTAATGTGTTAAGTTCGCAAATATAGCATACACAATTTCAATGCGGTGCCTGGTCTCCCTCATTCGATTTGGAATTATTCTGCGATTAATCGGTCCACTTTTCTCAGACTGATAGTTTTTAAACAAATGCAATTCGGTAATGCAAGCACACCAATGTGCATGCACTAACAAACCATTATACTTACTCAACTATTGAATCTATACTGATTCAACATATGTCCGTCTTACATACCCATGTAACCGTACAAGCTCAGTCTCTATATAACTGATATCAAATGAAATTGTTCAGTTTCAACCACTAAAGAACATAGACAAGTCCATCTACGACCCGCGCTGCTTGTGAAATTCACACTAAGATACCTATATACCATAATTATGCACATTGCTGCCAACGACAATAACCCAACACGTAATGATAGCACGATACAATAGCCTTGACTGGTGCATAGCGCAACATATGAAACTAACGCCATGTGGCTGGTTTCGTTAAAGTAACCCCCTTGTGATATGCGAATAGCAATCGCTATTATTGCAGAGATCTGCAATTAATAGATATTTAGCGAACTTATAGTAAAAATATATCCGTCGTACCGCTAGACACAATTGTACAACTAGTAACTGAGTATTAATGCAAAACGTACAAAATATGTTGTTTCTATTTCATTCTTAATTGCAAGAAACAAACTCCAAGCGATTGCGTAACGCTTTGTAGCCTGTATAACGCTAGATAATAAAAAAAGAAATTGACACCTGGCCGGGCTCGAACCCGCCACAAAATGTACACAAAAGCATTCAATGTCCGACGCTCTACCGACTGCGCCACAGCGGCACACTGGCTGACGAGAATCGGAACATATATGTCAATGTATTTGTGCACGTGTTCGGTTGATTAGTTTCATATTACTGTAAACTTGACAGGTTTTACGCTTTCAAAAATTATTGTAAGATGCATACGTGGATATATGACCATATAACTATTTCCATGCAGTGATGTGCGTTTCCTGAACGTAATTGGGTTACTTCACTTTGTTGATGATGCACGCTTATGCGTGTTGTTACCAACAGGGTGTGACAAAAAATGTGTGCATCTTACCAAGTATATATCTACCAACTGCATGCAATCTGAGATTGTGAAAACGATGAATGACATTTTCAGTTAAGTCGTTTTCTTACACATACCCGGGCTTATATAGTTCCTACCTAGCATGGGGCGTAGGGGGTGTTTGACACAAGACGGCCCCCAAATCAGTCAGACAGTTCTCTCCGCATCTGCTTACTTACATTCTTAATGTGTTAAGTTCGCAAATATAGCATACACAATTTCAATGCGGTGCCTGGTCTCCCTCATTCGATTTGGAATTGTTCTGCGATTAATCGGTTCCACTTTTCTCAGACTGATAGTTTTTAAACAAATGCAATTCGGTAATGCAAGCACACCAATGTGCATGCACTAACAAACCATTATACTTATTCAACTATTGCATCTATACTGATTCAACATATGTCCGTCTTACATACCCATTTAACCGTACAAGCTCAGTCTCTATACAACTGATATCAAATGAAATTGTTCAGTTTCAACCACTAAAGAACATAGACAAGTCCATCTACGACCCGCGCTGCTTGTGAAATTCACACTAAGATACCTATATACCATAATTATGCACATTGCTGCCAACGACAATAACCCAACACGTAATGATAGCACGATACAATAGCCTTGACTGGTGCATAGCGCAACATATGAAACTAACGCCATGTGGCTGGTTTCGTTAAAGTAACCCCCTTGTGATATGCGAATAGCAATCGCTATTATTGCAGAGATCTGCAATTAATAGATATTTAGCGAACTTATAGTAAAAATATATCCGTCGTACCGCTAGACACAATTGTACAACTAGTAACTGAGTATTAATGCAAAACGTACAAAATATGTTGTTTCTATTTCATTCTTAATTGCAAGAAACAAACTCCAAGCGATTGCGTAACGCTTTGTAGCCTGTATAACGCTAAATAAAAAAAAAGAAATTGACACCCGACCGGGCTCGAACCCGCCACAAAATGTACACAAAAGCTTTCAATGTCCGACGCTCTACCGACTGCGCCACAGCGGCACACTGGCTGACGAGAATCGGAACATATATGTCAATGTATTTGTGCACGTGTTCGGTTGATTAGTTTCATATTACTGTAAACTTGACAAGTTTTACGCTTTCAAAAATTATTGTAAGATGCATACGTGGATATATGACCATATAACTATTTCCATGCAGTGATGTGCGTTTCCTGAACGTAATTGGGTTACTTCACTTTGTTGATGATGCACGCTTATGCGTGTTGTTACCAACAGGGTGTGACAAAAAATGTGTGCATCTTACCAAGTATATATCTACCAACTGCATGCAATCTGAGATTGTGAAAACGATGAATGACATTTTCAGTTAAGTCGTATTCTTACACATACCCGGGCTTATATAGTTCCTACCTAGCATGGGGCGTAGGGGGTGTTTGACACAAGACGGCCCCCAAATCAGTCAGACAGTTCTCTCCGCATCTGCTTACTTACATTCTTAATGTGTTAAGTTCGCAAATATAGCATACACAATTTCAATGCGGTGCCTGGTCTCCCTCATTCGATTTGGAATTGTTCTGCGATTAGTCGGTTCCACTTTTCTCAGACTGATAGTTTTTAAACAAATGCAATTCGGTAATGCAAGCACACCAATGTGCATGCACTAACAAACCATTATACTTACTCAACTATTGCATCTATACTGATTCAACATATGTCCGTCTTACATACCCATGTAACCGTACAAGCTCAGTCTCTATACAACTGATATCAAATGAAATTGTTCAGTTTCAACCACTAAAGAACATAGACAAGTCCATCTACGACCCGCGCTGCTTGTGAAATTCACACTAAGATACCTATATACCATAATTATGCACATTGCTGCCAACGACAATAACCCAACACGTAATGATAGCACGATACAATAGCCTTGACTGGTGCATAGCGCAACATATGAAACTAACGCCATGTGGCTGGTTTCGTTAAAGTAACCCCTTGTGATATGCGAATAGCAATCGCTATTATTGCAGAGATCTGCAATTAATAGATATTTAGCGAACTTATAGTAAAAATATATCCTTCGTACCGCTAGACACAATTGTACAACTAGTAACTGAGTATTAATGCAAAACGTACAAAATATGTTGTTTCTATTTCATTCTTAATTGCAAGAAACAAACTCCAAGCGATTGCGTAACGCTTTGTAGCCTGTATAACGCTAAATAAAAAAAAAAGAAATTGACACCCGGCCGGGCTCGAACTCGCCACAAAATGTACACAAAAGCTCTCAATGTCCGACGCTCTACCGACTGCGCCACAGCGGCACACTGGCTGACGAGAATCGGAACATATATGTCAATGTATTTGTGCACGTGTTCGGTTGATTAGTTTCATATTACTGTAAACTTGACAAGGTTTACGCTTTCAAAAATTATTGTAAAATGCATACGTGGATATATGACCATATAACCATTTCCCATGCAGTCCTAGATACTCTGGTTGTGCGTTTCCTGTACGTAATTGGGTTACTTCACTTTGTTGATGATGCACGCTTATGCGTGTTGTTACCAACAGGGTGTGACAAAAAATGTGTGCATCTTACCAAGTATATATCTACCAACTGCATGCAATCTGAGATTGTGAAAACGATGAATGACATTTTCAGTTAAGTCGTTTTCTTACACATACCCGGGCTTATATAGTTCCTACCTAGCATGGGGCGTAGGGGGTGTTTGACACAAGACGGCCCCCAAATCAGTCAGACAGTTCTCTCCGCATCTGCTTACTTACATTCTTAATGTGTTAAGTTCGCAAATATAGCATACACAATTTCAATGCGGTGCCTGGTCTCCCTCATTCGATTTGGAATTGTTCTGCGATTAATCGGTTCCACTTTTCTCAGACTGATAGTTTTTAAACAAATGCAATTCGGTAATGCAAGCACACCAATGTGCATGCACTAACAAACCATTATACTTATTCAACTATTGCATCTATACTGATTCAACATATGTCCGTCTTACATACCCATTTAACCGTACAAGCTCAGTCTCTATACAACTGATATCAAATGAAATTGTTCAGTTTCAACCACTAAAGAACATAGACAAGTCCATCTACGACCCGCGCTGCTTGTGAAATTCACACTAAGATACCTATATACCATAATTATGCACATTGCTGCCAACGACAATAACCCAACACGTAATGATAGCACGATACAATAGCCTTGACTGGTGCATAGCGCAACATATGAAACTAACGCCATGTGGCTGGTTTCGTTAAAGTAACCCCCTTGTGATATGCGAATAGCAATCGCTATTATTGCAGAGATCTGCAATTAATAGATATTTAGCGAACTTATAGTAAAAATATATCCGTCGTACCGCTAGACACAATTGTACAACTAGTAACTGAGTATTAATGCAAAACGTACAAAATATGTTGTTTCTATTTCATTCTTAATTGCAAGAAACAAACTCCAAGCGATTGCGTAACGCTTTGTAGCCTGTATAACGCTAAATAAAAAAAAAGAAATTGACACCCGACCGGGCTCGAACCCGCCACAAAATGTACACAAAAGCTTTCAATGTCCGACGCTCTACCGACTGCGCCACAGCGGCACACTGGCTGACGAGAATCGGAACATATATGTCAATGTATTTGTGCACGTGTTCGGTTGATTAGTTTCATATTACTGTAAACTTGACAAGTTTTACGCTTTCAAAAATTATTGTAAGATGCATACGTGGATATATGACCATATAACCATTTCCCATGCAGTCCTAGATACTCTGGTTGTGCGTTTCCTGTACGTAATTGGGTTACTTCCCTTTGTTGATGATGCACGCTTATGCGTGTTGTTACCAACAGGGTGTGACAAAAATGTGTGCATCTTACCAAGTATATATCTACCAACTGCATGCAATCTGAGATTGTGAAAACGATGAATGACATTTTCAGTTAAGTCGTTTTCTTACACATACCCGGGCTTATATAGTTCCTACCTAGCATGGGGCGTAGGGGGTGTTTGACACATACGGCCCCCAAATCAGTCAGACAGTTCTCTCCGCATCTGCTTACTTACATTCTTAATGTGTTAAGTTCGCAAATATTGCATACACAATTTCAATGCGGTGCCTGGTCTCCCTCATTCGATTTGGAATTGTTCTGCGATTAGTCGGTTCCACTTTTCTCAGACTGATAGTTTTTAAACAAATGCAATTCGGTAATGCAAGCACACCAATGTGCATGCACTAACAAACCATTATACTTATTCAACTATTGCATCTATACTGATTCAACATATGTCCGTCTTACATACCCATGTAACCGTACAAGCTCAGTCTCTATATAACTGATATCAAATGAAATTGTTCAGTTTCAACTACTAAAGAACATTGACAAGTCCATCTACGACCCGCGCTGCTTGTGAAATTCACACTAAGATACCTATATACCATAATTATGCACATTGCTGCCAACGACAATAACCCAACACGTAATGATAGCACGATACAATAGCCTTGACTGGTGCATAGCGCAACATATGAAACTAACGCCATGTGGCTGGTTTCGTTAAAGTAACCCCCTTGTGATATGCGAATAGCAATCGCTATTATTGCAGAGATCTGCAATTAATAGATATTTAGCGAACTTATAGTAAAAATATATCCGTCGTACCGCTAGACACAATTGTACAACTAGTAACTGAGTATTAATGCAAAACGTACAAAATATGTTGTTTCTATTTCATTCTTAATTGCAAGAAACAAACTCCAAGCGATTGCGTAACGCTTTGTAGCCTGTATAACGCTAAATAAAAAAAAAGAAATTGACACCCGACCGGGCTCGAACCCGCCACAAAATGTACACAAAAGCTTTCAATGTCCGACGCTCTACCGACTGCGCCACAGCGGCACACTGGCTGACGAGAATCGGAACATATATGTCAATGTATTTGTGCACGTGTTCGGTTGATTAGTTTCATATTACTGTAAACTTGACAAGTTTTACGCTTTCAAAAATTATTGTAAGATGCATACGTGGATATATGACCATATAACTATTTCCATGCAGTCCTGTGCGTTTCCTGTACGTAATTGGGTTACTTCACTTTGTTGATGATGCACGCTTATGCGTGTTGTTACCAACAGGGTGTGACAAAAAATGTGTGCATCTTACCAAGTATATATCTACCAACTGCATGCAATCTGAGATTGTGAAAACGATGAATGACATTTTCAGTTAAGTCGTTTTCTTACACATACCCGGGCTTATATAGTTCCTACCTAGCATGGGGCGTAGGGGGTGTTTGACACAAGACGGCCCCCAAATCAGTCAGACAGTTCTCTCCGCATCTGCTTACTTACATTCTTAATGTGTTAAGTTCGCAAATATAGCATACACAATTTCAATGCGGTGCCTGGTCTCCCTCATTCGATTTGGAATTATTCTGCGATTAATCGGTCCACTTTTCTCAGACTGATAGTTTTTAAACAAATGCAATTCGGTAATGCAAGCACACCAATGTGCATGCACTAACAAACCATTATACTTACTCAACTATTGAATCTATACTGATTCAACATATGTCCGTCTTACATACCCATGTAACCGTACAAGCTCAGTCTCTATATAACTGATATCAAATGAAATTGTTCAGTTTCAACCACTAAAGAACATAGACAAGTCCATCTACGACCCGCGCTGCTTGTGAAATTCACACTAAGATACCTATATACCATAATTATGCACATTGCTGCCAACGACAATAACCCAACACGTAATGATAGCACGATACAATAGCCTTGACTGGTGCATAGCGCAACATATGAAACTAACGCCATGTGGCTGGTTTCGTTAAAGTAACCCCCTTGTGATATGCGAATAGCAATCGCTATTATTGCAGAGATCTGCAATTAATAGATATTTAGCGAACTTATAGTAAAAATATATCCGTCGTACCGCTAGACACAATTGTACAACTAGTAACTGAGTATTAATGCAAAACGTACAAAATATGTTGTTTCTATTTCATTCTTAATTGCAAGAAACAAACTCCAAGCGATTGCGTAACGCTTTGTAGCCTGTATAACGCTAGATAATAAAAAAAGAAATTGACACCTGGCCGGGCTCGAACCCGCCACAAAATGTACACAAAAGCATTCAATGTCCGACGCTCTACCGACTGCGCCACAGCGGCACACTGGCTGACGAGAATCGGAACATATATGTCAATGTATTTGTGCACGTGTTCGGTTGATTAGTTTCATATTACTGTAAACTTGACAGGTTTTACGCTTTCAAAAATTATTGTAAGATGCATACGTGGATATATGACCATATAACCATTTCCCATGCAGTCCTAGATACTCTGGTTGTGCGTTTCCTGTACGTAATTGGGTTACTTCCCTTTGTTGATGATGCACGCTTATGCGTGTTGTTACCAACAGGGTGTGACAAAAATGTGTGCATCTTACCAAGTATATATCTACCAACTGCATGCAATCTGAGATTGTGAAAACGATGAATGACATTTTCAGTTAAGTCGTATTCTTACACATACCCGGGCTTATATAGTTCCTACCTAGCATGGGGCGTAGGGGGTGTTTGACACATACGGCCCCCAAATCAGTCAGACAGTTCTCTCCGCATCTGCTTACTTACATTCTTAATGTGTTAAGTTCGCAAATATTGCATACACAATTTCAATGCGGTGCCTGGTCTCCCTCATTCGATTTGGAATTGTTCTGCGATTAGTCGGTTCCACTTTTCTCAGACTGATAGTTTTTAAACAAATGCAATTCGGTAATGCAAGCACACCAATGTGCATGCACTAACAAACCATTATACTTATTCAACTATTGCATCTATACTGATTCAACATATGTCCGTCTTACATACCCATGTAACCGTACAAGCTCAGTCTCTATATAACTGATATCAAATGAAATTGTTCAGTTTCAACTACTAAAGAACATTGACAAGTCCATCTACGACCCGCGCTGCTTGTGAAATTCACACTAAGATACCTATATACCATAATTATGCACATTGCTGCCAACGACAATAACCCAACACGTAATGATAGCACGATACAATAGCCTTGACTGGTGCATAGCGCAACATATGAAACTAACGCCATGTGGCTGGTTTCGTTAAAGTAACCCCCTTGTGATATGCGAATAGCAATCGCTATTATTGCAGAGATCTGCAATTAATAGATATTTAGCGAACTTATAGTAAAAATATATCCGTCGTACCGCTAGACACAATTGTACAACTAGTAACTGAGTATTAATGCAAAACGTACAAAATATGTTGTTTCTATTTCATTCTTAATTGCAAGAAACAAACTCCAAGCGATTGCGTAACGCTTTGTAGCCTGTATAACGCTAAATAAAAAAAAAAGAAATTGACACCCGACCGGGCTCGAACCCGCCACAAAATGTACACAAAAGCTTTCAATGTCCGACGCTCTACCGACTGCGCCACAGCGGCACACTGGCTGACGAGAATCGGAACATATATGTCAATGTATTTGTGCACGTGTTCGGTTGATTAGTTTCATATTACTGTAAACTTGACAAGTTTTACGCTTTCAAAAATTATTGTAAGATGCATACGTGGATATATGACCATATAACTATTTCCATGCAGTCCTGTGCGTTTCCTGTACGTAATTGGGTTACTTCACTTTGTTGATGATGCACGCTTATGCGTGTTGTTACCAACAGGGTGTGACAAAAAATGTGTGCATCTTACCAAGTATATATCTACCAACTGCATGCAATCTGAGATTGTGAAAACGATGAATGACATTTTCAGTTAAGTCGTATTCTTACACATACCCGGGCTTATATAGTTCCTACCTAGCATGGGGCGTAGGGGGTGTTTGACACAAGACGGCCCCCAAATCAGTCAGACAGTTCTCTCCGCATCTGCTTACTTACATTCTTAATGTGTTAAGTTCGCAAATATAGCATACACAATTTCAATGCGGTGCCTGGTCTCCCTCATTCGATTTGGAATTGTTCTGCGATTAGTCGGTTCCACTTTTCTCAGACTGATAGTTTTTAAACAAATGCAATTCGGTAATGCAAGCACACCAATGTGCATGCACTAACAAACCATTATACTTACTCAACTATTGCATCTATACTGATTCAACATATGTCCGTCTTACATACCCATGTAACCGTACAAGCTCAGTCTCTATACAACTGATATCAAATGAAATTGTTCAGTTTCAACCACTAAAGAACATAGACAAGTCCATCTACGACCCGCGCTGCTTGTGAAATTCACACTAAGATACCTATATACCATAATTATGCACATTGCTGCCAACGACAATAACCCAACACGTAATGATAGCACGATACAATAGCCTTGACTGGTGCATAGCGCAACATATGAAACTAACGCCATGTGGCTGGTTTCGTTAAAGTAACCCCTTGTGATATGCGAATAGCAATCGCTATTATTGCAGAGATCTGCAATTAATAGATATTTAGCGAACTTATAGTAAAAATATATCCTTCGTACCGCTAGACACAATTGTACAACTAGTAACTGAGTATTGATGCAAAACGTACAAAATATGTTGTTTCTATTTCATTCTTAATTGCAAGAAACAAACTCCAAGCGATTGCGTAACGCTTTGTAGCCTGTATAACGCTAAATAAAAAAAAAAGAAATTGACACCCGGCCGGGCTCGAACTCGCCACAAAATGTACACAAAAGCTCTCAATGTCCGACGCTCTACCGACTGCGCCACAGCGGCACACTGGCTGACGAGAATCGGAACATATATGTCAATGTATTTGTGCACGTGTTCGGTTGATTAGTTTCATATTACTGTAAACTTGACAAGGTTTACGCTTTCAAAAATTATTGTAAAATGCATACGTGGATATATGACCATATAACCATTTCCCATGCAGTCCTAGATACTCTGGTTGTGCGTTTCCTGTACGTAATTGGGTTACTTCACTTTGTTGATGATGCACGCTTATGCGTGTTGTTACCAACAGGGTGTGACAAAAAATGTGTGCATCTTACCAAGTATATATCTACCAACTGCATGCAATCTGAGATTGTGAAAACGATGAATGACATTTTCAGTTAAGTCGTTTTCTTACACATACCCGGGCTTATATAGTTCCTACCTAGCATGGGGCGTAGGGGGTGTTTGACACAAGACGGCCCCCAAATCAGTCAGACAGTTCTCTCCGCATCTGCTTACTTACATTCTTAATGTGTTAAGTTCGCAAATATAGCATACACAATTTCAATGCGGTGCCTGGTCTCCCTCATTCGATTTGGAATTGTTCTGCGATTAATCGGTTCCACTTTTCTCAGACTGATAGTTTTTAAACAAATGCAATTCGGTAATGCAAGCACACCAATGTGCATGCACTAACAAACCATTATACTTATTCAACTATTGCATCTATACTGATTCAACATATGTCCGTCTTACATACCCATTTAACCGTACAAGCTCAGTCTCTATACAACTGATATCAAATGAAATTGTTCAGTTTCAACCACTAAAGAACATAGACAAGTCCATCTACGACCCGCGCTGCTTGTGAAATTCACACTAAGATACCTATATACCATAATTATGCACATTGCTGCCAACGACAATAACCCAACACGTAATGATAGCACGATACAATAGCCTTGACTGGTGCATAGCGCAACATATGAAACTAACGCCATGTGGCTGGTTTCGTTAAAGTAACCCCCTTGTGATATGCGAATAGCAATCGCTATTATTGCAGAGATCTGCAATTAATAGATATTTAGCGAACTTATAGTAAAAATATATCCGTCGTACCGCTAGACACAATTGTACAACTAGTAACTGAGTATTAATGCAAAACGTACAAAATATGTTGTTTCTATTTCATTCTTAATTGCAAGAAACAAACTCCAAGCGATTGCGTAACGCTTTGTAGCCTGTATAACGCTAAATAAAAAAAAAGAAATTGACACCCGACCGGGCTCGAACCCGCCACAAAATGTACACAAAAGCTTTCAATGTCCGACGCTCTACCGACTGCGCCACAGCGGCACACTGGCTGACGAGAATCGGAACATATATGTCAATGTATTTGTGCACGTGTTCGGTTGATTAGTTTCATATTACTGTAAACTTGACAAGTTTTACGCTTTCAAAAATTATTGTAAGATGCATACGTGGATATATGACCATATAACTATTTCCATGCAGTGATGTGCGTTTCCTGAACGTAATTGGGTTACTTCACTTTGTTGATGATGCACGCTTATGCGTGTTGTTACCAACAGGGTGTGACAAAAAATGTGTGCATCTTACCAAGTATATATCTACCAACTGCATGCAATCTGAGATTGTGAAAACGATGAATGACATTTTCAGTTAAGTCGTATTCTTACACATACCCGGGCTTATATAGTTCCTACCTAGCATGGGGCGTAGGGGGTGTTTGACACAAGACGGCCCCCAAATCAGTCAGACAGTTCTCTCCGCATCTGCTTACTTACATTCTTAATGTGTTAAGTTCGCAAATATAGCATACACAATTTCAATGCGGTGCCTGGTCTCCCTCATTCGATTTGGAATTGTTCTGCGATTAGTCGGTTCCACTTTTCTCAGACTGATAGTTTTTAAACAAATGCAATTCGGTAATGCAAGCACACCAATGTGCATGCACTAACAAACCATTATACTTACTCAACTATTGCATCTATACTGATTCAACATATGTCCGTCTTACATACCCATGTAACCGTACAAGCTCAGTCTCTATACAACTGATATCAAATGAAATTGTTCAGTTTCAACCACTAAAGAACATAGACAAGTCCATCTACGACCCGCGCTGCTTGTGAAATTCACACTAAGATACCTATATACCATAATTATGCACATTGCTGCCAACGACAATAACCCAACACGTAATGATAGCACGATACAATAGCCTTGACTGGTGCATAGCGCAACATATGAAACTAACGCCATGTGGCTGGTTTCGTTAAAGTAACCCCTTGTGATATGCGAATAGCAATCGCTATTATTGCAGAGATCTGCAATTAATAGATATTTAGCGAACTTATAGTAAAAATATATCCTTCGTACCGCTAGACACAATTGTACAACTAGTAACTGAGTATTAATGCAAAACGTACAAAATATGTTGTTTCTATTTCATTCTTAATTGCAAGAAACAAACTCCAAGCGATTGCGTAACGCTTTGTAGCCTGTATAACGCTAAATAAAAAAAAAAGAAATTGACACCCGGCCGGGCTCGAACTCGCCACAAAATGTACACAAAAGCTCTCAATGTCCGACGCTCTACCGACTGCGCCACAGCGGCACACTGGCTGACGAGAATCGGAACATATATGTCAATGTATTTGTGCACGTGTTCGGTTGATTAGTTTCATATTACTGTAAACTTGACAAGGTTTACGCTTTCAAAAATTATTGTAAAATGCATACGTGGATATATGACCATATAACCATTTCCCATGCAGTCCTAGATACTCTGGTTGTGCGTTTCCTGTACGTAATTGGGTTACTTCACTTTGTTGATGATGCACGCTTATGCGTGTTGTTACCAACAGGGTGTGACAAAAAATGTGTGCATCTTACCAAGTATATATCTACCAACTGCATGCAATCTGAGATTGTGAAAACGATGAATGACATTTTCAGTTAAGTCGTTTTCTTACACATACCCGGGCTTATATAGTTCCTACCGCGGTGCCTGGTCTCATGGGGCGTAGGGGGTGTTTGACACAAGACGGCCCCCAAATCAGTCAGACAGTTCTCTCCGCATCTGCTTACTTACATTCTTAATGTGTTAAGTTCGCAAATATAGCATACACAATTTCAATGCGGTGCCTGGTCTCCCTCATTCGATTTGGAATTGTTCTGCGATTAGTCGATTCCACTTTTCTCAGACTGATAGTTTTTAAACAAATGCAATTCGGTAATGCAAGCACACCAATGTGCATGCACTAACAAACCATTATACTTACTCAACTATTGCATCTATACTGATTCAACATATGTCCGTCTTACATACCCATGTAATCGTACAAGCTCAGTCTCTATATAACTGATATCAAATGAAATTGTTCAGTTTCAACCACTAAAGAACATTGACAAGTCCATCTGCTTGTGAAATTCACACTAAGATACCTATATACCATAATTATGCACATTGCTGCCAACGACAATAACCCAACACGTAATGATAGCACGATACAATAGCCTTGACTGGTGCATAGCGCAACATATGAAACTAACGCCATGTGGCTGGTTTCGTTAAAGTAACCCCCTTGTGATATGCGAATAGCAATCGCTATTATTGCAGAGATCTGCAATTAATAGATATTTAGCGAACTTATAGTAAAAATATATCCGTCGTACCGCTAGACACAATTGTACAAGTAGTAACTGAGTATTAATGCAAAACGTACAAAATATGTTGTTTCTATTTCATTCTTAATTGCAAGAAACAAACTCCAAGCGATTGCGTAACGCTTTGTAGCGTGTATAACGCTAAATAAAAAAAAAAGAAATTGACACCCGGCCGGGCTCGAACCCGCCACAAAATGTACACAAAAGCTTTCAATGACCGACGCTCTACCGACTGCGCCACAGCGGCACACTGGCTGACGAGAATCGGAACATATATGTCAATGTATTTGTGCACGTGTTCGGTTGATTAGTTTCATATTACTGTAAACTTGACAAGTTTTACGCTTTCAAAAATTATTGTAAGATGCATACGTGGATATATGACCATATAACTATTTCCATGCAGTCCTGTGCGTTTCCTGTACGTAATTGGGTTACTTCACTTTGTTGATGATGCACGCTTATGCGTGTTGTTACCAACAGGGTGTGACAAAAAATGTGTGCATCTTACCAAGTATATATCTACCAAATGCATGCAATCTGAGATTGTGAAAACGATGAATGACATTTTCAGTTAAGTCGTATTCTTACACATACCCGGGCTTATATAGTTCCTACCTAGCATGGGGCGTAGGGGGTGTTTGACACAAGACGGCCCCCAAATCAGTCAGACAGTTCTCTCCGCATCTGCTTACTTACATTCTTAATGTGTTAAGTTCGCAAATATAGCATACACAATTTCAATGCGGTGCCTGGTCTCCCTCATTCGATTTGGAATTGTTCTGCGATTAGTCGGTTCCACTTTTCTCAGACTGATAGTTTTTAAACAAATGCAATTCGGTAATGCAAGCACACCAATGTGCATGCACTAACAAACCATTATACTTACTCAACTATTGCATCTATACTGATTCAACATATGTCCGTCTTACATACCCATGTAACCGTACAAGCTCAGTCTCTATATAACTGATATCAAATGAAATTGTTCAGTTTCAACCACTAAAGAACATAGACAAGTCCATCTACGACCCGCGCTGCTTGTGAAATTCACACTAAGATACCTATATACCATAATTATGCACATTGCTGCCAACGACAATAACCCAACACGTAATGATAGAACGATACAATAGCCTTGACTGGTGCATAGCGCAACATATGAAACTAACGCCATGTGGCTGGTTTCGTTAAAGTAACCCCCTTGTGATATGCGAATAGCAATCGCTATTATTGCAGAGATCTGCAATTAATAGATATTTAGCGAACTTATAGTAAAAATATATCCGTCGTACCGCTAGACACAATTGTACAAGTAGTAACTGAGTATTAATGCAAAACGTACAAAATATGTTATTTCTATTTCATTCTTAATTGCAAGACACAAACTCCAAGCGATTGCGTAACGCTTTGTAGCCTGTATAACGCTAAATAAAAAAAAATTGACACCCGGCCGGGCTCGAACTCGCCACAAAATGTACACAAAAGCTTTCAATGTCCGACCCTCTACCGACTGCGCCACAGCGGCACACTGGCTGACGAGAATCGGAACATATATGTCAATGTATTTGTGCACGTGTTCGGTTGATTAGTTTCATATTACTGTAAACTTGACAAGTTTTACGCTTTCAAAAATTATTGTAAGATGCATACGTGGATATATGACCATATAACCATTTCCCATGCAGTCCTAGATACTCTGGTTGTGCGTTTCCTGTACGTAATTGGGTTACTTCCCTTTGTTGATGATGCACGCTTATGCGTGTTGTTACCAACAGGGTGTGACAAAAAATGTGTGCATCTTACCAAGTATATATCTACCAACTGCATGCAATCTGAGATTGTGAAAACGATGAATGACATTTTCAGTTAAGTCGTATTCTTACACATACCCGGGCTTATATAGTTCCTACCTAGCATGGGGCTTAGGGGGTGTTTGACACAAGACGGCCCCCAAATCAGTCAGACAGTTCTCTCCGCATCTGCTTACTTACATTCTTAATGTGTTAAGTTCGCAAATATAGCATACACAATTTCAATGCGGTGCCTGGTCTCCCTCATTCGATTTGGAATTGTTCTGCGATTAGTCGGTTCCACTTTTCTCAGACTGATAGTTTTTAAACAAATGCAATTCGGTAATGCAAGCACACCAATGTGCATGCACTAACAAACCATTATACTTACTCAACTATTGCATCTATACTGATTCAACATATGTCCGTCTTACATACCCATTTAACCGTACAAGCTCAGTCTCTATATAACTGATATCAAATGAAATTGTTCAGTTTCAACCACTAAAGAACATAGACAAGTCCATCTACGACCCGCGCTGCTTGTGAAATTCACACTAAGATACCTATATACCATAATTATGCACATTGCTGCCAACGACAATAACCCAACACGTAATGATAGCACGATACAATAGCCTTGACTGGTGCATAGCGCAACATATGAAACTAACGCCATGTGGCTGGTTTCGTTAAAGTAACCCCCTTCTGATATGCGAATAGCAATCGTTATTATTGCAGAGATCTGCAATTAATAGATATTTAGCGAACTTATAGTAAAAATATATCCGTCGTACCGCTAGACACAATTGTACAAGTAGTAACTGAGTATAAATGCAAAATGTACAAAATATGTTGTTTCTATTTCATTCTTAATTGCAAGAAACAAACTCCAAGCGATTGCGTAACGCTTTGTAGCCTGTATAACGCTAAATAAAAAAAAAGAAATTGACACCCGGCCGGGCTCGAACCCGCCACAAAATGTACACAAAAGCTTTCAATGTCCGACGCTCTACCGACTGCGCCACAGCGGCACACTGGCTGACGAGAATCGGAACATATATGTCAATGTATTTGTGCACGTGTTCGGTTGATTAGTTTCATATTACTGTAAACTTGACAAGTTTTACGCTTTCAAAAATTATTGTAAGATGCATACGTGGATATATGACCATATAACCATTTCCCATGCAGTCCTAGATACTCTGGTTGTGCGTTTCTTGTACGTAATTGGGTTACTTCCCTTTGTTGATGATGCACGCTTATGCGTGTTGTTACCAACAGGGTGTGACAAAAAATGTGTGCATCTTACCAAGTATATATCTACCAACTGCATGCAATCTGAGATTGTGAAAACGATGAATGACATTTTCAGTTAAGTCGTATTCTTACACATACCCGGGCTTATATAGTTCCTACCTAGCATGGGGCGTAGGGGGTGTTTGATACAAGACGGCCCCCAAATCAGTCAGACAGTTCTCTCCGCATCTGCTTACTTACATTCTTAATGTGTTAAGTTCGCAAATATAGCATACACAATTTCAATGCGGTGCCTGGTCTCCCTCATTCGATTTGGAATTGTTCTGCGATTAGTCGGTTCCACTTTTCTCAGACTGATAGTTTTTAAACAAATGCAATTCGGTAATGCAAGCACACCAATGTGCATGCACTAACAAACCATTATACTTACTCAACTATTGCATCTATACTGATTCAACATATGTCCGTCTTACATACCCATTTAACCGTACAAGCTCAGTCTCTATATAACTGATATCAAATGAAATTGTTCAGTTTCAACCACTAAAGAACATAGACAAGTCCATCTACGACCCGCGCTGCTTGTGAAATTCACACTAAGATACCTATATACCATAATTATGCACATTGCTGCCAACGACAATAACCCAACACGTAATGATAGCACGATACAATAGCCTTGACTGGTGCATAGCGAAACATATGAAACTAACGCCATGTGGCTGGTTTCGTTAAAGTAACCCCCTTGTGATATGCGAATAGCAATCGCTATTATTGCAGAGATCTGCAATTAATAGATATTTAGCGAACTTATAGTAAAAATATATCCGTCGTACCGCTAGACACAATTGTACAAGTAGTAACTGAGTATTAATGCAAAAAGTACAAAATATGTTGTTTCTATTTCATTCTTAATTGCAAGAAACAAACTCCAAGCGATTGCGTAACGCTTTGTAGCCTGTATAACGCTAAATAAAAAAAAAAGAAATTGACACCTAGCCGGGCTCGAACCCGCCACAAAATGTACACAAAAGCTTTCAATGTCCGACGCTCTACCGACTGCGCTAAGCGGCACACTGGCTGACGAGAATCGGAACATATATGTCAATGTATTTGTGCACGTGTTCGGTTGATTAGTTTCATATTACTGTAAACTTGACAAGTTTTACGCTTTCAAAAATTATTGTAAGATGCATACGTGGATATATGACCATATAACCATTTCCCATGCAGTCCTAGATACTCTGGTTGTGCGTTTCCTGTACGTAATTGGGTTACTTCCCTTTGTTGATGATGCACGCTTATGCGTGTTGTTACCAACAGGGTGTGACAAAAAATGTGTGCATCTTACCAAGTATATATCTACCAACTGCATGCAATCTGAGATTGTGAAAACGATGAATGACATTTTCAGTTAAGTCGTATTCTTACACATACCCGGGCTTATATACTTCCTACCTAGCATGGGGCGTAGGGGGTGTTTGACACAAGACAGCCCCCAAATCAGTCAGACAGTTCTCTCCGCATCTGCTTACTTACATTCTTAAGGTGTTAAGTTCGCAAATATAGCATACACAATTTCAATGCGGTGCCTGGTCTCCCTCATTCGATTTGGAATTGTTCTGCGATTAGTCGGTTCCACTTTTCTCAGACTGATAGTTTTTAAACAAATGCAATTCTGTAATGCAAGCACACCAATGTGCATGCACTAACAAACCATTATACTTACTCAACTATTGCATCTATACTGATTCAACATATGTCCGTCTTACATACCCATGTAACCGTACAAGCTCAGTCTCTATATAACTGATATCAAATGAAATTGTTCAGTTTCAACCACTAAAGAACATAGACAAGTCCATCTACGACCCGCGCTGCTTGTGAAATTCACACTAAGATACCTATATACCATAATTATGCACATTGCTGCCAACGACAATAACCCAACACGTAATGATAGCACGATACAATAGCCTTGACTGGTGCATAGCGCAACATATGAAACTAACGCCATGTGGCTGGTTTCGTTAAAGTAACCCCCTTGTGATATGCGAATAGCAATCGCTATTATTGCAGAGATCTGCAATTAATAGATATTTAGCGAACTTATAGTAAAAATATATCCGTCGTACCGCTAGACACAATTGTACAAGTAGTAACTGAGTATTAATGCAAAACGTACAAAATATGTTGTTTCTATTTCATTCTTAATTGCAAGAAACAAACTCCAAGCGATTGCGTAACGCTTTGTAGCCTGTAGAACGCTAAATAAAAAAAAAAGGAATTGACACCCGGCCGGGCTCGAACCCGCCACAAAATGTACACAAAAGCTTTCAATGTCCGACGCTCTACCGACTGCGCCACAGCGGCACACTGGCTGACGAGAATCGGAACATATATGTCAATGTATTTGTGCACGTGTTCGGTTGATTAGTTTCATATTACTGTAAACTTGACAAGTTTTACGCTATCAAAAATTATTGTAAGATGCAAACGTGGATATATGACCATATAACCATTTCCCATGCAGTTCTAGATACTCTGGTTGTGCGTTTCCTGTACGTAATTGGGTTACTTCCCTTTGTTGATGATGCACGCTTATGCGTGTTGTTACCAACAGGGTGTGACAAAAAATGTGTGCATCTTACCAAGTATATATCTACCAACTGCATGCAATCTGAGATTGTGAAAACGATGAATGACATTTTCAGTTAAGTCGTATTCTTACACATACCCGGGCTTATATAGTTCCTACCTAGCATGGGGCGTAGGGGGTGTTTGACACAAGACGGCCCCCAAATCAGTCAGACAGTTCTCTCCGCATCTGCTTACTTACATTCTTAATGTGTTAAGTTCGCAAATATAGCATACACAATTTCAATGCGGTGCCTGGTCTCCCTCATTCGATTTGGAATTGTTCTGCGATAAGTCGGTTCCACTTTTCTCAGACTGATAGATCTGCAATTAATAGATATTTAGCGAACTTATAGTAAAAATATATCCGTCGTACCGCTAGACACAATTGTACAAGTAGTAACTGAGTATTAATGCAAAACGTACAAAATATGTTGTTTCTATTTCATTCTTAATTGCAAGAAACAAACTCCAAGCGATTGCGTAACGCTTTGTAGCCTGTATAACGCTAAATAAAAAAAAAGAAATTGACACCTAGCCGGGCTCGAACCCGCCACAAAATGTACACAAAAGCTTTCAATGTCCGACGCTCTACCGACTGCGCCACAGCGGCACACTGGCTGACGAGAATCGGAACATATATGTCAATGTATTTGTGCACGTGTTCGGTTGATTAGTTTCATATTACTGTAAACTTGACAAGTTTTACGCTATCAAAAATTATTGTAAGATGCATACGTGGATATATGACCATATAACCATTTCCCATGCAGTCCTAGATACTCTGGTTGTGCGTTTCCTGTACATAATTGGGTTACTTCCCTTTGTTGATGATGCACGCTTATGCGTGTTGTTACCAACAGGGTGTGACAAAAAATGTGTGCATCTTACCAAGTATATATCTACCAACTGCATGCAATCTGAGATTGTGAAAACGATGAATGACATTTTCAGTTAAGTCGTATTCTTACACATACCCGGGCTTATATACTTCCTACCTAGCATGGGGCGTAGGGGGTGTTTGACACAAGACGGCCCCCAAATCAGTCAGACAGTTCTCTCCGCATCTGCTTACTTACATTCTTAATGTGTTAAGTTCGCAAATATAGCATACACAATTTCAATGCGGTGCCTGGTCTCCCTCATTCGATTTGGAATTGTTCTGCGATTAGTCGGTTCCACTTTTCTCAGACTGATAGTTTTTAAACAAATGCAATTCGGTAATGCAAGCACACCAATGTGCATGCACTAACAAACCATTATACTTACTCAACTATTGCATCTATACTGATTCAACATATGTCCGTCGTACATACCCATGTAACCGTACAAGCTCAATCTCTATATAACTGATATCAAATGAAATTGTTCAGTTTCAACCACTAAAGAACATAGACAAGTCCATCTACGACCCGCGCTGCTTGTGAAAGTCACACTAAGATACCTATATACCATAATTATGCACATTGCTGCCAACGACAATAACCCAACACGTAATGTTAGCACGATACAATAGCCTTGACTGGTGCATAGCGCAACATATGAAACTAACCCCATGTGGCTGGTTTCGTTAAAGTAACCCCCTTGTGATATGCGAATAGCAATCGCTATTATTGCAGAGATCTGCAATTAATAGATATTTAGCGAACTTATAGTAAAAATATATCCGTCGTACCGCTAGACACAATTGTACAAGTAGTAACTGAGTATTAATGCAAAACGTACAAAATATGTTGTTTCTATTTCATTCTTAATTGCAAGAAACAAACTCCAAGCGATTGCGTAACGCTTTGTAGCCTGTATAACGCTAAATAAAAAAAAAAGAAATTGACACCCGGCCGGGCTCGAACCCGCCACAAAATGTACACAAAAGCTTTCAATGTCCGACGCTCTACCGACTGCGCCACAGCGGCACACTGGCTGACGAGAATCGGAACATATATGTCAATGTATTTGTGCACGTGTTCGGTTGATTAGTTTCATATTACTGTAAACTTGACAAGTTTTACGCTATCAAAAATTATTGTAAGATGCAAACGTGGATATATGACCATATAACCATTTCCCATGCAGTCCTAGATACTCTGGTTGTGCGTTTCCTGTACATAATTGGGTTACTTCCCTTTGTTGATGATGCACGCTTATGCGTGTTGTTACCAACAGGGTGTGACAAAAAATGTGTGCATCTTACCAAGTATATATCTACCAACTGCATGCAATCTGAGATTGTGAAAACGATGAATGACATTTTCAGTTAAGTCGTATTCTTACACATACCCGGGCTTATATAGTTCCTACCTAGCATGGGGCGTAGGGGGTGTTTGACACAAGACGGCCCCCAAATCAGTCAGACAGTTCTCTCCGCATCTGCTTACTTACATTCTTAATGTGTTAAGTTCGCAAATATAGCATACACAATTTCAATGCGGTGCCTGGTCTCCCTCATTCGATTTGGAATTGTTCTGCGATAAGTCGGTTCCACTTTTCTCAGACTGATAGATCTGCAATTAATAGATATTTAGCGAACTTATAGTAAAAATATATCCGTCGTACCGCTAGACACAATTGTACAAGTAGTAACTGAGTATTAATGCAAAACGTACAAAATATGTTGTTTCTATTTCATTCTTAATTGCAAGAAACAAACTCCAAGCGATTGCGTAACGCTTTGTAGCCTGTATAACGCTAAATAAAAAAAAAGAAATTGACACCTAGCCGGGCTCGAACCCGCCACAAAATGTACACAAAAGCTTTCAATGTCCGACGCTCTACCGACTGCGCCACAGCGGCACACTGGCTGACGAGAATCGGAACATATATGTCAATGTATTTGTGCACGTGTTCGGTTGATTAGTTTCATATTACTGTAAACTTGACAAGTTTTACGCTATCAAAAATTATTGTAAGATGCATACGTGGATATATGACCATATAACCATTTCCCATGCAGTCCTAGATACTCTGGTTGTGCGTTTCCTGTACATAATTGGGTTACTTCCCTTTGTTGATGATGCACGCTTATGCGTGTTGTTACCAACAGGGTGTGACAAAAAATGTGTGCATCTTACCAAGTATATATCTACCAACTGCATGCAATCTGAGATTGTGAAAACGATGAATGACATTTTCAGTTAAGTCGTATTCTTACACATACCCGGGCTTATATACTTCCTACCTAGCATGGGGCGTAGGGGGTGTTTGACACAAGACGGCCCCCAAATCAGTCAGACAGTTCTCTCCGCATCTGCTTACTTACATTCTTAATGTGTTAAGTTCGCAAATATAGCATACACAATTTCAATGCGGTGCCTGGTCTCCCTCATTCGATTTGGAATTGTTCTGCGATTAGTCGGTTCCACTTTTCTCAGACTGATAGTTTTTAAACAAATGCAATTCGGTAATGCAAGCACACCAATGTGCATGCACTAACAAACCATTATACTTACTCAACTATTGCATCTATACTGATTCAACATATGTCCGTCGTACATACCCATGTAACCGTACAAGCTCAATCTCTATATAACTGATATCAAATGAAATTGTTCAGTTTCAACCACTAAAGAACATAGACAAGTCCATCTACGACCCGCGCTGCTTGTGAAAGTCACACTAAGATACCTATATACCATAATTATGCACATTGCTGCCAACGACAATAACCCAACACGTAATGTTAGCACGATACAATAGCCTTGACTGGTGCATAGCGCAACATATGAAACTAACCCCATGTGGCTGGTTTCGTTAAAGTAACCCCCTTGTGATATGCGAATAGCAATCGCTATTATTGCAGAGATCTGCAATTAATAGATATTTAGCGAACTTATAGTAAAAATATATCCGTCGTACCGCTAGACACAATTGTACAAGTAGTAACTGAGTATTAATGCAAAACGTACAAAATATGTTGTTTCTATTTCATTCTTAATTGCAAGAAACAAACTCCAAGCGATTGCGTAACGCTTTGTAGCCTGTATAACGCTAAATAAAAAAAAAAGAAATTGACACCCGGCCGGGCTCGAACCCGCCACAAAATGTACACAAAAGCTTTCAATGTCCGACGCTCTACCGACTGCGCCACAGCGGCACACTGGCTGACGAGAATCGGAACATATATGTCAATGTATTTGTGCACGTGTTCGGTTGATTAGTTTCATATTACTGTAAACTTGACAAGTTTTACGCTATCAAAAATTATTGTAAGATGCAAACGTGGATATATGACCATATAACCATTTCCCATGCAGTCCTAGATACTCTGGTTGTGCGTTTCCTGTACATAATTGGGTTACTTCCCTTTGTTGATGATGCACGCTTATGCGTGTTGTTACCAACAGGGTGTGACAAAAAATGTGTGCATCTTACCAAGTATATATCTACCAACTGCATGCAATCTGAGATTGTGAAAACGATGAATGACATTTTCAGTTAAGTCGTATTCTTACACATACCCGGGCTTATATACTTCCTACCTAGCATGGGGCGTAGGGGGTGTTTGACACAAGACGGCCCCCAAATCAGTCAGACAGTTCTCTCCGCATCTGCTTACTTACATTCTTAATGTGTTAAGTTCGCAAATATAGCATACACAATTTCAATGCGGTGCCTGGTCTCCCTCATTCGATTTGGAATTGTTCTGCGATAAGTCGGTTCCACTTTTCTCAGACTGATAGATCTGCAATTAATAGATATTTAGCGAACTTATAGTAAAAATATATCCGTCGTACCGCTAGACACAATTGTACAAGTAGTAACTGAGTATTAATGCAAAACGTACAAAATATGTTGTTTCTATTTCATTCTTAATTGCAAGAAACAAACTCCAAGCGATTGCGTAACGCTTTGTAGCCTGTATAACGCTAAATAAAAAAAAAGAAATTGACACCTAGTCGGGCTCGAACCCGCCACAAAATGTACACAAAAGCTTTCAATGTCCGACGCTCTACCGACTGCGCCACAGCGGCACACTGGCTGACGAGAATCGGAACATATATGTCAATGTATTTGTGCACGTGTTCGGTTGATTAGTTTCATATTACTGTAAACTTGACAAGTTTTACGCTATCAAAAATTATTGTAAGATGCATACGTGGATATATGACTATATAACCATTTCCCATGCAGTCCTAGATACTCTGGTTGTGCGTTTCCTGTACATAATTGGGTTACTTCCCTTTGTTGATGATGCACGCTTATGCGTGTTGTTACCAACAGGGTGTGACAAAAAATGTGTGCATCTTACCAAGTATATATCTACCAACTGCATGCAATCTGAGATTGTGAAAACGATGAATGACATTTTCAGTTAAGTCGTATTCTTACACATACCCGGGCTTATATACTTCCTACCTAGCATGGGGCGTAGGGGGTGTTTGACACAAGACGGCCCCCAAATCAGTCAGACAGTTCTCTCCGCATCTGCTTACTTACATTCTTAATGTGTTAAGTTCGCAAATATAGCATACACAATTTCAATGCGGTGCCTGGTCTCCCTCATTCGATTTGGAATTGTTCTGCGATTAGTCGGTTCCACTTTTCTCAGACTGATAGTTTTTAAACAAATGCAATTCGGTAATGCAAGCACACCAATGTGCATGCACTAACAAACCATTATACTTACTCAACTATTGCATCTATACTGATTCAACATATGTCCGTCTTACATACCCATGTAACCGTACAAGCTCAGTCTCTATATAACTGATATCAAATGAAATTGTTCAGTTTCAACCACTAAAGAACATAGACAAGTCCATCTACGACCCGCGCTGCTTGTGAAATTCACACTAAGATACCTATATACCATAATTATGCACATTGCTGCCAACGACAATAACCCAACACGTAATGATAGCACGATACAATTGCCTTGACTGGTGCATAGCGTAACATATGAAACTAACGCCATGTGGCTGGTTTCGTTAAAGTAACCCCCTTGTGATATGCGAATAGCAATCGCTATTATTGCAGAGATCTGCAATTAATAGATATTTAGCGAACTTATAGTAAAAATATATCCGTCGTACCGCTAGACACAATTGTACAAGTAGTAACTGAGTATTAATGCAAAACGTACAAAATATGTTGTTTCTATTTCATTCTTAATTGCAAGAAACAAACTCCAAGCGATTGCGTAACGCTTTGTAGCCTGTATAACGCTAAATAAAAAAAAAGAAATTGACACCCGGCCGGGCTCGAACCCGCCACAAAATGTACACAAAAGCTTTCAATGTCCGACGCTCTACCGACTGCGCCACAGCGGCACACTGGCTGACGAGAATCGGAACATATATGTCAATGTATTTGTGCACGTGTTCGGTTGATTAGTTTCATATTACTGTAAACTTGACAAGTTTTACGCTATCAAAAATTATTGTAAGATGCAAACGTGGATATATGACCATATAACCATTTCCCATGCAGTCCTAGATACTCTGGTTGTGCGTCTCCTGTACGTAATTGGGTTACTTCCCTTTGTTGATGATGCACGCTTATGCGTGTTGTTACCAACAGGGTGTGACAAAAAATGTGTGCATCTTACCAAGTATATATCTACCAACTGCATGCAATCTGAGATTGTGAAAACGATGAATGACATTTTCAGTTAAGTCGTATTCTTACACATACCCGGGCTTATATAGTTCCTACCTAGCATGGGGCGTAGGGGGTGTTTGACACAAGACGGCCCCCAAATCAGTCAGACAGTTCTCTCCGCATCTGCTTACTTACATTCTTAATGTGTTAAGTTCGCAAATATAGCATACACAATTTCAATGCGGTGCCTGGTCTCCCTCATTCGATTTGGAATTGTTCTGCGATAAGTCGGTTCCACTTTTCTCAGACTGATAGATCTGCAATTAATAGATATTTAGCGAACTTATAGTAAAAATATATCCGTCGTACCGCTAGACACAATTGTACAAGTAGTAACTGAGTATTAATGCAAAACGTACAAAATATGTTGTTTCTATTTCATTCTTAATTGCAAGAAACAAACTCCAAGCGATTGCGTAACGCTTTGTAGCCTGTATAACGCTAAATAAAAAAAAAGAAATTGACACCTAGCCGGGCTCGAACCCGCCACAAAATGTACACAAAAGCTTTCAACGTCCGACGCTCTACCGACTGCGCCACAGCGGCACACTGGCTGACGAGAATCGGAACATATATGTCAATGTATTTGTGCACGTGTTCGGTTGATTAGTTTCATATTACTGTAAAATTGACAAGTTTTACGCTATCAAAAATTATTGTAAGATGCATACGTGGATATATGACCATATAACCATTTCCCATGCAGTCCTAGATACTCTGGTTGTGCGTTTCCTGTACGTAATTGGGTTACTTCCCTTTGTTGATGATGCACGCTTATGCGTGTTGTTACCAACAGGGTGTGACAAAAAATGTGTGCATCTTACCAAGTATATATCTACCAACTGCATGCAATCTGAGATTGTGAAAACGATGAATGACATTTTCAGTTAAGTCGTATTCTTACACATACCCGGGCTTATATAGTTCCTACCTAGCATGGGGCGTAGGGGGTGTTTGACACAAGACGGCCCCCAAATCAGTCAGACAGTTCTCTCCGCATCTGCTTACTTACATTCTTAATGTGTTAAGTTCGCAAATATAGCATACACAATTTCAATGCGGTGCCTGGTCTCCCTCATTCGATTTGGAATTGTTCTGCGATTAGTCGGTTCCACTTTTCTCAGACTGATAGTTTTTAAACAAATGCAATTCGGTAATGCAAGCACACCAATGTGCATGCACTAACAAACCATTATACTTACTCAACTATTGCATCTATACTGATTCAACATATGTCTGTCTTACATACCCATGTAACCGTACAAGCTCAGTCTCTATATAACTGATATCAAATGAAATTGTTCAGTTTCAACCACTAAAGAACATAGACAAGTTCATCTACGACCCGCGCTGCTTGTGAAATTCACACTAAGATACCTATATACCATAATTAGGCACATTGCTGCCAACGACAATAACCCAACACGTAATGATAGCACGATACAATAGCCTTGACTGGTGCATAGCGCAACATATGAAACTAACGCCATGTGGCTGGTTTCGTTAAAGTAACCCCCTTGTGATATGCGAATAGCAATCGCTATTATTGCAGAGATCTGCACTTAATAGATATTTAGCGAACTTATAGTAAAAATATATCCGTCGTACCGCTAGACACAATTGTACAAGTAGTAACTGAGTATTAATGCAAAACGTACAAAATATGTTGTTTCTATTTCATTCTTAATTGCAAGAAACAAACTCCAAGCGATTGCGTAACGCTTTGTAGCCTGTATAATGCTAAATAAAAAAAAAAGGAAATTGACACCCGGCCGGGCTCGAACCCGCCACAAAATGTACACAAAAGCTTTCAATATCCGACGCTCTACCGACTGCCCCACAGCGGCACACTGGCTGACGAGAATCGGAACATATATGTCAATGTATTTGTGCACGTGTTCGGTTGATTAGTTTCATATTACTTTAAACTTGACAAGTTTTACGCTTTCAAAAATTATTGTAAGATGCATACGTGGATATATGACCATATAACCATTTCCCATGCAGTCCTAGATACTCTGGTTGTGCTTTTCCTGTACGTAATTGGGTTACTTCACTTTGTTGATGATGCACGCTTATGCGTGTTGTTACCAACAGGGTGTGACAAAAAATGTGTGCATCTTACCAAGTATATATCTACCAACTGCATGCAATCTGAGATTGTGAAAACGATGAATGACATTTTCAGTTAAGTCGTATTCTTACACATACCCGGGCTTATATAGTTCCTACCTAGCATGGGGCGTAGGGGGTGTTTGACACAAGACGGCCCCCAAATCAGTCAGACAGTTCTCTCCGCATCTGCTTACTTACATTCTTAATGTGTTAAGTTCGCAAATATAGCATACACAATTTCAATGCGGTGCCTGGTCTCCCTCATTCGATTTGGAATTGTTCTGCGATTAGTCGGTTCCACTTTTCTCAGACTGATAGTTTTTAAACAAATGCAATTCGGTAATGCAAGCACACCAATGTGCATGCACTAACAAACCATTATACTTACTCAACTATTGCATCTATACTGATTCAACATATGTCCGTCTTACATACCCATGTAACCGTACAAGCTCAGTCTCTATATAACTGATATCAAATGAAATTGTTCAGTTTCAACCACTAAAGAACATAGACAAGTCCATCTACGACCCGCGCTGCTTGTGAAATTCACACTAAGATACCTATATACCATAATTATGCACATTGCTGCCAACGACAATAACCCAACACGTAATGATAGCACGATACAATAGCCTTGACTGGTGCATAGCGTAACATATGAAACTAACGCCATGTGGCTGGTTTCGTTAAAGTAACCCCCTTGTGATATGCGAATAGCAATCGCTATTATTGCAGAGATCTGCACTTAATAGATATTTAGCGAACTTATAGTAAAAATATATCCGTCGTACCGCTAGACACAATTGTACAAGTAGTAACTGAGTATTAATGCAAAACGTACAAAATATGTTGTTTCTATTTCATTCTTAATTGCAAGAAACAAACTCCAAGCGATTGCGTAACGCTTTGTAGCCTGTATAATGCTAAATAAAAAAAAGAAAATTGACACCCGGCCGGGCTCGAACCCGCCACAAAATGTACACAAAAGCTTTCAATGTCCGACGCTCTACCGACTGCGCCACAGCGGCACACTGGCTGACGAGAATCGGAACATATATGTCAATGTATTTGTGCACGTGTTCGGTTGATTAGTTTCATATTACTGTAAACTTGACAAGTTTTACGCTTTCAAAAATTATTGTAAGATGCATACGTGGATATATGACCATATAACCATTTCCCATGCAGTCCTAGATACTCTGGTTGTGCGTTTCCTGTACGTAATTGGGTTACTTCCCTTTGTTGATGATGCACGCTTATGCGTGTTGTTACCAACAGGGTGTGACAAAAAATGTGTGCATCTTACCAAGTATATATCTACCAACTGCATGCAATCTGAGATTGTGAAAACGATGAATGACATTTTCAGTTAAGTCGTATTCTTACACATACCCGGGCTTATATAGTTCCTACCTAGCATGGGGCGTAGGGGGTGTTTGACACAAGACGGCCCCCAAATCAGTCAGACAGTTCTCTCCGCATCTGCTTACTTACATTCTTAATGTGTTAATTTCGCAAATATAGCATACACAATTTCAATGCGGTGCCTGGTCTCCCTCATTCGATTTGGAATTGTTCTGCGATTAGTCGGTTCCACTTTTATCAGACTGATAGTTTTTAAACAAATGCAATTCGGTAATGCAAGCACACCAATGTGCATGCACTAACAAACCATTATACTTACTCAACTATTGCATCTATACTGATTCAACATATGTCTGTCTTACATACCCATGTAACCGTACAAGCTCAGTCTCTATATAACTGATATCAAATGAAATTGTTCAGTTTCAACCACTAAAGAACATAGACAAGTCCATCTACGACCCGCGCTGCTTGTGAAATTCACACTAAGATACCTATATACCATAATTAGGCACATTGCTGCCAACGACAATAACCCAACACGTAATGATAGCACGATACAATAGCCTTGACTGGTGCATAGCGCAACATATGAAACTAACGCCATGTGGCTGGTTTCGTTAAAGTAACCCCCTTGTGATATGCGAATAGCAATCGCTATTATTGCAGAGATCTGCAATTAATAGATATTTAGCGAACTTATAGTAAAAATATATCCGTCGAACCGCTAGACACAATTGTACAAGTAGTAACTGAGTATTAATGCAAAACGTACAAAATATGTTTTTTCTATTTCATTCTTAATTGCAAGAAACAAACTCCAAGCGATTGCGTAACGCTTTGTAGCCTGTATAATGCTAAATAAAAAAAAAAAATTGACACCCGGCCGGGCTCGAACCCGCCACAAAATGTACACAAAAGCTTTCAATGTCCGACGCTCTACCGACTGCGCCACAGCGGCACACTGGCTGACGAGAATCGGAACATATATGTCAATGTATTTGTGCACGTGTTCGGTTGATTAGTTTCATATTACTGTAAACTTGACAAGTTTTACGCTTTCAAAAATTATTGTAAGATGCATACGTGGATATATGACCATATAACCATTTCCCATGCAGTCCTAGATACTCTGGTTGTGCGTCTCCTGTACGTAATTGGGTTACTTCACTTTGTTGATGATGCACGCTTATGCGTGTTGTTACCAACAGGGCGTGACAAAAAATGTGTGCATCTTACCAAGTATATATCTACCAACTGCATGCAATCTGAGATTGTGAAAACGATGAATGACATTTTCAGTTAAGTCGTATTCTTACACATACCCGGGCTTATATAGTTCCTACCTAGCATGGGGCGTAGGGGGTGTTTGACACAAGACGGCCCCCAAATCAGTCAGACAGTTCTCTCCGCATCTGCTTACTTACATTCTTAATGTGTTAAGTTCGCAAATATAGCATTCACAATTTCAATGCGGTGCCTGGTCTCCCTCATTCGATTTTGAATTGTTCTGAGATTAGTCGGTTCCACTTTTCTCAGACTGATAGTTTTTAAACAAATGCAATTCGGTAATGCAAGCACACCAATGTGCATGCACTAACAAACCATTATACTTACTCAACTATTGCATCTATACTGATTCAACATATGTCCGTCATACATACCCATATAACCGTACAAGCTCAGTCTCTATATAACTGATATCAAATGAAATTGTTCAGTTTCAACCACTAAAGAACATAGACAAGTCCATCTACGACCCGCGCTGCTTGTGAAATTCACACTAAGATACCTATATACCATAATTATGCACATTGCTGCCAACGACGATAACCCAACACGTATTGATAGCACGATACAATAGCCTTGACTGGTGCATAGCGCAACATATGAAACTAACGCCATGTGGCTGGTTTCGTTAAAGTAACCCCCTTGTGATATGCGAATAGCAATCGCTATTATTGCAGAGATCTGCAATTAATAGATATTTAGCGAACTTATAGTAAAAATATATCCGTCGTACCGCTAGACACAATTGTACAAGTAGTAACTGAGTATTAATGCAAAACGTACAAAATATGTTGTTTCTATTTCATTCTTAATTGCAAGAAACAAACTCCAAGCGATTGCGTAACGCTTTGTAGCCTGTATAACGCTAAATAAAAAAAAAGAAATTGACACCTAGCCGGGCTCGAACCCGCCACAAAATGTACACAAAAGCTTTCAACGTCCGACGCTCTACCGACTGCGCCACAGCGGCACACTGGCTGACGAGAATCGGAACATATATGTCAATGTATTTGTGCACGTGTTCGGTTGATTAGTTTCATATTACTGTAAAATTGACAAGTTTTACGCTATCAAAAATTATTGTAAGATGCATACGTGGATATATGACCATATAACCATTTCCCATGCAGTCCTAGATACTCTGGTTGTGCGTTTCCTGTACGTAATTGGGTTACTTCCCTTTGTTGATGATGCACGCTTATGCGTGTTGTTACCAACAGGGTGTGACAAAAAATGTGTGCATCTTACCAAGTATATATCTACCAACTGCATGCAATCTGAGATTGTGAAAACGATGAATGACATTTTCAGTTAAGTCGTATTCTTACACATACCCGGGCTTATATAGTTCCTACCTAGCATGGGGCGTAGGGGGTGTTTGACACAAGACGGCCCCCAAATCAGTCAGACAGTTCTCTCCGCATCTGCTTACTTACATTCTTAATGTGTTAAGTTCGCAAATATAGCATACACAATTTCAATGCGGTGCCTGGTCTCCCTCATTCGATTTGGAATTGTTCTGCGATTAGTCGGTTCCACTTTTCTCAGACTGATAGTTTTTAAACAAATGCAATTCGGTAATGCAAGCACACCAATGTGCATGCACTAACAAACCATTATACTTACTCAACTATTGCATCTATACTGATTCAACATATGTCTGTCTTACATACCCATGTAACCGTACAAGCTCAGTCTCTATATAACTGATATCAAATGAAATTGTTCAGTTTCAACCACTAAAGAACATAGACAAGTTCATCTACGACCCGCGCTGCTTGTGAAATTCACACTAAGATACCTATATACCATAATTAGGCACATTGCTGCCAACGACAATAACCCAACACGTAATGATAGCACGATACAATAGCCTTGACTGGTGCATAGCGCAACATATGAAACTAACGCCATGTGGCTGGTTTCGTTAAAGTAACCCCCTTGTGATATGCGAATAGCAATCGCTATTATTGCAGAGATCTGCACTTAATAGATATTTAGCGAACTTATAGTAAAAATATATCCGTCGTACCGCTAGACACAATTGTACAAGTAGTAACTGAGTATTAATGCAAAACGTACAAAATATGTTGTTTCTATTTCATTCTTAATTGCAAGAAACAAACTCCAAGCGATTGCGTAACGCTTTGTAGCCTGTATAATGCTAAATAAAAAAAAAAGGAAATTGACACCCGGCCGGGCTCGAACCCGCCACAAAATGTACACAAAAGCTTTCAATATCCGACGCTCTACCGACTGCCCCACAGCGGCACACTGGCTGACGAGAATCGGAACATATATGTCAATGTATTTGTGCACGTGTTCGGTTGATTAGTTTCATATTACTTTAAACTTGACAAGTTTTACGCTTTCAAAAATTATTGTAAGATGCATACGTGGATATATGACCATATAACCATTTCCCATGCAGTCCTAGATACTCTGGTTGTGCTTTTCCTGTACGTAATTGGGTTACTTCACTTTGTTGATGATGCACGCTTATGCGTGTTGTTACCAACAGGGTGTGACAAAAAATGTGTGCATCTTACCAAGTATATATCTACCAACTGCATGCAATCTGAGATTGTGAAAACGATGAATGACATTTTCAGTTAAGTCGTATTCTTACACATACCCGGGCTTATATAGTTCCTACCTAGCATGGGGCGTAGGGGGTGTTTGACACAAGACGGCCCCCAAATCAGTCAGACAGTTCTCTCCGCATCTGCTTACTTACATTCTTAATGTGTTAAGTTCGCAAATATAGCATACACAATTTCAATGCGGTGCCTGGTCTCCCTCATTCGATTTGGAATTGTTCTGCGATTAGTCGGTTCCACTTTTCTCAGACTGATAGTTTTTAAACAAATGCAATTCGGTAATGCAAGCACACCAATGTGCATGCACTAACAAACCATTATACTTACTCAACTATTGCATCTATACTGATTCAACATATGTCCGTCTTACATACCCATGTAACCGTACAAGCTCAGTCTCTATATAACTGATATCAAATGAAATTGTTCAGTTTCAACCACTAAAGAACATAGACAAGTCCATCTACGACCCGCGCTGCTTGTGAAATTCACACTAAGATACCTATATACCATAATTATGCACATTGCTGCCAACGACAATAACCCAACACGTAATGATAGCACGATACAATAGCCTTGACTGGTGCATAGCGTAACATATGAAACTAACGCCATGTGGCTGGTTTCGTTAAAGTAACCCCCTTGTGATATGCGAATAGCAATCGCTATTATTGCAGAGATCTGCACTTAATAGATATTTAGCGAACTTATAGTAAAAATATATCCGTCGTACCGCTAGACACAATTGTACAAGTAGTAACTGAGTATTAATGCAAAACGTACAAAATATGTTGTTTCTATTTCATTCTTAATTGCAAGAAACAAACTCCAAGCGATTGCGTAACGCTTTGTAGCCTGTATAATGCTAAATAAAAAAAAGAAAATTGACACCCGGCCGGGCTCGAACCCGCCACAAAATGTACACAAAAGCTTTCAATGTCCGACGCTCTACCGACTGCGCCACAGCGGCACACTGGCTGACGAGAATCGGAACATATATGTCAATGTATTTGTGCACGTGTTCGGTTGATTAGTTTCATATTACTGTAAACTTGACAAGTTTTACGCTTTCAAAAATTATTGTAAGATGCATACGTGGATATATGACCATATAACCATTTCCCATGCAGTCCTAGATACTCTGGTTGTGCGTTTCCTGTACGTAATTGGGTTACTTCCCTTTGTTGATGATGCACGCTTATGCGTGTTGTTACCAACAGGGTGTGACAAAAAATGTGTGCATCTTACCAAGTATATATCTACCAACTGCATGCAATCTGAGATTGTGAAAACGATGAATGACATTTTCAGTTAAGTCGTATTCTTACACATACCCGGGCTTATATAGTTCCTACCTAGCATGGGGCGTAGGGGGTGTTTGACACAAGACGGCCCCCAAATCAGTCAGACAGTTCTCTCCGCATCTGCTTACTTACATTCTTAATGTGTTAATTTCGCAAATATAGCATACACAATTTCAATGCGGTGCCTGGTCTCCCTCATTCGATTTGGAATTGTTCTGCGATTAGTCGGTTCCACTTTTATCAGACTGATAGTTTTTAAACAAATGCAATTCGGTAATGCAAGCACACCAATGTGCATGCACTAACAAACCATTATACTTACTCAACTATTGCATCTATACTGATTCAACATATGTCTGTCTTACATACCCATGTAACCGTACAAGCTCAGTCTCTATATAACTGATATCAAATGAAATTGTTCAGTTTCAACCACTAAAGAACATAGACAAGTCCATCTACGACCCGCGCTGCTTGTGAAATTCACACTAAGATACCTATATACCATAATTAGGCACATTGCTGCCAACGACAATAACCCAACACGTAATGATAGCACGATACAATAGCCTTGACTGGTGCATAGCGCAACATATGAAACTAACGCCATGTGGCTGGTTTCGTTAAAGTAACCCCCTTGTGATATGCGAATAGCAATCGCTATTATTGCAGAGATCTGCAATTAATAGATATTTAGCGAACTTATAGTAAAAATATATCCGTCGAACCGCTAGACACAATTGTACAAGTAGTAACTGAGTATTAATGCAAAACGTACAAAATATGTTTTTTCTATTTCATTCTTAATTGCAAGAAACAAACTCCAAGCGATTGCGTAACGCTTTGTAGCCTGTATAATGCTAAATAAAAAAAAAAAATTGACACCCGGCCGGGCTCGAACCCGCCACAAAATGTACACAAAAGCTTTCAATGTCCGACGCTCTACCGACTGCGCCACAGCGGCACACTGGCTGACGAGAATCGGAACATATATGTCAATGTATTTGTGCACGTGTTCGGTTGATTAGTTTCATATTACTGTAAACTTGACAAGTTTTACGCTTTCAAAAATTATTGTAAGATGCATACGTGGATATATGACCATATAACCATTTCCCATGCAGTCCTAGATACTCTGGTTGTGCGTCTCCTGTACGTAATTGGGTTACTTCACTTTGTTGATGATGCACGCTTATGCGTGTTGTTACCAACAGGGCGTGACAAAAAATGTGTGCATCTTACCAAGTATATATCTACCAACTGCATGCAATCTGAGATTGTGAAAACGATGAATGACATTTTCAGTTAAGTCGTATTCTTACACATACCCGGGCTTATATAGTTCCTACCTAGCATGGGGCGTAGGGGGTGTTTGACACAAGACGGCCCCCAAATCAGTCAGACAGTTCTCTCCGCATCTGCTTACTTACATTCTTAATGTGTTAAGTTCGCAAATATAGCATTCACAATTTCAATGCGGTGCCTGGTCTCCCTCATTCGATTTTGAATTGTTCTGAGATTAGTCGGTTCCACTTTTCTCAGACTGATAGTTTTTAAACAAATGCAATTCGGTAATGCAAGCACACCAATGTGCATGCACTAACAAACCATTATACTTACTCAACTATTGCATCTATACTGATTCAACATATGTCCGTCATACATACCCATATAACCGTACAAGCTCAGTCTCTATATAACTGATATCAAATGAAATTGTTCAGTTTCAACCACTAAAGAACATAGACAAGTCCATCTACGACCCGCGCTGCTTGTGAAATTCACACTAAGATACCTATATACCATAATTATGCACATTGCTGCCAACGACGATAACCCAACACGTATTGATAGCACGATACAATAGCCTTGACTGGTGCATAGCGCAACATATGAAACTAACGCCATGTGGCTGGTTTCGTTAAAGTAACCCCCTTGTGATATGCGAATAGCAATCGCTATTATTGCAGAGATCTGCAATTAATAGATATTTAGCGAACTTATAGTAAAAATATATCCGTCGAACCGCTAGACACAATTGTACAAGTAGTAACTGAGTATTAATGCAAAACGTACAAAATATGTTTTTTCTATTTCATTCTTAATTGCAAGAAACAAACTCCAAGCGATTGCGTAACGCTTTGTAGCCTGTATAATGCTAAATAAAAAAAAAAAAAATTGACACCCGGCCGGGCTCGAACCCGCCACAAAATGTACACAAAAGCTTTCAATGTCCGACGCTCTACCGACTGCGCCACAGCGGCACACTGGCTGACGAGAATCGGAACATATATGTCAATGTATTTGTGCACGTGTTCGGTTGATTAGTTTCATATTACTGTAAACTTGACAAGTTTTACGCTTTCAAAAATTATTGTAAGATGCATACGTGGATATATGACCATATAACCATTTCCCATGCAGTCCTAGATACTCTGGTTGTGCGTCTCCTGTACGTAATTGGGTTACTTCACTTTGTTGATGATGCACGCTTATGCGTGTTGTTACCAACAGGGCGTGACAAAAAATGTGTGCATCTTACCAAGTATATATCTACCAACTGCATGCAATCTGAGATTGTGAAAACGATGAATGACATTTTCAGTTAAGTCGTATTCTTACACATACCCGGGCTTATATAGTTCCTACCTAGCATGGGGCGTAGGGGGTGTTTGACACAAGACGGCCCCCAAATCAGTCAGACAGTTCTCTCCGCATCTGCTTACTTACATTCTTAATGTGTTAAGTTCGCAAATATAGCATTCACAATTTCAATGCGGTGCCTGGTCTCCCTCATTCGATTTTGAATTGTTCTGAGATTAGTCGGTTCCACTTTTCTCAGACTGATAGTTTTTAAACAAATGCAATTCGGTAATGCAAGCACACCAATGTGCATGCACTAACAAACCATTATACTTACTCAACTATTGCATCTATACTGATTCAACATATGTCCGTCTTACATACCCATATAACCGTACAAGCTCAGTCTCTATATAACTGATATCAAATGAAATTGTTCAGTTTCAACCACTAAAGAACATAGACAAGTCCATCTACGACCCGCGCTGCTTGTGAAATTCACACTAAGATACCTATATACCATAATTAGGCACATTGCTGCCAACGACAATAACCCAACACGTAATGATAGCACGATACAATAGCCTTGACTGGTGCATAGCGCAACATATGAAACTAACGCCATGTGGCTGGTTTCGTTAAAGTAACCCCCTTGTGATATGCGAATAGCAATCGCTATTATTGCAGAGATCTGCAATTAATAGATATTTAGCGAACTTATAGTAAAAATATATCCGTCGAACCGCTAGACACAATTGTACAAGTAGTAACTGAGTATTAATGCAAAACGTACAAAATATGTTGTTTCTATTTCATTCTTAATTGCAAGAAACAAACTCCAAGCGATTGCGTAACGCTTTGTAGCCTGTATAACGCTAAATAAAAAAAAAAAATTGACACCCGGCCGGGCTCGAACCCGCCACAAAATGTACACAAAAGCTTTCAATGTCCGACGCTCTACCGACTGCGCCACAGCGGCACACTGGCTGACGAGAATCGGAACATATATGTCAATGTATTTGTGCACGTGTTCGGTTGATTAGTTTCATATTACTGTAAACTTGACAAGTTTTACGCTTTCAAAAATTATTGTAAGATGCATACGTGGATATATGACCATATAACCATTTCCCATGCAGTCCTAGATACTCTGGTTGTGCGTCTCCTGTACGTAATTGGGTTACTTCACTTTGTTGATGATGCACGCTTATGCGTGTTGTTACCAACAGGGCGTGACAAAAAATGTGTGCATCTTACCAAGTATATATCTACCAACTGCATGCAATCTGAGATTGTGAAAACGATGAATGACATTTTCAGTTAAGTCGTATTCTTACACATACCCGGGCTTATATAGTTCCTACCTAGCATGGGGCGTAGGGGGTGTTTGACACAAGACGGCCCCCAAATCAGTCAGACAGTTCTCTCCGCATCTGCTTACTTACATTCTTAATGTGTTAAGTTCGCAAATATAGCATTCACAATTTCAATGCGGTGCCTGGTCTCCCTCATTCGATTTTGAATTGTTCTGAGATTAGTCGGTTCCACTTTTCTCAGACTGATAGTTTTTAAACAAATGCAATTCGGTAATGCAAGCACACCAATGTGCATGCACTAACAAACCATTATACTTACTCAACTATTGCATCTATACTGATTCAACATATGTCCGTCTTACATACCCATATAACCGTACAAGCTCAGTCTCTATATAACTGATATCAAATGAAATTGTTCAGTTTCAACCACTAAAGAACATAGACAAGTCCATCTACGACCCGCGCTGCTTGTGAAATTCACACTAAGATACCTATATACCATAATTATGCACATTGCTGCCAACGACGATAACCCAACACGTATTGATAGCACGATACAATAGCCTTGACTGGTGCATAGCGCAACATATGAAACTAACGCCATGTGGCTGGTTTCGTTAAAGTATCCCCCTTGTGATATGCGAATAGCAATCGCTATTATTGCAGAGATCTGCAATTAATAGATATTTAGCGAACTTATAGTAAAAATATATCCGTCGTACCGCTAGACACAATTGTACAAGTAGTAACTGAGTATTAATGCAAAACGTACAAAATATGTTGTTTCTATTTCATTCTTAATTTCAAGAAACAAACTCCAAGCGATTGCGTAACGCTTTGTAGCCTGTATTACGCTAAATAAAAAAATAAAAAATTGACACCTGGCCGGGCTCGAACCCGCCAGAAAATGTACACAAAAGCTTTCAATGTCCGACGCTCTACCGACTGCGCCACAGCGGCACACTGACTGGCGAGAATCGGAACATATATGTCAATGTATTTGTGCACGTGTTCGGTTGATTACTGTAAACTTGACAAGTTTTACGCGTTCAAAAATTATTGTAAGATGCATACGTGGATATATGACCATATAACCATTTCCCATGCAGTCCTAGATACTCTGGTTGTGCGTTTCCTGTACGTAATTGGGTTACTTCACTTTGTTGATGATGCACGCTTATGCGTGTTGTTACCAACAGGGTGTGACAAAAAATGTGTGCATCTTACCAAGTATATATCTACGAACTGCATGCAATCTGAGATTGTGAAAACGATGAATGACATTTTCAGTTAAGTCGTATTCTTACACATACCCGGGCTTATATAGTTCCTACCTAGCATGGGGCGTAGGTGGTGTTTGACACAAGACGGCCCCCAAATCAGTCAGACAGTTCTCTCCGCATCTGCTTACTTACATTCTTAATGTGTTAAGTTCGCAAATATAGCATACACAATTTCAATGCGGTGCCTGGTCTCTCTCATTCGATTTGGAATTGTTCTGCGATTAGTCGGTTCCACTTTTCTCAGACTGATAGTTTTTAAACAAATTCAATTCGGTAATGCAAGCACACCAATGTGCATGCACTAACAAACCATTATACTTACTCAACTATTGCATCTATACTGATTCAACATATGTCCGTCTTACATACCCATGTAACCGTACAAGCTCAGTCTCTATATAACTGATATCAAATGAAATTGTTCAGTTTCAACCACTAAAGAACATAGACAAGTACATCTACGACCCGCGCTGCTTGTGAAATTCACACTAAGATACCTATATACCATAATTATGCACATTGCTGCCAACGACGATAACCCAACACGTAATGATAGCACGATACAATAGCCTTGACTGGTGCATAGCGCAACATAAGAAACTAACGCCATGTGGCTGGTTTCGTTAAAGTAACCCCCTTGTGATATGCGAATAGCAATCGCTATTATTGCAGAGATCTGCACTTAATAGATATTTAGCGAACTTATAGTAAAAATATATCCGCCGTACCGCTAGACACAATTGTACAAGTAGTAACTGAGTATTAATGCAAAACGTACAAAATATGTTGTTTCTATTTCATTCTTAATTGCAAGAAACAAACTCCAAGCGATTGCGTAACGCTTTGTAGCCTGTATTACGCTAAATAAAAAATTAAAAAATTGACACCTGGCCGGGCTCGAACCCGCCAGAAAATGTACACAAAAGCTTTCAATGTCCGACGCTCTACCGACTGCGCCACAGCGGCACACTGACTGGCGAGAATCGGAACATATATGTCAATGTATTTGTGCACGTGTTCGGTTGATTAGTTTCATATTACTGTAAACTTGACAAGTTTTACGCTTTCAAAAATTATTGTAAGATGCATACGTGGATATATGACCATATAACCATTTCCCATGCAGTCCTAGATACTCTGGTTGTGCGTTTCCTGTACGTAATTGGGGTACTTCCCTTTGTTGATGATGCACGCTTATGCGTGTTGTTACCAACAGGGTGTGACAAAAATGTGTGCATCTTACCAAGTATATATCTACCAACTGCATGCAATCTGAGATTGTGAAAACGATGAATGACATTTTCAGTTAAGTCGTATTCTTACACATACCCGGGCTTATATAGTTCCTACCTAGCATGGGGCGTAGGGGGTGTTTGACACAAGACGGCCCCAAATCAGTCAGACAGTTCTCTCCGCATCTGCTTACTTACATTCTTAATGTGTTAAGTTCGCAAATATAGCATACACAATTTCAATGCGGTGCCTGGTCTCCCTCATTCGATTTGGAATTGTTCTGCGATTAGTCGGTTCCACTTATCTCAGACTGATAGTTTTTAAACAAATGCAATTCGGTAATGCAAGCACACCAATGTGCATGCTCTAACAAACCATTATACTTACTCAACTATTGCATCTATACTGATTCAACATATGTCCGTCTTACATACCCATGTAACCGTACAAGCTCAGTCTCTATATAACTGATATCAAATGAAATTGTTCAGTTTCAACCACTAAAGAACATAGACAAGTCCATCTACGACCCGCGCTGCTTGTGAAATTCACACTAAGATACCTATATACCATAATTATGCACATTGCTGCCAACGACAATAACCCAACACGTAATGATAGCACGATACAATAGCATTGACTGGTACATAGCGCAACATATGAAACTTACGCCATGTGGCTGGTTTCGTTAAAGTAACCCCCTTGTGATATGCGAATAGCAATCGCTATTATTGCAGAGATCTGCAATTAATAGATATTTAGCGAACTTATAGTAAAAATATATCCGTCGTACCGCTAGACACAATTGTACAAGTAGTAACTGAGTATTAATGCAAAACGTACAAAATATGTTGTTTCTATTTCATTCTTAATTGCAAGAAACAAACTCCAAGCGATTGCGTAACGCTTTGTAGCCTGTATTACGCTAAATAAAAAAATAAAAAATTGACACCTGGCCGGGCTCGAACCCGCCACAAAATGTACACAAAAGCTTTCAATGTCCGACGCTCTACCGACTGCGCCACAGCGGCACACTGCCTGGCGAGAATCGGAACATATATGTCAATGTATTTGTGCACGTGTTCGGTTGATTAGTTTCATATTACTGTAAACTTGACAAGCTTTACGCTTTCAAAAATTATTGTAAGATGCATACGTGGATATATGACCATATAACCATTTCCCATGCAGTCCTAGATCCTCTGGTTGTGCGTTTCCTGTACGTAATTGGGTTACTTCACTTTGTTGATGATGCACGCTTCTGCGTGTTGTTACCAACAGGGTGTGACAAAAAATGTGTGCATCTTACCAAGTATATATCTACCAACTGCATGCAATCTGAGATTGTGAAAACGATGAATGACATTTTCAGTTAAGTCGTATTCTTACACATACCCGGGCTTATATAGTTCCTACCTAGCATGGGGCGTAGGGGGTGTTTGACACAAGACGGCCCCAAATCAGTCAGACAGTTCTCTCCGCATCTGCTTACTTACATTCTTAATGTGTTAAGTTCGCAAATATAGCATACACAATTTCAATGCGGTGCCTGGTCTCCCTCATTCGATTTGGAATTGTTCTGCGATTAGTCGGTTCCACTTTTCTCAGACTGATAGTTTTTAAACAAATGCAATTCGGTAATGCAAGCACACCAATGTGCATGCTCTAACAAACCATTATACTTACTCAACTATTGCATCTATACTGATTCAACATATGTCCGTCTTACATACCCATGTAACCGTACAAGCTCAGTCTCTATATAACTGATATCAAATGAAATTGTTCAGTTTCAACCACTAAAGAACATTGACAAGTCCATCTACGACCCGCGCTGCTTGTGAAATTCACACTAAGATACCTATATACCATAATTATGCACATTGCTGCCAACGACGATAACCCAACACGTATTGATAGCACGATACAATAGCCTTGACTGGTGCATAGCGCAACATATGAAACTAACGCCATGTGGCTGGTTTCGTTAAAGTATCCCCCTTGTGATATGCGAATAGCAATCGCTATTATTGCAGAGATCTGCAATTAATAGATATTTAGCGAACTTATAGTAAAAATATATCCGTCGTACCGCTAGACACAATTGTACAAGTAGTAACTGAGTATTAATGCAAAACGTACAAAATATGTTGTTTCTATTTCATTCTTAATTTCAAGAAACAAACTCCAAGCGATTGCGTAACGCTTTGTAGCCTGTATTACGCTAAATAAAAAAATAAAAAATTGACACCTGGCCGGGCTCGAACCCGCCACAAAATGTACTCAAAAGCTTTCAATGTCCGACGCTCTACCGACTGCGCCACAGCGGCACACTGACTGGCGAGAATCGGAACATATATGTCAATGTATTTGTGCACGTGTTCGGTTGATTACTGTAAACTTGACAAGTTTTACGCGTTCAAAAATTATTGTAAGATGCATACGTGGATATATGACCATATAACCATTTCCCATGCAGTCCTAGATACTCTGGTTGTGCGTTTCCTGTACGTAATTGGGTTACTTCACTTTGTTGATGATGCACGCTTATGCGTGTTGTTACCAACAGGGTGTGACAAAAAATGTGTGCATCTTACCAAGTATATATCTACCAACTGCATGCAATCTGAGATTGTGAAAACGATGAATGACATTTTCAGTTAAGTCGTATTCTTACACATACCCGGGCTTATATAGTTCCTACCTAGCATGGGGCGTAGGTGGTGTTTGACACAAGACGGCCCCCAAATCAGTCAGACAGTTCTCTCCGCATCTGCTTACTTACATTCTTAATGTGTTAAGTTCGCAAATATAGCATACACAATTTCAATGCGGTGCCTGGTCTCTCTCATTCGATTTGGAATTGTTCTGCGATTAGTCGGTTCCACTTTTCTCAGACTGATAGTTTTTAAACAAATGCAATTCGGTAATGCAAGCACACCAATGTGCATGCACTAACAAACCATTATACTTACTCAACTATTGCATCTATACTGATTCAACATATGTCCGTCTTACATACCCATGTAACCGTACAAGCTCAGTCTCTATATAACTGATATCAAATGAAATTGTTCAGTTTCAACCACTAAAGAACATAGACAAGTCCATCTACGACCCGCGCTGCTTGTGAAATTCACACTAAGATACCTATATACCATAATTATGCACATTGCTGCCAACGACGATAACCCAACACGTAATTATAGCACGATACAATAGCCTTGACTGGTGCATAGCGCAACATATGAAACTAACGCCATGTGGCTGGTTTCGTTAAAGTAACCCCCTTGTGATATGCGAATAGCAATCGCTATTATTGCAGAGATCTGCAATTAATAGATATTTAGCGAACTTATAGTAAAAATATATCCGTCGTACCGCTAGACACAATTGTACAAGTAGTAACTGAGTATTAATGCAAAACGTACAAAATATGTTGTTTCTATTTCATTCTTAATTGCAAGAAACAAACTCCAAGCGATTGCGTAACGCTTTGTAGCCTGTATTACGCTAAATAAAAAATAAAAAATTGACACCTGGCCGGGCTCGAACCCGCCACAAAATGTACACAAAAGCTTTCAATGTCCGACGCTCTACCGACTGCGCCACAGCGGCACACTGACTGGCAAAATCGGAACATATATGTCAATGTATTTGTGCACGTGTTCGGTTGATTAGTTTCATATTACTGTAAATTTGACCAGTTTTACGCTTTCAAAAATTATTGTAAGATGCATACGTGGATATATGACCATATAACCATTTCCCATGCAGTCCTAGATACTCTGGTTGTGCGTTTCCTGTACGTAATTGGGTTACTTCCCTTTGTTGATGATGCACGCTTATGCGTGTTGTTACCAACAGGGTGTGACAAAACATGTGTGCATCTTACCAAGTATATATCTACCAACTGCATGCAATCTGAGATTGTGAAAACGATGAATGACATTTTCAGTTAAGTCGTATTCTTACACATACCCGGGCTTATATAGTTCCTACCTAGCATGGGGCGTAGGGGGTGTTTGACACAAACGGCCCCCAAATCAGTCAGACAGTTCTCTCCGCATCTGCTTACTTACATTCTTAATGTGTTAAGTTCGCAAATATAGCATACACAATTTCAATGCGGTGCCTGGTCTCTCTCATTCGATTTGGAATTGTTCTGCGATTAGTCGGTTCCACTTTTCTCAGACTGATAGTTTTTAAACAAATGCAATTCGGTAATGCAAGCACACCAATGTGCATGCACTAACAAACCATTATACTTACTCAACTATTGCATCTATACTGATTCAACATATGTCCGTCTTACATACCCATGTAACCGTACAAGCTCAATCTCTATATAACTGATATCAAATGAAATTGTTCAGTTTCAACCACTAAAGAACATAGACAAGTCCATCTACGACCCGCGCTGCTCGTGAAATTCACACTAAGATACCTATATACCATAATTATGCACATTGCTGCCAACGACAATAACCCAACAGGTAATGATAGCACGATATACTAGCCTTGACTGGTGCATAGCGCAACATATGAAACTAACGCCATGTGGCTGGTTTCGTTAAAGTAACCCCCTTGTGATATGCGAATAGCAATCGCTATTATTGCAGAGATCTGCAATTAATAGATATTTAGCGAACTTATAGTAAAAATATATCCGTCGTACCGCTAGACACAATTGTACAAGTAGTAACTGAGTATTAATGCAAAACGTACAAAATATGTTGTTTCTATTTCATTCTTAATTGCAAGAAACAAACTCCAAGCGATTGCGTAACGCTTTGTAGCCTGTATTACGCTAAATAAAAAATAAAAAATTGACACCTGGCCGGGCTCGAACCCGCCACAAAATGTACCCAAAAGCTTTCAATGTCCGACGCTCTACCGACTGCGCCACAGCGGCACACTGACTGGCGAGAATCGGAACATATATGTCAATGTATTTGTGCACGTGTTCGGTTGATTAGTTTCATATTACTGTAAACTTGACCAGTTTTACGCTTTCAAAAATTATTGTAAGATGCATACGTGGATATATGACCATATAACCATTTCCCATGCAGTCCTAGATACTCTGGTTGTGCGTTTCCTGTACGTAATTGGGTTACTTCCCTTTGTTGATGATGCACGCTTATGCGTGTTGTTACCAACAGGGTGTGACAAAAAATGTGTGCATCTTACCAAGTATATATCTACCAACTGCATGCAATCTGAGATTGTGAAAACGATGAATGACATTTTCAGTTAAGTCGTATTCTTACACATACCCGGGCTTATATAGTTCCTACCTAGCATGGGGCGTAGGGGGTGTTTGACACAAACGGCCCCCAAATCAGTCAGACAGTTCTCTCCGCATCTGCTTACTTACATTCTTAATGTGTTAAGTTCGCAAATATAGCATACACAATTTCAATGCGGTGCCTGGTCTCTCTCATTCGATTTGGAATTGTTCTGCGATTAGTCGGTTCCACTTTTCTCAGACTGATAGTTTTTAAACAAATGCAATTCGGTAATGCAAGCACACCAATGTGCATGCACTAACAAACCATTATACTTACTCAACTATTGCATCTATACTGATTCAACATATGTCCTTCTTACATACCCATGTAACCGTACAAGCTCAATCTCTATATAACTGATATCAAATGAAATTGTTCAGTTTCAACCACTAAAGAACATAGACAAGTCCATCTACGACCCGCGCTGCTTGTGAAATTCACACTAAGATACCTATATACCATAATTATGCACATTGCTGCCAACGACAATAACCCAACAGGTAATGATAGCACGATATAATAGCCTTGACTGGTGCATAGCGCAACATATCAAACTAACGCCATGTGGCTGGTTTCGTTAAAGTAACCCCCTTGTGATATGCGAATAGCAATCGCTATTATTGCAGAGATCTGCAATTAATAGATATTTAGCGAACTTATAGTAAAAATATATCCGTCGTACCGCTAGACACAATTGTACAAGTAGTAACTGAGTATTAATGCAAAACGTACAAAATATGTTGTTTCTATTTCATTCTTAATTGCAAGAAACAAACTCCAAGCGATTGCGTAACGCTTTGTAGCCTGTATTACGCTAAATAAAAAATAAAAAATTGACACCTGGCCGGGCTCGAACCCGCCACAAAATGTACACAAAAGCTTTCAATGTCCGACGCTCTACCGACTGCGCCACAGCGGCACACTGACTGGCGAGAATCGGAACATATATGTCAATGTATTTGTGCACGTGTTCGGTTGATTAGTTTCATATTACTGTAAATTTGACCAGTTTTACGCTTTCAAAAATTATTGTAAGATGCATACGTGGATATATGACCATATAACCATTTCCCATGCAGTCCTAGATACTCTGGTTGTGCGTTTCCTGTACGTAATTGGGTTACTTCCCTTTGTTGATGATGCACGCTTATGCGTGTTGTTACCAACAGGGTGTGACAAAACATGTGTGCATCTTACCAAGTATATATCTACCAACTGCATGCAATCTGAGATTGTGAAAACGATGAATGACATTTTCAGTTAAGTCGTATTCTTACACATACCCGGGCTTATATAGTTCCTACCTAGCATGGGGCGTAGGGGGTGTTTGACACAAACGGCCCCCAAATCAGTCAGACAGTTCTCTCCGCATCTGCTTACTTACATTCTTAATGTGTTAAGTTCGCAAATATAGCATACACAATTTCAATGCGGTGCCTGGTCTCTCTCATTCGATTTGGAATTGTTCTGCGATTAGTCGGTTCCACTTTTCTCAGACTGATAGTTTTTAAACAAATGCAATTGGGTAATGCAAGCACACCAATGTGCATGCACTAACAAACCATTATACTTACTCAACTATTGCATCTATACTGATTCAACATATGTCCGTCTTACATACCCATGTAACCGTACAAGCTCAGTCTCTATATAACTGATATCAAATGAAATTGTTCAGTTTCAACCACTAAAGAACATAGACAAGTCCATCTACGACCCGCGCTGCTTGTGAAATTCACACCAAGAAGTCATGCTGTTGTTGCATGTAGGTTGTTACTCAAGAGTGGGCCGTTCTGGAGAGGTTGTTCTGTATTGCCAATATTAGTGTCTGAATACATTTCCCAGGGCTAGGTAACGCTTCAGTCAACCGATCATATCGTAAACATACCTGGATACAATCACCAACGACAAGCTAGACGGGCAGCTTCTCACATGTGAAATTTGATCAAGGTGGGATACTTTGTATTTAGTTTAAAATGCGACTTTGTGAAGGTGATTGTATCATATGTCATATTGGTCAATATGCAATCTGTCTTGATCGACTACATTCTTGTCCAATTGTAACCAAATAGTCAAAAACATCAATTTCATCAATATGTACATGTACTAATTTTCTCGGTAAATCTCCAAAATATTGGTCTAAGATAAAGAAATACATTGCACCTTTTTTTAGTTTTCGCTGAAATATCTTCATTTAGCCAACTGTTAAATGTTTAACGCAATATATCAACATTATAAATTGGTGTACTACTGAACTCTCAAAATCAATCAAGAAGCACGTACACAAAGTGTACTATAACGAGTTCCACGTGTGTTTTTTTAGTTCCTCAATGTTCTGGGTTTTTACTACGGGTATTGATTGTTATTCTTCTCTTTTCCTGGTTAATTGAACCACTCCCCTGCAAATTACTTCAAGGAAATATATTAAACAGGTACATACAGGTAACGTTATGTGTAAGTTGTTTATAAATAATGCGCCCTAGGTTTTAGCACTCATTACGCGCTATACTTAGTGGATAAGGTTAAATTACTCAATTACTAGTAAGTGATGCATGCATAAACGTAGGATATTAGGGACTTTAATACCCCCTCCCCACCAGTCCTGTGTCCCTTTTTCTGTTTTCCACTGAGTCCCGCGTCCCTCCATATATCAAAGAGCGAGTCCCGCGTCCCATTTAGAAAAGATGTGAGTGTCGCATCCCGTTTCGCCACTGATAGACTATGAGTCCTGCGTCCTGTCTAAAATTGGCCCAAATCCCTCGTCCCAAAAAGGGGTCATGATTACAGTCAATACTGTTCCGTTTTCTCATAAAAAATACAGAGCACGCATCGTGACTTAATGCACCATTCTAACCGAGGATTCTCAAAGGAGGATCTACAAAAGATTGAACCTCGATTTTTAATGTGAATCTTTGCCGCTGTGGCAATGGTACAAATGAGAAAGTGGATGTCCCGACCGTTCCTCGGCCCCAATCATGTCTAGGGGTCGCGGGGAAAACTTAGGGTAGGTCTGGTAACCCGAAACAAACAATTCATACATGTCTGGTGTTGTCAGTATAATTTATCACATACATGTATATAATGATTATCTTACATTTATTATAGTATTGCTTGCAAATGAACAAGCGAATATTCATGTACATTAGTATACTACTACAGAATCAAATCATGGGTGTATCAATGCAAGGAAGTTGGTTTTTTGCATGAAATAATTTTAAGACAAAATTTTGTCAACCGTGATAAATGCGGTTCAATTACTTTTCTCGATTTTCTCGATAATAGATATATAAACCGAAATTCATTTCGCCTTTAAGAATTAATAATTTAATTAACCCGAGTTCCGTTCTGTTTATGCAGTTCTGTTCGGTTCCATTCTGATCAATTCTGTAATGAGTTAAAAAGTTTTTATTCGAAGGATGGCTTTATTCGGCGTTGGCTGCTAACAGAAGTTAAGTAGAGTAAAGACTGTATTTAATAATAATAATAATAATTTTATTTGGCAATAATAATATGTGTATACAAATCTGATTTGTATAACAGTTTCAAAACGTTACGAAATACAGTTACAAATGTACGTTTTTACGATTTGCCCACAAGAAATAAACAGATCGGAAAGACAAGCATAGGTAATTTCAGAATTCGAAATCCTAATATTTCTACTAGACACTCATAGATTAAAATAATGCACAGAATTAGCGTAAGCTTGATGGGCGCATGATTTGAAATACAGATTTTAAGTAAGCAAATATCTTTCTCTTCTATAGTACATTCTCAGACGATGAAATTTACAAATTAAATTGTTCCGTATACGTTCAACCTATTCTAATTAAAATAATATCAATCAAGTAACACTATGTACAATTGTTTATTTATTTAATATGCGTACAGAATACAAGCCAGCATTTGAATCTGATTTACTGTGCTAGATAAAAAATGAAAACGAGACGTATACGATTATAGTAATGTTAAAAATAAAATTTCATATGATTATATTCATCCATATTTCTCTCTTCCAATGAACCAGTCTAGTTAAATCCAGTATAATAGACTGGTTTAAAGTCGACATTGTGCTATTTTGTGAATTTAAATGTTAACAAGAACGTAAGAAGTATAATATCTGTAAAAACTCCAATATGTTTTATAAAACAAACAACATTGAAACAACATTTTCTAATTAACAATTTAACAGTCAATATTATATTATACGTGAACAGTAAAACCTCGCTTACACGAATAAAGTTCAACCTCTCCAGAGAGGCCTTCCTTACAACAACATCATAATTTTCCCCACTGCACGATTTAACTATTAATTTAATCTCTCTAGAGCAACAACCTCTCAACAATAACATAATTCTGTTACTCACAAAGGGTGTTGCTTTGAAAGAGGTGACACGGTACTTCAGTATGTTTTCACTTCTGGATCGAATCAGCTATGTTTTGGTCAATCATATACTCGCATTTCATGTAATCAGCATTAGACCGAATACCCATTGAATCATAGAAGGAAAACGACTTTGAACTGATAATGAAATAATCAAAGTACTGAAAGTCCTCATGAAAACTGAACAAACATGGACTTGCACTGCAGCATTTAACAGGAACTAGTTTAACAATTGTATAGCGGATGTAGAAAAATGTGGTACTTTGGTCTGCATAAAAACTCATGCGCACCGAGCGAGTGACGTCAATGAAGAGCTGAACTATATCGCTCAGTTTCCAAAAGCACGGAAATAATTATCTTCTTCAGATTATCGGATGCAAATGAACTCTCTCTCTATATATTGTTTTATCAAAATTAATGAAATCTCTCTCTCTACATTGTTATGCTGACTTACTATACTGAAACTATAAATTGCTGAAGCAAACGATGGGTTTAAACCATATAAACTCCTCCCTCTAATTCAAATTTGAATTTCTGTTATAAATTGTTTTGAAAATATAAACACTTATATATAAATCTTCATACATTTTGAAGTTTCTTATCTGTACTGATAAAAGAATAATTTTGCTTCATTCAGAATATTTTTCAGCGATTAAAAACACCATTTAATATCAGTTTTTTGAAAAAATCTCTCCCTGAGCTGAAAACAGTTTGAATATCAAGGGAAACCACCCACCAGCCATTACCTGCCTTTTATATCCCTGTTGGGGGTTTAATGAATGATGTTATATATTTTAACTTTGAGAGATTTCTATTATGCTATGCCAGTATAGTTATTTTGAAGTACATCTTTGTAGTCCCCATCCCCACTACCTAATCTAGTACATTTGTAATGTACGTTGTGTGTTTAGAAAATTACATGAAACAGGTTAGGCGTATATAGAGGCTATGTACCTGTCAGGATTAAGAACCAAGCCACAGTTTCACGAACAAAATCAAGTTTCTACTCAATAATGGACACACGTGGTCTTGTTTCTGTCTAGAAGAAATTTTGCGTATTTGACCAGAAATGTTACCATTTGTTTCTATATTTACTAAGAACATGTTGAACATGTCTTGAAATATTTTTCGTCTGGCGGACAAATTAAGTCGAAAAACTCCATTTTCATTTTAGTTAAAAATCAAGTTCCCAATTAACAGATTCAAATCAATTTATTGAATTATACCATACCAATAGTTTATAACTTTGTTGAAATATTGTGGGCAACTGTTGTTAGACCATCTCTGTATGTCTATAATTGCATACAATAAAATATAGAAATGTATAATTTAATAAATAAGTTGAGTTTGAGCAAAAACTTTTTTTTGTGAAACTGGGGCCAGGAAAACTCGGACAGTGTATAAGGACATAAATGCTCGATTCTCTCGATTCTCCTGTATCTTATCCTCTCTCTGAAATGGTCATAGCCGTCTAACGGGCCGTTAAACAACATATAAACAAATAAACATCTGTGTAACATTGAGATACTTTAGGAAAATGCTGCGTGCGAAGAGGTCAAAATGTTCTCTTAAATATGCGCTATTTTATTTAAAGGATTGCTTTTATGCCTATACCATTTACACCTCAAAGGAAATTGAACTCAATATATTTCCAGTTTATGTATACTAGTACATCATACAGATTTAATACAATGATTTAATAACCATGCTACAGGGTCGTGCCACCTTATTTGATTCAGTGCCAATTATGTAATAAATCATCTGTTAATGACCTCTGACATGCCAGCATTCTTAGAATGAACTTGTGAACTTTTCTATTACATACATGTTGTATTATATATGAGAACCTCGTATTTTTAAACATGGTGAAAATGCTCCGTCTGGAGTATCGGTAATTATTAAGATGTATGTGTGTTGGCGTGTATTACTCAATGAGTGTCGTAAAAGCTGTTTTATTTTCATTTGGCGTAGATCAATAAACTATTATATGAACTATTACAGTTATATCTGTAAACAAAGTTCACCATTGCGAACGACAAAATATGGCACTGTTTGACAGATATCCCCATTCAGAGGTCATTTTGCTGTAAATAAGCAATGCTAGTTTAAAAAGATTTGCCTTTAACTAAAGATGATCTTTATAAGGGATATCGGCAAACACAGGTTTGACTGAATACTGTATTTTCATTTACTTTCGTTGGGCTCAATTTTCGTGGTTAATTTTTACTAAAATGGCTTTTTCGTGGGGATATAAATTCGTGGATTTTGATCTTGGAAAAGAAAGCCTTACCTCTGCATTTAAATTTGTGGGGGTTTGATTTCGTGGATGAGCCGACCCACGAAATCCACGAAATTAAATCCCCAACGAAAGTTATAGATTCCTTGACATATAATGTTGATTAACACGGTAAATTAATTCATACATGTTGTTAATTGTATGTTTTGATCATGCTAGCCAAGTAGTTGTACATTTTATGTTGAAATACATCTTTGGGGTAAAAAAGGGTCGTTAGTAAGTGAATAAGTACATTATCATTAAATGCCTACCTACCGATATACTAATATTGTTCAAAATTGTCGAGTCACGTAATTGCAAATAAACATTTTTTAAAGGATAGCGTAATGAGAACTTGGAATTGAATCTACTGATCTTTGTCTTGAAGCACTGTATGTCTACTGGAATGTCGAATTTGATGGTCAGGAATCCGCTGTAAGTTTACCAAGAGGTCAATTTTGATGCTATACTTCATCAAATAAATGATAACTCTGATAGACTGACTGGAGATATAGATAACAAGAAAATTTAGACATCTGCAAATCGTTGAACAAGAGATAATATTCTGATAATGTCAGTAACAGCGAACTCCCGCATTAGTCAACGATTTACTGAGAATAATTCATAAGACGTTTTCTGGTACCTGATATACCCTAGTTTTCCCCGCGACCCTAGAAATCTATTGGGTCCGAGGAACGATACATCAGCTTTCTATCGCGTTGTTTTATCTTTCCGATTGCATTTCAAGCGCCAAAATAAATACAGTACAACCTCTCATGAGCGGCCCTCTCTTAAGCAACAACCTCCCTTCAACAACTGCAAGATTCTTTCCTACTGTACGATGTATCTATTGATTTAACCTCTCTAGAACAACAACCTCTCAACAACAACATAATTTTGCTACTCAAAATTTGTTGCTATGGAGAGGTTGCACTGTATATAAATTTCCTACCTACTTACCCTACTAGTATCTTTATTGAACATATAACCAGAAACTAATATTTTTAGACCTTACCAGAAATATCTTCATCTTTTATTCATCATACAAAAGATATTAAACTGACACATAAAAGTAAAAAATGATAATATTTACAAAGAAGCGTTATGACACCTGTATCCGAAACAAATTAAACACAAATATATTTAATTTACGTCATTGAAACACAAAATAAATTACATGCAATAGACTGAAAATTTTCATCAATATTGAAACATAGATGACACATGATTTATTGGTTGATTCGCCAATATTATATTCGTGCTTTTTATCCGCTTCACTGCTATTGTACACGCTATTAAAAACAACAGCAGCCAGTAATGGGTGTTCCAATTTGTCCGCGTGTAAAATAGCTTTTTCATAATCAAACACATAGCTGTCCATCTCCATATGTAGGTCCATCGTACCATGTGTTGTGGTAGATAAAAAGGGAAACACTATCCCAGCGTCAAAGTTCCCTTCCACTGTTAATTTTGAAAACGTAGAATTAGCAGACGCCACAACATTGCCACACGTGTTTAGATCGTCTGTGGCGCATTTATGAACGGCGCAAAACTGCATATGAATTTTGCCAGGTTGAAGTAAAACAACATCGACTGCGCTTAATATATACTGCTCGCCTGGCTCTTTAAAACTAAATTCATATTCAACGGCACAACAGACTCGTTCAATGCAAATATCTACATATCCCGATTTTTTGTTCAACACGATGAACGTCATATTCATGCCGTAATCGTACGTTCCGAAATACGTTTTATCCATAGCAACAAAATCTATATCCAGCTGTTTGTTTTGTTCTAGAATCGGCGTCAATCGTTCGCCGTGACGTCTCTTGGCAGGTTCGGTTTCTATTTCTGCAACAAGAAGAACACCTTCAGCTCCAGCGAAATTTAGATCAGACTTAACTTCAACATCGTCACCAAAGATTCCCGAACCTGCCATGTAATATTCAGCATGTCTGATATTGGCGGCTATCACATTCACGCGGTTTCGTTTTGCTAGACCGGCATACATTTGTAGCGGAATTACGAACGGATAAAACACATTCCACGCTGAAGTCACGAGTAGATTGTCTATATTATATTCATCTAACAGAACTTGGGTCGGTTCGTGATGTAGTAGATCAAAGCATACAATTGTTCCAAATTTTCCGAAAGGCGTGTCAAAGATTACGTGTTCTGGTGTTGGGGCGGGATCAAACAAAGGCGTTTCATCATACATGTGTGTTTTATGATATCTAGCTATTAGTTTACCATGACGATCAAATACAACATTGGTATTGAACTGATAGCGTCCATCTTTAGGACACTTTGGGTCACTGATCGCGTCACATTTCTTAATATCACCCATATTCGCGACTACGTACATAAAATTGTCTCTAGCAATACAGCTGATATTTCTTAATACTCGTGTGTTTGGGTGTTTATCGGGTTCAACACATGGCGTCCATTCCTCGCTGACATCAGGAATGTCTTCTAAAAACGTAATAATGGAGTCTCGACTGTGATCGAAGCCAGTAATACCGTACTCCGGAAATACAAATATTTTTGCACCCTGTAAAAAAAGAAAATAATTGTTAACATTTCTCTACAATTAAATTCAATCGTTTCGCTTCAAACTTCTTTCAAAAGTACATCAGATTCTGCATTCATTTAAAGTAGAAAGCGATTTTCTTACTTTTTACTCTTCTAAGATATTTCGTAATATTGGAATTTTGCCATGCTTGAAATTCGGTAAGTCATACCGTTTTGTATTAGTATATATAGGTTTACTATATGCTTTAACCAGGATACAAGGAATATATATGTTAATTGTAATTGCAGGTAGAATATATACAATGTAATGCCAGGAAATCTGTTTCCGGGTCACTATGACCGAGGAAATTATAAGTCCATCAGTCCATATGTTTACAATCACCTTGTCAGAAACACAAATTGGATGTACATGTATATTTCTCTGATATATTCTTGATAAAATAAATTTTATAATGAAACAGCTGGACTGGTGTATTTATATATCATTCGCCACGTTCTTTGAAAATCAAAGTCGATAAGACTATTTTATCGTTCTTGCCAATACAGTTTAAAATCGGAACTACTCGTGCATTTCCGTAACGAAGAAATACGCATGCACTTTACTTTAGACAAACGCCGAGTAGTTCCGATTGTACAGTTTAGTGACTCTTAGTGGAGTGATGCAGCCTGTATCACGTGACATGACTTTGATTAAACACTTGTCATTTTATTAGTGCCATAAGTCTTATGAAATTATAGACACTGAATCAGACTAATTCGGAAAGACTTTGACTTCTTCAATATGTTATTTTATCTGTTAACTGAATCAGCGATGTCTACTCGAATTAGTCAGGACACATATTTCAACATTTGCACGGCAAGTATTGTACATAGTTAGTTTTATAATGTAAGATAACTACAGACATAAATGTATACTGCGGTTTCATTTATTTTCGTTGGGCTCAATTCTAGTGGTTATTTCTAAAATGGCTTTTTCGTGGGTGCATAAATTCGTTGATTTTGATACTTTGAAAAACAGAAATTTGTTTTGTCATTTTCTTCAGGAAAATAACCTAGTATTAAAGTGAAAAAAAAACATCACATTTAGTTGAATTAGTGTCCAAATTAAGTTATTTTCTACAACTGCTACAATTATATGCATGCGACTGATACATAATTTATTCAGAATGTGAGTACCCTATACAGACCTTTAAAATGATGAAATATCAATACATGTATGATTGTTGGGGATCTTATGGAAGCTTGATTGTTTAGGGTATTGTCAAATAAGTTTCCACGTAAAATAAAGTCTTTATTATTATTATATTATTATTATACTCTTATTCATATAATTAATTATTACAGTAAATATTGACATGAAAACTTTTTAATGGCTTTGAACATTGACTTCATATATGGAAACGCAGATGACAATACGCACAGTACGTATCATTGTCTGCTTTCATGGCTTATCAGTTGACTTATCGGAAAATTTGTTCACAATGCAAATCGACTTTTCTGCGATATCGATGACAATGCGATGACATGTGCTTTATGTATACCTGTATATAGAGGAAGTACCTAATTAACTTGCAATAACTTCATTAAAAATAAAGACATCTTATTTTCCAAGTTTTGCAATTTTCTTCTTTACAATGATATGCTTGTATTTTTAATTATCCTGTATATGTTATCTGTTTGCTTTTCCGATCGTTACAAAAATATTCCTCACGGTCCTGCTTTATTAATACCATGCTGTGTATCAACATACAAAGTAATTCATACACCCGGGTAAAATGGGGAAATTTTAAACACCTAGAAAGTCATTTTATAATATAAATACTGAACAAACTCTCCAGAGCGGTCCTCTCTTGGGCAACAACCTCCCTTCAACAACAGCATGATTTTTCCCACTGCGCAATTTAACTATTAATTTAACCTCTCTGGAGCAACAGCCTCTCAACAACAACGAAGGGTGTTGCTTTTGCACTGTACATATAAAGAGATATGTTTGTTTTCCAGTAATGTTGTTTTTATTGGATACAGAGAAAGCTGTCTATGAGACCACTTCAATATCAAGAATATCTCATTACGGTCAAAGGTCGTTTATTTTTGGACCCTTTTTTAATATTTACGAGTACTCCCCTATAACATGAATACGAGACTCCTTTATCATGGTCTGGAATTTAAGGTGGACTTAATATCGGGATTTTACCGTGCTTAATTTTCGTAACCAGTCGTGGTTAAATTACAAATGTACTCGAAAAAGATGGGACTGTAAAATTAAAGTAACATCTTCTAATCAAAGTACCGAAAGAACTCATTAAAACTGAACCGATTTGCACTGCAACATGGAATGGGAATTGTAGTTTAATATTTGCATGGCGGATTTAAAAAATGCTGTACTTTGGTCCGCATCAAAATTCATGCGCGCCGAGCGAGTGACGGCAAAGGAAAGCTGAACCATCGTTCAGTTTCCAAAACCCAAATGCAATTAATTCTTAACAATTTGTTTATAATGAGGACGTATATGTATTAACGTATCGTGTGACGGATCGCTAGTTTGTGAATAGATTAATCTTGACGAACATCCTACGAACGTCTGCAGCTTTTTTGTTATTTATTATTTGCCCACTAAAAATGCAAATTGCGTAAAATTACTCGACAGGGCGTTGATGAGTTAAACGTTTTACGTGTTATAGTAAACCGCAAACTTATCTTTTAATCGTTACCTGATATTTTATGAATGTAGACATCAAAATGGCGAATTGAACATAAACCCATTGTTCTGCTTAGAATGTGGTGTTCTTTGAGTTGTTTACGTGGCGGTTCCAATTAAATGGAGACTTTTGTACACTCGTCTTTTCTGTAAGCTTGATTAAGCGATTGAATGATTAACTGATTACAGGGCTTTTGGAACTGGGGGGGGGGGGCTCAGAGAGGCTTGCTTAGCCTCCCTTAATAATTGTGACAGTAATTGGAGTTATAAGGGGCTATAACTGATTCCCCGCCTCCATTGTCAGACAAAAAAACAGCCGCCCTCTCCAATCTGAAATTGCTTCTTACGGGCCTGGATTTATTGATAGATTAATTAATTAATTAATTAATTGGCTGGTTTGATTGATTGATTGATTGATTGATTGATTGATTGATTGATTGGATTGATTGGATTGATTGATTGATTGATTGATTGATTGATTGATTGATTGATTGATTGATTGATTGATTGATTGATTGATTGATTGATTGATTGATTGATTGATTGATTGATTGATTGATTGATTGTGATTAATCTGGACATTTTTACCAATCGATGGAATTTATCGTGCATCTGTTATTTCGTGATGAGTTGTAGTATCGTTTTTAAACTCTTTGTACATATCTTTGGTTTAATTAATGTCTATTCTCTCAGATTGATATTCAATGTTTGGAAATCCAAGCAGAATAAATTAAATGCTCACATGATAGCATTGGTGTTTTTTATTTGATCTAGTTTTTTTGCTGTGTTTTAGTTTATGTTATACAAATTACCGACCAAATATCATACTTTACTTAATAGACTAACAGGATAATATATCACTGGAATGTATCGAAAAGTTTATTTTCACATAGGACAAATTCATACATTCATCATACATGTATATACAACAGATTTTACTACAGGTGTAAATAAAAACGATATCGTCAAGATAAGTTAATTTTGTGTGAACTGAAAGTATCAATCCTTTTAGATAAGACATCCGATTTGGGAGAGAAATCATTTATTTATAATCATTTGAATAATTGGTCTAATTTCCAAAGATAAACATTATCAATGATGCATTATTATTACAGTAGCTCGGAATGGTTAAATCTAACTGTTTTATATCTCAAAATAAAAACATACGTTAGTGAAATGAGCTATCGTATTTTTATAGGTGGAAAAGAAGAAAAATACGTGCATACTGGTTTATTTAGCTATAATGTTACAGATGAAAATATTTTGCAATTAACTGAAGTATTAACCAACTGTTTTAGAGCTGTTTAAGTTATAAATCATAACTACAGTATTGGCAAGTCATCATGCCTGAGTCAGTGAATGAAATAACAGTAGAAACACAAATAAATCAATGAAAATAATTACGAAATGTTACCACTTGAAACAGGTGCACTTAACTACAGCAATTAAATCTTCGGAACTGAACAGAACTGAATACGTGTAAAATCAGAAGTAATGAACAGTCAATGTTAATTAGTTCGTGTTTTGAAAATATTTTATCTGATATATAAAACATTTGATAATGTTCGAATGATCATATGCACATCGTGATTGTCAACTATTCAAATAATAATATATATAGTTTACTTTATTCAACAATCATAAGTTTAAGATACTTTAATTGACCAATCAAAATCTTTAAATAATTCATTTAACCAATCAGAACTCATTGATGATATGATCCAATGATAGAATCATAATCTAAAGATGATTTAATTGACATGTCAGATTTTTTAAATAATTTGATTGACCAAACGTTCATAATCTAATTGATTTAATTGGCCAATCAGATATCTATAGCTAAGTGATTTATTTGATTAATCAGAATCTGTAGATGATTTGACCAATCATAATCGATAGATGATTTGATTTACTAAGAAAGGAATAAATGAAGATTTCCACAAAACCACATACGGATCTTTTTGCTTAATTAACGCAATAATTGGATTGAATTATTCCGTTTGCTCGAGTATATCACTCGTGGTCCTTATTTTTGTTAATTGACGAAATAATTACGGACATTTACAAGCTTATTTAGATAAATATTTTGACAGTTTTTTTACAATAGTCATGTCTTACATTTAAGAGTGTCATTTGTTCGCAGGATTGACTATACATTGTTAACGTTGTACAAATAATATCATGGGTTATAGTTCGTATACTAAATAACTTATAAACTTATAAAAATACAGATCTACAGGTTAATTAAAAAGGGTCACTTACTTGAATAGCCGCATTCTGTGCCTGTTTTGCTAAAACTTCCAGATTCTTTGACATCCATCTAAAGGCTTCTCGTCTCGGGAAATAATCTTCAGGTTCTTCTGGCGAAATGACCACGTGTTCATACACGGCGACCTTCACCTTGGTTCCTGTCACCATAGCAACAATACACCCAACGAAAATTAATCCGAGAAAATTACGAATAATCATATTTTCCGAATTTATAGAATTGTTCAACTAAATAACAACGTATTTCAACAAAATAATTGATCTTTCTGTATGTATCAAATTTTATACCTAGAATGTATCAAATTTTACACCTAGAATATATTAATATTTTTCATATCCATAGATAACTTTTTTCGCAAGATGATCTTCTTCAATATCTTTCAAGTTTTTTTCCGCATTTTTTCTTTCATCTTGAGTGTTCACTAAATTCCTATTACATTTACTCTCAAGAAAAAACTCTCCAACAAGACAGAAGAAATCTGCTTTTTCTCAGTTATAAAGGTAAACTATGTCAGTCATGTTTATCCAAAGTCTATCTTTAAAATGAGATATACCTGTTCAAACGTCGATCGGAGAACTAGGCCAATGAGTTCTTTCCCTTTCACTTATTAACCGCGACTTATCTTTTTTATTCAACACTGAGTAATTGGTACCACCTACAGTCTATATGTCCGCCCACTAACAGTAGTTACGACGTGAGAGGAAGAAGCGCTTATCTTTATGATAAACATAAACAACTCATATGAATATTTATAAATATACGGACGTAGCTAGGTATGTAAGTTACGTGGTTTGATTTAAAGGTAATTCAACCATGTATGTGATATCATATTGCGTCGTTTATAAACGATACGTGTCTAATATTTATTTATATAAGATGTTTATATCTTAACACAAAATTGAAAACATGTACCAAATACATGTACATCAATCTTACAACGTTTGCAAATTTCTGCATTGACTATCAATATTAGATTTTACATTATACTTAAATATGTATACATATTTAAATATCCAGCCGATAAGATTAGTTAGTTTGGTCGTAAGTAAAGATCGGTGTCTTTTGAAAGTTTTTAGGTGTAACGATATATTTGTCATGATAATTAAATAATTAACTATTGAAGTATATGTTTCAGTGAATTCTGGCGTTATGACCAAAATGGGGGCGTTTTGACATGAGGCTAGTTTGATATACTTCCATTTGTCATTGAGTTAGAAATGTTGAGGTGTTTTTTTTTTCGTATTTAATTTATTTCAAAATTTAAATATGAGAATAAGAGTTTCTAAAAGTTTTATTTTCATGTTTGAATATTACATCATGGATATATAATAAAGCATCCCTGGTTTAATACATTAATAATTCGGCTAGTACACAAATGTACGAGCCGTATCAGGGACTCGATAGCTATATAGACGATGGCTTATAATCTTTAATGTATCTGGCTTGGATGTAAGGTAAAATCAAGTTTCACCAATTTACAGATTTAAAAACTAAACCATAATTATATACTAAAATAAACCCACTGTATAAAGTGCATTGCAAGTGATTTGCAACAAGTATTACATTTGATTGGTCTTCTATAAACCAATATCGCACGTATTTTTCATTTTTTTAACAACGATAACTACTCTGTATTTAGGAATATATTACAACAAATAGCCTTAAAATCACTATAAATGTATAATGCAGGGAACCGTGCCTCAATTTTTATAACGTCCTCGGTTCGTTAGATACTTGACTTTAAAGAAATTCCGTACCCAAAACCCCGCTGTTTATTGCGTAATACGCAATTGGTAAAAAATGATAACAATTAATTATCAAAATTCTGAGAAACGGTTCCCAAGATTAACATTTCCGCCACAAAATACCGAAAACCGCCTTGAAATCCGTCATTAAATAAGACGACAATGTTAATTCGAAAATGACACCTACTGTGTGAGCAATTAACAATTTAAGTGTCGGATCATTATCGTCTCATGAAACCAACGAATTCGACGCACCCCATTCAATTTTGATAGCCAATCAAAATCGCTAATGTTTACGGTTCAATAGTTGAAACTACGCCCATGTTTGATGTCTAGTAAGAGATTTTATAACAAATGCTTGTCATTAATGAATTAATACTATCTTATCGTACCAACACAATGCGCATTGCGTTATTGATATTTAACGCTGATAAGGAAAAGTCTATAAAGGGGTGCGGTATTTATCGCAATAAAACACCATTATTAAAATATCATTTTACGTTATTTTAGCGATTTTAACCAATGCCGATACGTTAAAGTAGTGCTACCCCTTGTTGGTAAATAACATGTTTCGATCGTCGTATTGATTGAAAGTATTGTCACCAAAGTGTCACGTAAAAAATAAATGCCTGAATTGTATACGCTCGCATTGGCAAGATTCTTAAGTATAAAATCTGCTAAAATCGCTTAGTTATGTCAATGGACCGGATAGGCCTACCTAACTACAATAATTTTATCATATACTTATTAAAACATTGAATTATTTGTATTAAAGATTATGGAGTGACGAATTCATTTTTTTATAGTTTTTATACATTTAGAATGAAAGTTCCGATGCATTAAACATTAAAACTTTAGATGTATGTTAGGCCTATAACTCAAATTGGGCATCTCATAAATATTTAATTTAATCATCTGAAGAAGTGTGTTCGTTTAAGTATACATATACATGTACATTGTATGTCTATATAAGGTATAATTGTTAATGTACAGTAGTACCCGGTTATAAGGCATAAACATGTTTGTTTCTGATTAGTCTGGTACCCGTCTCCAATCTTACAGTATAGTAATACTGTAAGATTAGAGACGGGTACCAGACTAGTTTCTGATTACCCGACCTACCCCCCCCCCCCCCCCACCAGTCCCGGGACCGTAGACTTTTTATTAGGTCCGAGGAACGGTTTATCCACTCTCACACGGCTTTTATACCTTTCCATACTCTACAGCCAAAAAATCCCGATCTACCTATACCCTTTTTAAATGAGCGTATATGTAAGCAGAAACGAACGATTTGTTTTATAGGCCTAATGAATTCTTAGGGATCAATTACATATACGAATGTACAGTGCAACCTCTCCAAAGCAACACCCTTTGGGAGTAGCGAAATGGCGTTGTTGTTGAGAGGTTGTTAATCTAGAGAGGTTAAATTCATAGTTAAATCGTGCAGTGGGAAGAAATCATGCTGTTGTTGCGGGGAGGTTGTTGCTCAAGAGAGGGCCGCTCTGGAGAGGTTGTACTGTACATCTATATACCAATATTCGTATCGGATAAATTTGGTATCCTGTATACAGTAAATTAGGTGATACTGGTACCTCCAAATACCTATTATTAAGAACAAAATGACCTCCGAATAAAGGCCATCTATCAATAAAGGTCACACTATGTCTTTCCCAAGATGGTCCTTGTTCACAGGTTTGTTTGTACAGTAAAACCTTTGAACAAAGACCACTTTAACAATACGACCAATTATTAAATCAATATGAATTGGATTTGATGGATGATTGATTACATAACAACAACTATCATTACACATAACTTCCCGTGATAGCTCAGTTGGTAGAGCGGAGGACTGTAGTGATAAAATTAGGTCCTTAGGTCGCTGGTTAGAATCCGGCTCGCGGGAGTATTTTTTATTTCTGGAATATTTTATCTTTACTAGTTGTTTTGAATATCATTCACTTAAAGCTTTTTATTTTTTGTTCGACCTTAAGACATGGGCAAGTTAAGCTTTAACAGTCGATCATCAATATAATGCATTCTACTTTTAAAAATATTTACAAAAGCAGACCAAAGTAATCGACTGAACCAACTTCTTCTTTACAAATTACATGTCTGTAAATATGTTGAATATGATTCATTTTACGAATGGGTGTGAATTGTTAATGTACAGTAGTACCCGGTTATAAGGCATAAACATGTTTGTTTCTGATTAGTCTGGTACCCGTCTCCAATCTTACAGCATAGTAATACTGTAAGATTAGAGACGGGTACCAGACTAGTTTCTGATTACCCGACCTACCCCCCCCCCCACCCGTCCCGGGACCGTAGACTTTTTATTAGGTCCGAGGAACGGTTTATCCACTCTCACACGGCTTTTATACCTTTCCATACTCTACAGCCAAAAAATCCCGATCTACCTATACCCTTTTTAAATGAGCGTATATGTAAGCAGAAACGAACGATTTGTTTTATAGGCCTAATGAATTCTTAGGGATCAATTACATATACGAATGTACAGTGCAACCTCTCCAAAGCAACACCCTTTGGGAGTAGCGAAATGGCGTTGTTGTTGAGAGGTTGTTAATCTAGAGAGGTTAAATTCATAGTTAAATCGTGCAGTGGGAAGAAATCATGCTGTTGTTGCGGGGAGGTTGTTGCTCAAGAGAGGGCCGCTCTGGAGAGGTTGTACTGTACATCTATATACCAATATTCGTATCGGATAAATTTGGTATCCTGTATACAGTAAATTAGGTGATACTGGTACCTCCAAATACCTATTATTAAGAACAAAATGACCTCCGAATAAAGGCCATCTATCAATAAAGGTCACACTATGTCTTTCCCAAGATGGTCCTTGTTCACAGGTTTGTTTGTACAGTAAAACCTTTGAACAAAGACCACTTTAACAATACGACCAATTATTAAATCAATATGAATTGGATTTGATGGATGATTGATTACATAACAACAACTATCATTACACATAACTTCCCGTGATAGCTCAGTTGGTAGAGCGGAGGACTGTAGTGATAAAATTAGGTCCTTAGGTCGCTGGTTAGAATCCGGCTCGCGGGAGTATTTTTTATTTCTGGAATATTTTATCTTTACTAGTTGTTTTGAATATCATTCACTTAAAGCTTTTTATTTTTTGTTCGACCTTAAGACATGGGCAAGTTAAGCTTTAACAGTCGATCATCAATATAATGCATTCTACTTTTAAAAATATTTACAAAAGCAGACCAAAGTAATCGACTGAACCAACTTCTTCTTTACAAATTACATGTCTGTAAATATGTTGAATATGATTCATTTTACGAATGGGTGTGAATTGTTAATGTACAGTAGTACCCGGTTATAAGGCATAAACATGTTTGTTTCTGATTAGTCTGGTACCCGTCTCCAATCTTACAGCATAGTAATACTGTAAGATTAGAGACGGGTACCAGACTAGTTTCTGATTACCCGACCTACCCCCCCCCCCCACCCGTCCCGGGACCGTAGACTTTTTATTAGGTCCGAGGAACGGTTTATCCACTCTCACACGGCTTTTATACCTTTCCATACTCTACAGCCAAAAAATCCCGATCTACCTATACCCTTTTTAAATGAGCGTATATGTAAGCAGAAACGAACGATTTGTTTTATAGGCCTAATGAATTCTTAGGGATCAATTACATATACGAATGTACAGTGCAACCTCTCCAAAGCAACACCCTTTGGGAGTAGCGAAATGGCGTTGTTGTTGAGAGGTTGTTAATCTAGAGAGGTTAAATTCATAGTTAAATCGTGCAGTGGGAAGAAATCATGCTGTTGTTGCGGGGAGGTTGTTGCTCAAGAGAGGGCCGCTCTGGAAAGGTTGTACTGTACATCTATATACCAATATTCGTATCGGATAAATTTGGTATCCTGTATACAGTAAATTAGGTGATACTGGTACCTCCAAATACCTATTATTAAGAACAAAATGACCTCCGAATAAAGGCCATCTATCAATAAAGGTCACACTATGTCTTTCCCAAGATGGTCCTTGTTCACAGGTTTGTTTGTACAGTAAAACCTTTGAACAAAGACCACTTTAACAATACGACCAATTATTAAATCAATATGAATTGGATTTGATGGATGACTGATTACATAACAACAACTATCATTACACATAACTTCCCGTGATAGCTCAGTTGGTAGAGCGGAGGACTGTAGTGGTATAATTAGGTCCTTAGGTCGCTGGTTAGAATCCGGCTCGCGGGAGTATTTTTTATTTCTGGAATATTTTATCTTTACTAGTTGTTTTGAATATCATTCACTTAAAGCTTCTTATTTTTTGTTCGGCCTTAAGACATGGGCAAGTTAAGCTTTAACAGTCGATCATCAATATAATGCATTCTACTTTTAAAAATATTTACAAAAGCAGACCAAAGTAATCGACTGAACCAACTTCTTCTTTACAAATTACATGTCTGTAAATATGTTGAATATGATTCATTTTACGAATGGGTGTGACTTAAATTCCGTTTGTGTTAAAAAAACATAACAATGACCTTGACGTATCATGATAATGACCTTGATACAACACGACAATGACCTTGACACAACTCCACAATTACATTGACGCAACACGACATTGACCTGACACAACACGACAGTGACATTGACACAGCACGACCTTGACCTTGACGCAACACGAAAATGAGATTGACACAATGCAATAATAACCTTGACACAACACGACAATGACCTTGACACAACACAATAACAACATTGACACAACACGATAATAACTTTATAACCTTGACACAACACGACAATGACTTTGACACAACAGGTCAGTGACCTTGACACAATACAATAATATCTAAAAATTGCAAGTACCGAACAGAAAACAGCTTGTATATAAATTATGCATAGAGTATACATGTTTAAGAACGTATGGAATATAAAATGATGCTGTAAATTATTACTTGTGTAATTATGACTTTCTGTCGCGAAAACGTGTGTCATTATTTACCTTGAAACCATGACCGTTTAATTTATAACAAATTTCTACACATAATGCATGGTAATTAATTTTGCGAAATGTATTTATTACAAACATCATTCTCTTGTTTGAGTGTTAATTAGCTTACTGAAACACGGAAAACGTAATGTTATGTCGTAAACTAAGGCCAAATAATAAATACTTGGTTTCCGTTAGTTCAATCACCAAAGCGTAGGGCTGGTAAGTCGGCATATGCATAAATATTTTTTAATTTTGAGATATAGTTCGTACGAGAATAAACATATCTACAAGAAATTAGTTGACCTGGATGGATGAAGTCTTGGATCGACAGAAGAAATACAAAAGTAGTTCCGGTCGGGTTAGCAGAAACTACGAACTTTTTATGCATTTCGCATACCTTTGTTACCTATTACAGAAGATTTCTACACTTGTATGACCATAAATGAAACACGAGAAAAATGCATGGTAAGTATATAAGGCACGAGACCAAAGTCCAGTTCACACTACGTACCAGAATTTTCTACACTCCAAATAAGTTAAACTTATGTCCTTGATTCATTTAATTGATATAGGGAAACTACTTCAAAACATATACCTATGTAGCAAATGAAAGATAAATTGCTTAAACTATTTCGAATATACAATTGCAATTTATGCTAAGAGTTGAAAATTTAAAACAAAATGCGAAAGAGATAATTTTTTATAATTTATTATATGACTTTATATACAAAGACAAATTCCATTAAAGTATGCATGCATTTAAACAAAATGCAAATTAAACCTTATATTTCAACACTGTAATTTAATAAGGTGTATATAAACTTTAAAGTTGATTCGACTTGTGTTGCAAAAACCATACTTGTGGCAATTAGCTCGTCTTAAACGACCTGGCGTGGAATGACCGCGTGGTTATAGCGTGCTAAAAAATAACCGTCCGTATCTAGCAATAATGAGCTCAAATTTGGCACAAAAGCTTGTGAAGGATTTTGAGATAGTGGATTCGTTCTTTCCATTATCTTTGTCGTGGGTTTATGGTGTTAGTGACATTAAGATAAGCATCACGCGTTCATCGAGGAAATAGAATGGAATATTATGTACTTTTATACATCTTAGCTGCAGAGTTCGGTCGCATCGATCTGATTTCTACTTGTGACGTGAGTCTGTGATAATTACAATCGTAACCACTCGGGCATTTCCGTAAGTGAGATATACGCACTTTTCTTCAGACAAACGCCGAGGAGATCAGATTGTGTTAATAAATGTGACGCTGGTATTAGGGGAGTTAACTATGTTTGAAGTTAAGCGCGATGGAGGCTGGGGCTGGTTGGTGCTGTTCGCGGTGTTTTGCAGCCAGACCATAATAGGGGGCGTGTGTCTTTCTGGTGGAGTGTTTTATGTGATCTATATGGACGCCCTGGGTACGAGCCCCGTGGAGACGTCGTGGCTGTGCTCTCTGCCTATTACTTTGTGGTTTATCGCATGTAAGTAGTAGAAATTAGATTTATTTAGTATATAATGAAAGGTTTGAATGACAAAGTTTAGGTCATGGGTTTGAATTAATTTTTTCATGCTCTCTCAATGGTCATTTGACCCGCTTCCGTGGTCGAGTGGTTAAGGTCGTTGACTTTAATTCACTGTAACCTTTCACTGATAGAGGGTCATGCGTTAGAGCCCAGCATCCGACCATGTCTCTTTATGTGAGAAAGTAGGAACGTGTAGTTGCTTACGGAGGATGGGAGTCTAGTACTGATTCTTCCCAGGAACGATGATTTGGTGAACTGTCCGCATGTTGAAAAGGGGCGTAAAACTCAAATAAACAAACAAATAAACAAACAAACACCAATGGTCATTTGTTTTTTTTGGCCATATAAGGATCAATTTGTATGTGCATTGACAACAGTAGGTCACTTATGGTTTAATGCGCGTATTCTGTATTAAACGTCATACATGTAGTACTCATCATGGCTGTAACAATAGCATTCGTTGTCTATGGGTACTGTATTGCTTGCATCTATTGATATACATGTACATATATATGTACTGATTTCGATCTTAGCAAGGTTGAAGATACAGGCCTAATTGCGCGATATAATACTTATATAGTACACTAGCATTCAGCGTACGAGCCTACGATGTGTATTAACAATACAGTAGACCTGTGGTCTTAAGCCACGTACGATCCGAGTGGGTCATGGCCAGATACTTGCCTGAGAGGGAGCAATGAATGATGTGTCAATAATAAAAAAATCATTTTACTTATTACTTTGTTGTTTCGTACGTGTCTGTGTGTAGTAAGCAACGACCCTGACTGAATGTATAAATATATAGAAACTTTAAAAAGCGATACGCACATGTATCGTGTTCCAAATGGTGTTAATATCGATGTGTTTCAAACAACTGTTGTCATATTATGAACATTTCATTTCTAAATAAGTACCGTCAAACTTTTGTAAGCGGTCACCTCCGAATAAAGGCCACCTTGCGAGTAAAGGCCACTCTTTTAAAACCGCCTTGTTTATTTAGAACAAAATGACCTCTGAATAAAGGATTTCTGTCGATAAAGGCCACAGTTTGTCTTTCCCAAGGGTGGTCTTTTTCACAGGTTTGACTGTATGGCTCATATTTTGAATTTTATACACTACATCTCAAGCAACGGTGATTTACAGTTAGTCCTAACTTTTGTTCATACAGAAAAAAGAAGTGACTTATTTTCTCCTTACAAGATCATCGGCACATTTTATGCCATACATGTATATTTTCCAAATTCCAAATGAAACGCGGTTCAGTTTAAAAACAGTCCATTGTCAATTTCAAGGGATGTTAAAATGAAAAATTAGTTACCCAACAGTTAAAAATTCTGGTCAGACTGCATGGATGAAATTGGGTGTGCATGCTTGTTTGGCTCTGTACTGGTGACAAAAGCTTGGCAGCTTCGGCTCCAGCAATTCAATGGTGAAATAAAAAGTTGTACATCAACTTATTAACAACATTGCGCCGAATAGACTTCACGCCGAATAGCGGTTATATATAAACTCTATTCGTAAGGTGACCCGTTGCACAGTGCCGAATAGCGCTGTCGCGGTAAACTCTGTTCGGAGATAAGGCTTGCGTCAGTTTTTTCGTCTGAATTTCAATATATATGTGTAATAGATGTAATTTTGACCCAATAACGCTGTCTATTATTTTCAAGTTTGTTTTCGCCATATATAGTACTATAAACATGCATCGCCATGTGATAACTGCATTATAGATTAGATTATGAAAAACAGAATAATACGATACTAATAACTTAATAAGTAATAACGCTATAGAGTAATGATGAATATGGGGAAAATACGATGTTGATACCACTATAGAAATGCATGTATTATGAAATCGCGAAAATACGATTTTGATTACGTTTTAAAAGAACGATTATTATAATGAAATATTGGAATATCTATGATGCAAAGATACACAGCATGCATACAGACAGGTCGAATAAGTGAGAAATCATTATAAGATATCGTTTAATTGCTTTAATCATAAATACGTAATTATTATTTGTACATGTATTTCAAACGGGAATTATTGTAAGTAATAATCAAGTGAATCTTAATCATGTCATCTCCTTATTAAAATAAAAAATGTGTTATTTGTTTACATATCGAAAATTATTTAGTGCTGTTCGTAGCCTGACAAGGAAAAAAATAACAAGCGCTATTCGTCGAGAGCGTGCATCATCACCGAATAGCGTTTACCCATTCGGCACAACAGGGCGTTATTAATTTAAACATTAAGATAAATTAGTGAAATCTCCATGTTATCAGGAGCGCATCACAATGGACGGACGTGTTCATTTACAGTATACTGACATAAAAAACACATGAAGACACTTATTATATATAACAGTTTACTTAGGTCTTTCTATCTTATTCTGGTATACATTTGAACTTGGTAATATTAAATTCCTATTGACCTTATTTCACAATATCCTCCATAATTTCGATGAAAGAGCGCTTAATAGGAGAAAAGTATTTCTTCCATATTAATATTCGATCATGTAAATATTTTGATAACTTGGTAGGATCCTTTAAATCTTGCGAAAACATGTATATTACGTACGCGATATGGTTACCAGTGAAAATATCTATTCAGTATCATTATGTATATAATGGGGATTCTATGATAATATCATTACAAATTTTGGTAATCTTATAAGACATTAGTTTTTATTTTATTAAATTCTTGTAACAATTTAGCATTAAAATATCCTAATCTCTGAGATACTTCAAACATGGGGACACTGAGGACTCGCGTCTTACGTAAATGTATATTCATCAGATCGTAAATGAATAATAATAACGGAGGTTACATTTATAGACATACTAGTAAACAAATACATATGATGTCATAAATTAGAAAATTTTCTTAACTTCAAAAGCAGTAATGAATTCAATGTTATGAATTGTACATACTATTTTATAGAATTTTACGCAAAATAAAGCAGTCATCATCATTTGACCCCAAGCTTCCCTTCGACCGAAAATCAAGGGAGGCTACTTTGCAAATTAGGCCTTGAAAGCTGGCAATGGGGCTGAACGTTCATATACAGTCAAACCTTTGAGCAAAGACCACCTACGGGAAAGACATCATCTGGTCTTTATGGAAAGGTGGCCTTTATTCGGGGGAGGCTAATTTTATTCTAAATAATGACAGTTGTGTAATGTCCTTTTTTCGGATGGCCTTAATTCATCGGGAGGTGGCCGCAAACACAGGTTTGACTGTATTTAATATTAATGCGTGTAGTTATTTTATATTTAAGCTCCACTGGGCAGTTATCTGACAAACAGGTACGGGTATCGTGTCTGTACATTCTCCGGTGGTATTGTAGCAGCACTAGGACTGTCCCTGGGATACTTTGCTAACCATATTGGTGTACTGTTCGTCACTCATGGTATCTTAACTGGTAAGTGATTCGTTTAGTTTTCATATCTATCATTTCTTGACAAGATACAACCAGCGTCATGATTTTGAACAGTGGTGTAGGGATAGAGCGTCGGGACTCCTAACCCGGAGGTTGTGGGTTCGTATCCCGTTACTAGCGGAATTTGACCGGAAGCTTCACAATCCCTCCTTTCGGCGCGAGTACTGGTCAGAATCCAGGAAGCGGTCATCGAGAGAACTAGTGGTTAATATACTAAGTAAGTTATAAGAACTTATAGTGCAATCGATGTAAAATAAATAAGTTAAAACTAAATGCATTTACGTGTATATAGCAATCAGTGCGATTTTGTTCACACTTGGCCATTTATTAGAGGGGTCTGCGTCTGTATGGAAGACATCGTTTACACAAACGCTTCTGATGTTCAATAAGTCTTACAATGAGTTGAAATTATGTTTGATTTGTTCATTAATATAAAATTGGCATACACCATCTGGCTATGAAAACATGTTCCAACTTAGCGTTCAGTACAATTATTTAATTGCCAAACCTGGAATTTTATTTATGTTAACCTTTTATTTAAGATTTGGCTGTTCAGGCAACACACAGCATTAAAAGCATAATTTACATCACTTTTACCATTTACAGGGTTTGGAATGGGACTCAACTATACTGGTTGCATAGCGGCCTTAAATATTTATTTCGACAAATATAAAACCATAGCAACTGGATTATCTTCCATTGGGCACAACTTTGGTATGATCATCTACGCAGAATTTCTAGTTTTCTTGGAAGCTAAATACGGTTGGCGGGGTATGATCCTTCTAAATGGAGCCATCACATTCCACATGTGTGCTTTCGCGTGTGTATTGTTGCCATTAAAGGTACACGGTTTAAATGACCAATCGCGCAGCCTTAACATTGCAAACAACAACGACGCCAAAAGGATTGTCAAGAAATCTATCAATCTTTCAGTGTTTAAAAAATTGTCCTTCGTTCTATTCTGTGCCAGTAATATATTCATCAATGTCGCACAAGGTGTCTACATATTACACTTACCGTCTTATTCTAGATCTGCAGGATTTACGGAGCGAGATTTCAGCACAGTGTTAGTAGTGTACGGAGTATGTAATATCATAGGCAAAGTGGTGTACAGTTTTTTAGGACAGCATCCCAGGTTTGATGCAACAGTTCTTTATACTGTTTCACTAGCAGCCACTGGGGTATGCATATGTCTTATACCGGTGTTCCTTACGAAATCTGGAATGTTGATATTGACTGGTCTAGTGGGCTTCTTCTACTGTGTGACTGGCGCTTTGTTGTCTGCAGTAATTTATACAATAGTTGGATTTGAAAGATTTGCTGACGGTGTTGGCTTGTCAATGCCATTCAAAGCGACTGGCAACTTGATTGGCGGTCCCTTAGCAGGTAAGTATTGCTTAATGAAGTCGCCGTTTGCAAATTGGAAGTATTTTACGTAGCCCAACTTAATTAATTCCTAACCATATACAATGTATTTGCATATTTTAATACATAAATACTTGTAAAATACAACAAAGAATCCCATAACAATTAAATTATACTAGTACATTGAAAAGAGAGAGGAATACACTGTTGGTTCGTGGCATGCAGAAGATGCAATGAAAGACACTGTAGGTCTATACTATGTTAGGTGATATAATTCTGTGAGTTGATTATCACATTCTATAAAAGTTCACGATTTTGTTTTGAATACATGCACTTACACCATAAAGCATTTCCAAAAGATATATTATATTAATAATAATATTACATGAAGTATTTCAATAATGTTCCAATAATTCTTCATTCTTTGGCAGGTTTTTTATTTGCTACCACTGGAAATTACGCAACATCATTTTACCTAGGTGGAATCGCCATTATCTTAGCTTCTCTTTGTATGGTTCAACCAATCATTAGCCATAGAAGACGAAAGGCAAATGACAAACATAAAGATATCTACACAATGTGTGAAATAGATGTACAAGAAGGAGGTAAAACTAAGCACGTGGAGAATATTGTACAAGTTAACGGTAGTCATATACATGTACATGATACAAGTGAAGTAATTGAAAACTATAAAATGTTATTAGATAGTAATGGAGTAACACATCAGACAGAAAATAATATAAATGGAAATAAAGTGACTGATTCGTTATTGAAAAAATAGTTAGATAGAAAAACAAATTTAATGTTCCAGTAGTATTTTCATATGGAACGTCTCAGCTACTTCCGTATCCTATCTATGAGACGTGATCGGTCGAGCTGGGCGGAATGGTCGTAATTTTATCATCTTTATTCTATTGTTGCAACTGTTATTAATATTTATTTTAAGAAATTCATAATATTTGATAAAATCATTTGCTTCTTTCTTTTTTATTCACCGCAAAAAAGGCGGACAGATATTAAAATGGTAGCCGTCCGGCCTTGCATCCGTGCGTCCGTCACACTTTCTTCAGTGCGCAATTTCTCCTACATTTCCCATGCAAATTTCACAGAATGATTATCAACAAGTGCTGCAGTGCATATCGTCAGGGTTTGGCGATTAAATTATGTTTGACTGAGTTATTGCCCTTTGTTGAATTTTCTGTGCGTAACTCCTCCTTCATTTCCCATGCAATTTTCACCAAACTTTCACAGAACGATTATCATCAAGTGATGCAGCACATATTTTCCGGGTTCCGTAATTGAATTATTTTTTAATTTTTGTTGAAGTACATATTTAGATGGTTCTGTGTACAACTTATAGAATAATACACACACGTAGTTTTTAATAAACTAAGATTTTTATATGTAGTAATGCAATAAAGGCTTTCCAGTCAACACGTACCGCAGTCAACACGTAACGTAGTCAACTCGTACAGTAGTCAACTCGTACCGTAGTTAACACGTACCGTAGTTATATATTTTGTTCTTGTATCGGCATAAATTTTAATGAACGTAATTTTTATAACCTGTTGGTAAGATATTTTGGAACAAATACTCATATTAGGCTTACTTAGTTCAGTCATTTGACTGTAAATAATTGAGAAAATTGTGATTGTTTAAAAGTTGATATATATTTTCACTCACATGGACTTTTACAAAATATTCAGAATAAAGAATAAGACGTTTGATAAAATGTGTGCTCAGTAAGTAACCCTAAATTTGTGTATACAGTAAATATTCAAATTAGCATTTTTAGTTTGTCCATAGACCCTGCGGAGGAGTTTAAAAAAATATATAATGAAAAAGTCTTTCCACAAATTTCTCTGCTGGGTCTATAGACAAACTACGGCAGTAACAATGCTAATTTTGGTACCGATGAATTCGGAAAAGTGTTGACTGGAACATGGACTACATGAAAAACGCGAGACATTCAAACTTCCGACGAAATAAACAACTTACCTTCGAACTCGTGGACGCCGCCATTTTCTCGACCCTATGGTATCAAAACAATATACCACGTGATTATGGACCTTGTTGCTTCAAGGGGCATAATATAGTCCATTTGAAGATGCATGCTAGTGAGGGATTAGTCTCATTTTTGATATTTAGGTATAACAGGTAAACCCGGTAATATAACTGTTAGAATAAAGATTTATATGTTAATGTAAAGAAACATAATTACGATTGCATCAATAGCGTAAAGGTTAGTGCTGATGATTTTAAAAGTATACATCATTTTAACCATTGGTTCGAACCTTGGCCATTATATGAACAGATTTAAAAGAGGCCCATTAGACAAAGCTAGATACCAAATATCTTAGCTCTAGGCCTTGTGGTTTCGGAGAAGAAGATTTTTTAAAATTTTCCTATATAAAATAGAATAAACCCCAGGGCAGGGCTAATTTTGACCCCGGGGCCATAATTTGAACAAACTTGGTAGAGGTCCACTAGACCATGCCACATACAAAATATCTAAGCTCTAGGCCTTGCGGTTTCGGAGAAGAAGATTTTTTTAATTTTCCTATATAAGTCTATATAAATCAAGTGACCCCCGGGGCGGGGCCAATTTTGACCCTAGGGCAATAATTTGAACAAACTTGGTAGAGCTCCACTAGATAATGCTACATACCAAATATCTTAGCTCTAGGCCTTGTAGTTTCGGAGAAGAAGATTTTTTAAATGTTCCTATATAAGTCTATATAAATCAAGTGACCCCCGGGGCGGGGCCAATTTTGACCCTATGGCAATAATTTGAACAAACTTGGTAGAGGTCCACTAGACAATGCTACATACCAAATATCTAAGCTCTAGGCCTTGTGGTTTCGGAGAAGAAGAATTTTTAAATGTTCCTATATAAAATAGAATAAACCCCAGGGCAGGGCCAATTTTGACCCCGGGGCCATAATTTGAACAAACTTGGTAGAGGTCCACTAGACAATGCCACATACAAAATATCTAAGCTCTAGGCCTTGCGGTTTCGGAGAAGAAGATTTTTTAAATTTTCCTATATAATTTAAGTCTATATAAATCAAGTGACCCCCGGGGCGGGTCCAATTTTGACCCTAGGGCAATAATTTGAACAAACTTGGTAGAGGTCCACTAGACTATGCTACACACCAAATATCAAAGCTCTAGGCATTGTAGTTTTTGACAAGAAGATTTTTTAAATTTCCTATATAAGTCTATGTAAAATCAAGTTACCCCGGGGCGGAGCCAATTTTGACCCTAGGGGAATAATTTGAACAAACTTTGTAGAGTTCCATTAGACAATGCTACATACCAAATATCTCAGCTCTATGCCCTGTGGTTTCAGACAAGACGATTTTTTAAGTTTTTTCTATTTGTTGCCATAGCAACCAGAATTTTTAATGAAATTTAATTTTTTGAACAACTTTGAAAGGGGACCACCCAAGGATCATTCCAGCCAAGTTTGGTTGCAATCGGCATAGCGGTGTAGGATGAGATGTTGTTTTAAGTAAACATGGACGCCACGTGATCGTAACGACGCACGACGCACGATGGACGCTGGGCGATCACAAAAGCTCACCCTGAGCACATTCGTGCTCTGGTGAGCTAAAAATGTCATACCAGCCACGGTGCGTTACGATAGTGTTCAGTTTATGTATTACAATATAAAGCCGTTTCAACCGATCAATACTTTAAATCGACTGTACATGTTTATAAGGAAAATATTTCAAAACATATACATATAGGTAGCAAATTATAGAAAATTAGCTTAAACATAACTATTCCGGATATACAATTGCAATTCATGTTAAGAGTCGAATATTCAAAACAAAAATGCGAAATAAATAAATTTCTTTAATTTGAATCGCTATAATTGTATACAAAGACAAACTCCATTAAAGTATGCATGCATTTAAACAAAATGCATTAAACATAATATTTCAACAACTGTAATTTATTAAGGTGTATATTAAAGGTTCATGTTGGTTCGACCTGTGTGCAATATCATACTTGTGGAAATTAGCTTCAGATATTGAAGGACCACGTGGATATTAAAGGATGCTAAAAAATAACCCTCCGTATCTAGCAATGATGAGCTCAAATTTGGCAGAGACGTGAGTCTGTGATAATTACAATCGTAACTACTCGGGCATTTCCGTAAGTGAGATATACGCACTTTTCTTTAGACAAACGCCGAGGAGATCAGATTGTGTTAATACATGTGACGCTGGTATTAGGGGAGTTAACTATGTTTGAAGTTAAGCGCGATGGAGGCTGGGGCTGGTTGGTGCTGTTCGCGGTGTTTTGCAGCCAGACCATATTAGGAGGCGTGTGTCTTTCTGGTGGAGTGTTCTATGTGATCTATATGGACGCCCTGGGTACGAGCCCGGTGGAGACGTCGTGGCTGTGCTCTCTGCCTATAACTTTTTGGTTCATCGCATTTAAGTGTTAGAATACATGTACTATTTATTTCGTATGTAATGATAGAGTTTCAATGACAAAGTTTAGATCATGGGTTGAATGAATTATTTTATGCTCTATGTCTATCCCTCAATGGTCATTTAACCCGCCTCCGTGGTCGAGTGGTTAAGGTCGCTGACTTCAAATCACTGTAACCTCTCACTGATAGAGGGTCGTGAGTGTGAGCCCCGCTACCGACCATGTATCTTTATGTGAGAAAGTAGACAGTTGCTTATGGAGGACTGGAGTCTAGTATTGGTTCTTCCTATGCAGGAACGATGATTAGGTGAACTGTCCGCTTCATATGACTCATACTGTTGAAAAGAGGCGTAAAACTGAAACAAACAAACAAACACCAATGGTCATAACGTCGTAGTATGTAATATGTAACGTCTTTACGCGTACTGTATTTCTTGCATCTATTGATATACCAATTTAGATCTTAGCAAGGTTAGAAATACAGACGACCCGTGACATCATGATACTTGTACCACAGTAACAGGAGCGGATGAGGTTTATTAATGCAGTAGACCGATGGTCTGGGCCATGTACCACCCGAGTGGTGATGACAAAAGATACATAACTTGGTTAACATTGATAAAAACAAAGTGTAGTCTACTGTAATGTCCTACTTCCTTTAAATGTTGTATCGTGTTCCAAATGGTGCTAATGGTGTTGATGTCGATTTGTTTCAAACACCTGTTGTCATATTATGAACATTTCATTCAGTACAGTCAAACAGGTGTAAGCGGCCACCTCCGAATAGAGGCCATCCTGTGAGTAAAGGCTACTCTTTTAAAACCGTCATTGATTATTTAGAACAAAATTACCTCTGAATAAAGACCACCTGTCGAAATAGGCCACAGTCTGCATGTCTACCTTCGGCCTTGGGCCAATACGACTGCCCTCTGACAAATAACGGGGCCTATATCAAATCACTGACTTATTAACATATAATAATATTTTATTGAATATCAGTTTCCTATAAATTGTATAAATATGTATGTATGTATATAAAAAATATTTGTTTATAACTGTTGTTTAAAGTAGATGTGAGTATGACGGGTTATTATTATTTGTATAGTGTATTATGAAATCTACTTAGAACCAATCAGATTGGTTCTAATTCGACTAACGTCTGTTCTTCAGATGAACTAAAATATGTTTTAAGTTTAATCACATACGTAGTACTACACTATTTACAAAGATAAAAAAGTCGACGCTGTAAAATATTGTAACAGGTTTTGGCACATATCCGTATCATCTCTGAGTTATTGAAAAAATAATAATTTATCATTACTATATGTATATTGACCATATGATTTGAATACCGACTTTTGTAGAATGAAGGGATATTTAAATGCTTACCAAATGTCACACGTGCAGACATAACTCCATATGGAAGTGCACGAGACCAGCTGTTATCATCTTTAGAAGCATTTTTTGATTACTTGATTGGATTAATGAAACAATCCTGGATGAACCTTGTTGATCCGACTCAATTGGGCAATTTTTTTAATGAAACATGTGCGAACAGAGTCGTTATTTACTTAACTGATCATCTATATCCATATTGTCATATAGATTGCAATCACTTGATCATATTATGAAAACGTGTGAACGTGTTTTTAACAGAATACGTTATTTCTCTAAGATTGCACGGTAAATAATAAATGTTTCTATATGGGGTTCGTCTATCAAGGATCGCGAGGTCGAAGGTGCACCTATGAGAGTCTCCCCTTCTTCGACGACGTCATATCAGTCTCCATGACTGAAATGCTTCTAAAGATGATAACAGCTGGTCTCGTGCACTTCCATATGGAGTTATGTCTGCACGTGTGACAGAAAGACAACTACAACAAATACATACATCATTAATAACATATCATATTTTGGAAACTGATAAATGATTCCGACATTCAGCACGGTTTAGCCCGGTTGTCAATGAATGTATTCTAGTTACGAAATTGACTTTTACATTGTCTGTTCATACATAGCTATAGTCAAATGAATTCAATTAGTGCCGTCTGCGATGCTGTAATACTAAATATACTCAAACTATAATTATTATAGAGCAAGTTCTTACAACTTATATAAACTACTCTCGATGATTGCTTACTTGGTTCTCACCAGTACTCGCGCTGAAAGCAGTGATTGTGAAGGTTCATGCCAAAGTCCGCGACTGACGGGATTCGAACTCAAATAATGATGAAATATTGCTAAAAAAGAATAACTTCTCAGGAACATATGCTTAACTCAAAACAAAACAGACCGATGATCGATCTTGGGAAAATGATCCCTACATAAATTTGTAACACGTGCACATTGTTAATTATTTCCCCGCGATTCTGTAAAGTGAGAAGTCGTTCTCTATGTTATTAGCATGTCAAAATTACATTAAATATTATAGTTCTGAACGTATCAGCTAAATGAATGTATTTTAATATCCAAGGTCATGATCTATTTAGCTGGTACATATTGTACACGTGTACTTAAGTCGGAATAAAGTAATCTGTATGTCTGTTTAATCTTCATATCTTTACAAACCATAAAACAACGTACATTTTACCGCCTTTTTGCTATAATTTTGTATGTGTGCATATCTTTTAGGTAATTTCATATCGGACGATGTCTTATATTATAATAGTGTTCTGAATTTCGTGAAAATTTCATGGATAGTGGTAGTACTATGTAATTGAATGCATTTGAAAATGAATAACATTTCCCCCCAGTTTACAATTAATTTTATCTTCAATTAATATGTGTTGATTCCATGCAACAATTAGTCATAATTAACCACTTTGATGTCGTATGCTTATTCATATCACGTGTCTCATCTATTGCGCAACTTAATTAAGCCACAAACAAATATCGCTTTAATTAAAATTTTAACGGTTTATCTCATACTTATTATTATTAACAGTAAAGAATACTAATTTGATGTAAATTTATGCTATAATTAAACATATCATAACCACTTTGATGTCTAACTCGAATCATGATGCCGAATCCATGCAGTGCAAATTACGATGTTTGGTCACGTGATAAGTAGCACTGTGTGGTAGCACTGTACGCAAAAAATCAACGGTGTTTACAAGATGGCGGACGGATAAATGTTGTGAGGTAGGTGTCGTTTGTTTTTGGTTCAAACTTTTTAAATACGACGTCATCTACACAATAGTATACATCAAATGAAAGAACTTAAAAACGGCAATCGGCGGCTAATAATCGTTTTTTATCAAACCAAGCCGTTTTCACAAAATCAGTGTCTGAACATCTCGTGTTGAGTTTTTTGAAAAACGAAGCGAGGAAACTGAACAAAACCGACGATTATTCCGTTAAAATGAATGAATCGACAAAAATATTTGTCCACGTGTATGGAGAATGTAAAGCTCCTCACGTATATCCATTATTTTCTCATCAAAATCCCTTGTAGTAGATGTTTTAAAGCTTTTAAATTTTACATACTGTACGCCACGGTGCTAAGTGTAAACATTGTACTGTACGCAACGGAGAAAACAATTTCTGTACGCAACGGAGCAACAATTTTAGTCAAAAATCTGTACGCAACGGAGCAGTCAATGAATAGCTTGTTTCTGTGTGTTTAAAAACATGTCTTCTATACATTGTTATAGAAGAATGCACGCACAAACATCAATAACGATACCAGTTTTGGCTCAGTATTATCTATTGACATTTTTTCATGAATTTACTAAGTGAATGGCTTTTTGTCGATTACGATTTCAGAATTAGTTGTCCATAACAATTCGGCTAAATTTGTATTTGTCAATTCAACATTGCCATTGTAAATTAGGTTAAATAAGTCTTCTTCGCAGGTCGAGCAGTCTATTAGCAATGACTTTAACGGATGTCGGATGGTGACAGGTAGGTTCGAATCTCAGGTGCTGCGTGTATTTTTCTAAATCAAAATGATATTTTAAAGATATACAGAGCAAAGACAAGATATTAGCATAAGTTTTCCGCTGAATACTGTTTGTATTTTTCATTAGTTATTTTCATATAGATTCTGAAATTTGATAAAATCTAACGTAAGAAAAAAACTAACTTATGAAGATATTGTTTCCATTTTTTTTATGGAAAGTGAAACACATATAATGCGAGTTTGTACTGAAACATCAAACGTTATATACTCACTGAAGACCTAACGAGGTCTCCGATATTCACTGTAAAAAGGAATGTTTATTTGCCCCTTGACGTCAGAAACGTCAATTGACCAAATGACATCAAAATCATGAAAATTGCTTATCCGCTTATTGTAATTATCATAGTTTAATCAATTCACTTTTTAGCATGTAAGAATGAAAAAAATATCTCATTTTGTCCAGCATTGTAGTAACATAATGCACGTTTTATCGTTCGAAAGTTTGAAATTGTTCACTCAGGCTTGCCTGCGTTAGTAATTTTGAACCCGAAGCGTGCATTCTTCTTTAACAATGCACTTTAAATTGAAATCAAAGTATAGAAGACACGTTTTTAAACACACAGAAACAAGCTATTCATTGACTGCTCCGTTGCGTACAGATTTTTGACTAAAATTGTTGCTCCGTTGCGTACAGAAATTGTTTTCTCCGTTGCGTACAGTACAATGTTTACACTTAGCACCGTGGCGTACAGTATGTAAAATTTAAAAACTTTAAAACATCTACTACAAGGGATTTTGATGAGAAAATAATGGATATACGTGAGGAGCTTTACATTCTCCATACACGTGGACAAGTATTTTTGTCGATTCATTCATTTTAACGGAATAATCGTCGGTTTTGTTCAGTTTCCTCGCTTCGTTTTTCAAAAAACTCAACACGAGATGTTCAGACACTGATTTTGTGAAAACGGCTTGGTTTGATAAAAAACGATTATTAGCCGCCAATTGCCGTTTTAAAGTTCTTTCATTTGATGTATACTATTGTGTAGATGACGTCGTATTTAAAAAGTTTGAACCAAAAACAAACGACACCTACCTCACAACATTTATCCGTCCGCCATCTTGTAAACACCGTTGATTTTTTGCGTACAGTGCTACCACACAGTGAGTAGTGGACATGAAATTTATCGAGAGAAGTAAATTGGATTTAAACTGGATTTAAAGTGAGTTTTATGAGGAATTATGTAGAAAGTTTTGGATATATTACCCACTTAACTAATAGTTAGTTCATGTCGGACAATAAAAATCACCCAAATCACAGGAGATTGAAATTTTATCCATATGTCACTTGCTACAACAAATCACTCATATATGTAGCTTTATAGTGCGGGGCCATATCTTAACTTTATTCTGAGTCATAATTTCAATCTCCTGTGCCCAAATTCAACTAAAAATAGGAAAAGAAGGAAAAAAGCTTATTCTCCGGTAGAGGACACACCCAGTGAAAATCAGTCAACCGATACACGTGCAAAACCGGTTCTAATTGATAACCCATTCATTGTGTATCCAAATAGTCAAGGTATGTTTACAAACTTTACACCCAATACACAAACGATGAATATGACTTCACCAGTTGGCAACATGTCGCAACCATTCTTCGGGTTTCAAACGCCGTCAGACCGGGCAGCTATGCGAAACACACAGACAATGTCACCTATGGTACAATTAAGTACCCCTCCATGGGCAACTACCTTGATAGATGATATCAAATAATTAATAATACTCAGGCCATGACAGAACTGACATCAGATTTAGATTCTAATGATAAAACTATCAATGATATTTTATCGAATTTCATTTCAATAATGCAAAAATCAGCAATCGACGTCTTTGGTAATACTCATAAATCACATTCTAAACGTAAACAATCACAAGCATGGTTAATATTGATTGTTTTAATGCAAGACGTGATTTTAAAAAGGTTCGAAACTCATACTTAAGAAAAATCGAAGGAAAACAAAACTTTATTTTTAAACGCAAAGAAACAATATAATGCAATAAAAGAAAAGAAAAATATAAATACCAAAAACATCAAAAACAGATACTATCACAAATGGCAATAAATAATCACAGAAAATTCGTTGATTTCATGAGACGATAATGATCAGCTTAAAAAACATAGTAGGTGTCATTTTCGAATTAATATTGCCGTCTTATTTGATGACGGATTTCAAAGCGGTTTTCGGTATTTGATAGCGGAAATGTTAATCTATGAAATCGTACCTCAGAATTAAAGTCAAATATCTAACGAACGGCGGACGTTATCAAAACACTAAGGCATGGTTCCCTGCTTTATACATTTATAGTCATTTTAAGGCTATTTTTGTAATATATTCCTATATGCAGAGTAGTTATCGCTGTTCAAAAAATTGTAAATTACGTGCGATATTGGTTTATAGAAGACCAATCAAATGTAATATTTGTTTTAAATTCCTTGCAATGCACTTTGTACAGTGGGTTTATTTTAGTATATAATTATGGTTTAGTTTTTAAATCTATAAATCGGTGAAACTTGATTTGACCTGACATCCAAGCCAGATACTTTAATTAAGGGAAAAATAAATGGCCGAATGGTGGACGCTTTTCACCTTTTTATTTTACAAGATTTCAAGACAAAGATTAATTCTCGCACACGCTAACCGTAGTAAGTACGAATTTATTTGGTTTATATTGATATAATAAATCATATTCATTTGCGCATAGTCCCGGATATTTTTCAGTACGAGTACAGAAATTAACACATTTAATAACAACGTTTGTTATGTTTCTTCGTAATTGTCGAATAGTATGATATTACTAACGAATGTGTCATAATTTTACGTTCTATGAATCCCTTTCTATATCTTCTTTTATCTATATTGAGAATTAAGACCAATTTTCAGCTACTTTCAAGAACGCTTTTGCAAATAACTATAATAAACATGCAGACCGAAACTGCCTAAATACCTAGAAAATTTACATGGTTGAAACTAATACGCTTACTGGAATGTTGAAACGCGAGTTCAAATTGTTAACACTTTTATCTACACTAAAACTTTCCGCCATACCTAAATATCACGTGATAAAGTAAATTGTCTTTTTACTGTCAATTGTTTACGTGTAATTTGAGTCTACACTGTATACATAATGAATAACATGTTTATCAAATTCTATCTAGATACTAGTAACGTTAGTCACGGTAAGGAAAATCCTAAAGGGGTTTTAACTGGAATGATCTTATCATGGACAAGGAAAAAAATAATGTTTTCTGAATGTGTACGACCGCGTTGCAATGTGGAATGTTGTGTTGGTTCACCCAGTAACAATATGAAAACAACACATGGTGAAGTATAGACAATTTAATATTACGCAATGTATTGTGACATCTTGCCAATGTACCCGATGCGCATCAAGCGAAATTTACGACAGTATCATTGATACATGTTGAGTTGGTTACAATGTGTTGCTGCTAGGTCTTCCTTTGTTAGCTGACTAGTTCACACCTCTCCATTTTTCTAGGAACTCGGCTGTTAAGGATTTTGATTCTGTCTCTTTACCCAATAACAAGGAATTTTACTCTCTGGAGGCCTTGCTTTTACGAATGATATATATCTCAAGTTATCCACTCGTTTTAACACAGTCATCTTTAAAAGGTCAAATGTGTAAACAAAAACAAATATTTCCTTTAAATTCAGGGTTTATCATGACAAGGTTTGGGCAGTTTTATAGTGAAAATAATATATCCATATGTTCAACACATATATATTAGATATACTTTGCACATTTTACTTCTAGGCTAGACTTACAACAATGTTTAAAGAGGCATACCCTACAACTGACAAACATTCTGTGAAAGTGTAAAAATGTGTTAAATGTATATGTAAAACAATATATAATGGATAATTGCAAGAAGAACTTGGGTCATACAAGCTTCTAATTTATCATCATTTTGCCTTTATTCTAGATGCACCAAGTTGTAGGGTATGCCCCTTTAAATGTCAAGAGTAAAGATCTATATACTAAAATGATATCGATATATGCATGACAACATTTGAAAAACTTCTGCCAATTCTTTTTAAGTTGTTACTTTTGTCTTTAATTATCATATTCTTAAAGTTGCAATTAATTCTTAACAATTTTGCTGTATTTGGTCATTGTGTCATTTTCCTTGTTTGCCACATAGGCATTCGATTCCGTGATTTTTATACGTTTACAGACGTTATTTTTCGATTTCACTCATCAAACAACGCAAATCTGTCGAAAGAAAACTCTTCATTTTTTTCCTTTATTGAGTGTATAAAAAACACCAAGGTAGTGCAGTCGCCATCTTTTCGATTGACGGAAGTGACAAATATAAGCGTGGGTCCCGGCTTTCCTTGTAATCTGCACGTGCTTTCTGTGAACCTTGCTTTCGTTGTAGTGTGTCCCAACTTTAAACGTTTTGACAGCTTTTAGACTTAATATGATTACTGAATTGGGTTTCTACACAATAACATTACTTAATTGGGTTTCTATACAATATCACTGTCTAATTGGGTTTCTATACAATAATATTACTTAATTGGGTTTCTATACAATATCATTACTTTATTGGGTTTCTATACAATATCATTACTTAATTGGGTTTCTATACAATATCACTGTCTAATTGGGTTTCTATACAATAATATTACTTAATTGGGTTTCTATACAATAATATTACTTAATTGGGTTTCTATACAATATCATTACTTTATTGGGTTTCTATACAATATCATTACTTAATTGGGTTTCTATACAAGATCATTACTTAATTGGGTTTCTATACAATATCATTACTTAATTGGGTTTCCATGACAATAACATTACTTAATTGGGTTTCTACACAATAACATTACTTAATTGGGTTTCTACACAATAACATTACTTATTTGGATTTCTATACAATATCACTATCTAATTGGATTTCTATACAATATCATTACTTAATTGGGTTTCTATACAATATCATTACTTAATTGGGTTTCCATGACAATATCATTACTTAATTGGGTTACCATGACAATATCATTATCTAATTGGGTTTCTATACAATGTCATTACTTAATTGGGTTTCTATACAATATCATTACTTAATTGGGTTTCTATACAAATCATTACTTAATTGGGTTTCTATACAATATCATTATCTAATTAGGTTTCTATACAATGTCATTACTTAATTGGGTTTCTATACAATATCATTATTTAATTGGGTTTCTATACAATATCATTATATAATTGGGTTTCTATAACAATATAATTAGCTAATTGGGTTCCTATGACAATATCATTACTTAATTGGGTTTCTATAATAATATCATTATCTAGTTGGGTTTCTATGACAATATCATTATCTAATTGGGTTTCTATAACAATATCATTATCTAAATTCTAATTGGGTTTCTATAACAATATCATTCCCTACTTGGCTTTCTATGACAATATCATTAGATTTCTAACACAATATCATTACTTAATTGGGTTTCTATAACAATGTCATTATCTAATTGGGTTTCTATAATAATATCATTACCTAACTTTGATAAAATCAGAACAGAATAGAACAGAACGACATTTATTTTCGTAACTTGTACACACATAGGTACATCGTTATATCTAACAAATTGAAACAGAATGTATAGGTCACATGATGTGCACTTCATGAGAAAGAAACAAAAGACTAAATACAATACAGAGCTGAGCAATATATGTTATTACGTAAATACTAATAGTTACAGGGTTAGTAACTGACCCGATACGGGATATACGGGTCTTAGGAAAACCATATGGGGCGAGACCGAAGGTCGAGTCCCGATATGGTTTTCCACAGACCCGTATATCTCGTATCGGGTCAGTTACTAACCCTGTAACGATTATATCACGCAGACTACCTTCCGCCTCATCATTTGCAATAAAAGCCTCCATCACAGACCCAATATTTAAATATGAATGACTCCATTACAGACCTAATATTTTCTGTTAACCTAATATAGGATATATTAGGTCACCACGTGACGTCAAATCATCCAATGACAGAAGCGTATTTTGTAGTAGGCGTGATATAATATAATACGATGCTAACCGACACTAATATCACTCCTATGATAACAGCAATATCTAATTGGGTTTCTGCGCAATATCATTATTTAATTAGATTCTAATGGTACACATACATATTATATAATATGATTAGCTACGTGGATTCTTATGACAATACGAGTATCATTCCTAAATGGGTTTCTATGCTAACATAAATACATACTTGCGTCATCTAATTTGACAATGCTTTTGTCTCATTGTGTTCTTATAAACACAGCTAACAACCACAGGTGCTTGGTACGTTTTTATAATACCCCAGCTATTTATATAATATAGTACATAGAAGGCTCAGATTTGCGAATTATCTACCTTTTCTATACATTATAGATGTAACATACCCAACTTTCGCGGACATGCTGATTTGGAAAATCGATAAAAAAATTACATTAAACAAAGAAGGGGATTTTCTCTATAATCGTTATAACTTTTATTCTATTTAAAATACAAAATTTGTACTCATCACAAAAGTTTAATTAATCTTTTGTCTTTCTAATGGTGTATTTTGTATTATTTTAAATTAATGCTTTCTTCGACCCTTTTGCGTTTGAAAAAGACACCTATCGATTCCCTCTATATTCAATGTAAAAAGCGTAAAATTGGTAGATTTTTCAATGAAAATTTGATGTTTCCAGCATCATAACTCTTTTGGGGGAAGTGTGATCAAATTTGTACTCATTGCATTCGTTTGGAAAATTTAATTTCTTTCACCATGTAAAATATGAAAACAATGAAATAATATCTTCTTCGACCCTTTTGATGATTTATAAAACTACCCCTTAGATTTTTTTAAGTTCAATTCGTCAATCGTTCGGCAAATCTCGGATATTTACGTACGTTTACGGACACGACGTGCATTTTGGCGATGATCATATCTGCTGATTAGTTATCCATGTATATACAGTCACAGCATGATGCATTATACAGGGTCATACAATTTGGACGCGTTGAATCATTAAGTTTTAGGATAATTAAGGTTAAGACTAAAACATATAACAACATGGATGAAAATATTAGAATCTGTGAAATATTTTACTTTACTTCCGTATAAAAAGAAAAATCGATATTTATGACCCAATTTGTTGATATTATAAAAAAATAACATATTAAAATAAAAAAAATGGTTTTCACTTTTGTTAAAGCCCAAATACTTTTTGAATGTTAAAATTGAAGTAGGTCTTATTTTACCTAGACAGATGTAAAACTGATTTTACTTGCAATAAAAACGTTCCAATTTTTTTATCACAAAGTTCATATATAAATACAGCATAGTATTTTTTAATAATGTTGCAAAAAATAAGAAAAAGCATCTGACAACTATTTTATGAGATATGCCTAATGGAAGGCATTATGTAAATATTGTTACAAATCAAGTAATATATATTTCTTATATTTTACTATTGTTCTAATGTTTCATCTCATTGTTCTAATGGACCTTAAATAGACGATGATATTTCATTAAATGAAATTTATTATTAATTCATTTTGATAATATAATTATATGCTAAACATATCATTTTGGCATACGTCCACATGTCACATAAAATAATATAGATTGCCTACTTTATATATTTATTTTTTCAATGATGGGTAAACAAAGGACGGATAATAAAATCATATTTTTGAGATCCCTTTTTTTTATATGGTTGCTAACTTTACCTGATTATTGATTTTTTATACGCATCTCACATTGACTCATAAACAATTGGACACGTCGAGTTATATTTGTTAGATATCTTTTCAATCAAGACGGATGGAAATTGCCATAAAATTACAGAAATTGAATGTACTGTTTATATACCAGGTCTACAGCTTAATATCAATAGTATTTTTTTCTATTTTGTGATGGAAATAGATATCTGCAACAATTAGTGAAGGTTGTAATGGATTTGGAAGTAATTTAATTTATAATCATAGACCTACAAGACGTGCGACATAGTGCAAAATTTCTGGTTACTCGATCGACCCTAATTGATTTTATCCCGCGACCCTAGATATTTTCATGATTTTATCCGAGGAATGGAAAATCCTCTTTCTACTTTTTACCTTCCCACATGCTTTCAAAAGCCTAATAAAAGTCCATACCTACTAAGCGACTTTTAATGAGAAATTAAAAAAACATATTTTCACGCCTAAGTGTAATCCTGATGATTTAATGTTAATTTCAGTAGTGAAAATAAATATATTGTAAGCTAATGTGTTTATATGCAGAATCAAATTACTATTTGACTGCACACAATAACAAAATTATTACTAAGATTTCTTTATTTTGTCTTTTCATAATATTCGCATTTGCAAAATTAATTTTACTGACGAAACAAATTAATGTCAATATCATATGTTTCTGTCCATTTTAAAGACGTACATAATAGTTGGGACATGCTCAAGTCTGATCAGAGATCCAAAAGTAATGTATATACATACAGTGAAATATCGATTTTTGGATCAATTAAGATAACAGATCTTATCTGTTACGCGTGACTGACTTTATTACTTTATGACCCCTAATAAAGTCAGCATAACGCAAGCAAGGAGGGTAACAATAGGTAGACTGTATATAAACCCCTGAATTGTAGTTGTTTCCCTTGAAAATTGATCAGATACTCGATAAGGCCATGTCCGCCAAAGTTGGACATGAATAGCTTCTGGTCAAATATAACATTTTTTACCATCCAAGGTCTGTGCCAAACACCTATGCTAACAACATGTAATATCTCTGTAATGAGGACATGCCGATATTGAGGACTCACGTGTTTATCAAATCATAAATGTAGGAATATAATTATACACATGAAATATTTTATAAAATTCTACACAAAACGGTTATCAAGGGCTGAACACTCATATATTTCATATTATTTATGTGTGTAGTTATATTTATATTTAAGCTCCACTGGGCAGTTATCTGACAAACAGGTACGGGTATCGTGTCTGTACATTCTCTGGTGGTATTGTAGCAGCACTAGGACTGTCCCTGGGATACTTTGCTAACCATATTGGTGTCCTGTTCGTCACTCATGGTATCTTAACTGGTAAGTGATTCGTTTTGTTTTCATAATTATTTATTATTTCTTGACAAGTTCATTGAATGGCTGCCATAAATAGCTGAGAAATACTAAATAATATATTTTTTTCTTCCATAAATCATTCACCGCCGCCATCTTGAATGATCTACTGGTAGGAACCATTGATGAGCATTTGCCAGACCCCAATACTGTTAGATTGGAGACGGGTACCAGACTACTTTTATTATTGCATTATTTTAGGCGCAATAAAACAAACAATTCTACCTTAAAAATTTGTAACAACAACGCTTTTGACCTATGAGAAAACATCTAATTCAACTGAAGAATTTGTATCAAACACTTTCATTGGTAACAAATGTAGGTCAAAAGCAATTTTAAGACAGCATGCCGAAAACACGTCCCAACTTGGTGTTTAGTATAATCACTTAATTGCAACAGCTGGGAATTTATTTATGTCGACCTTTTATTTAAGATTTGGCAGTTTAGGCAACGTTTAGGTAAATGTTAAAAGTGACGTAAGTTATGCTTTTGCTGATCAAAAGCATAACTTACGTCACTTTTAACATTTACAGGGTTTGGAATGGGACTCAACTATACTGGTTGTATAGCGACGTTAAATATTTATTTCGACAAATACAAAACCATTGCAACTGGGTTGTCTTCCATTGGACACAGCTTTGGTATGATCATCTACGCAGAATTTCTTGTTAACTTGGAAGGTAAATACGGTTGGCGGGGTATGATCCTTCTAAACGGTGCCATCACATTCCACATGTGTGCTTTCGCGTGTGTATTATTGCCATTAAAGGTACACTGTATAAATGACCAATCGCGCAGCCTAAACATTGCAAACAACAACGACGCAAAAAAGATTGTCAAGAAATCGATCAATCTTTCAGTGTTTAAAAAATTGTCCTTCGTTCTATTCTGTGCCAGTAATATATTCAACAGTGTTGCACACGGAGTCTACATATTACACTTACCATCATATTCAAGATCTGCAGGATTTACAGAGCGATATTTCGGCACAGTGTTGGTGGCGTACGGAGTATGTAATATCATAGGTAAAGTGGTGTACAGTTTTTTAGGACAGCATCCCAGGTTTGATGCAACAGTTCTTTATACTGTTTCACTAGCAGCCGCTGGGGTATGCATATGTCTTATACCAGTGTTCCTTACGAAATCTGGAATGTTGATATTGACTGGTCTAGTGGGTTTCTTCTACTGTGTGACTGGTGCTTTGTTGTCTGCTGTTATTTATTCAATAGTCGGATTTGAAAGATTTGCTGACGGTGTTGGTTTGTCAATGCCATTCAAAGCGACTGGTAACTTGATTGGTGGTCCATTAGCAGGTGAGTATTGCTTAATGAAGTAGCTGTTTGCAAATTGGAAGTATTTTACGTAGCCAAACATAATTCATTCCTTACCAGATATTTGTATATTTTGTTAATACACAAATACTTTTGAAATACGACAGATGATCTCACGACAAATAATTCATACATTGAACAGAGTGGGGAATACATTGTTGGTTTGTAACATGTAGGAAATGCAATGGTAGATGTACATGTAGGCCTATGTTATGTTAGGTAATATAATTATACGAGTTGCTTATCACATTGTTTGGTATTTGGTGATTCTTTTATTGAATGCATGTAATAACACCATATTACATTTCCAAAAAAATACGTTATCATATAACATGAAGCATTTCAACAATGCTCCAATATTTTTTCATTCTTTGGCAGGTTTTTTATTTGCTACCACTGGAAGTTACGCAACATCATTTTACCTTGGCGGAATCGCCATTATCTTAGCTTCTCTATGTATGGTCCAACCAGTCATTAGCCATAGAAGACGAAAGGACAATGGCAAATATAAAGATATCTGTGAAATAGATGTGCAAGAAGGAGGTAAAACTAAAGACGTGGAAAATATTGTACAAGTTAACGATAGTCTTACACATGACACAAGAGAAATAATTGAAAACCACAAAATTTTACTAGGTACTAACGGAGTTACACATCAAACTGAAAATAATATAAATGGAAATAAAGCGACTGATTCGTTATTGAAACAACAGTTAGATAGAAAAACAAATTAAATGTACCGGTAGAATTTCATTTGGACTGCCTTAGCTGCTTCCGTATCCTGTCTACGAGACGTAGTCGGTCGTGCTGGGCGGAATGGTGGTAATTTTATCACCCTTGTTGTATTGTTGATTACTACTGTTATTAATATTTATTTAAAAAAAAAAATAATATTTGATAAAAATCATTTACTTCTTTCTTTTTCATCCCCTGCCAAAAGGCGAAGGGATATTCGTCACACTTTCTTCTGTGCGCAACTTCTACATTTCTCATGCAGTTTTCACAAGAATTCCACAGATTGATGACCATCATGTGCTGCAGCGCATATCGTCAGGGTTTAATTGGTTATTAGATCATTTTTAAGGGAGTTATTGCCCTTTTTTAATTTTCTGTGCGCAACTCCTCCTTTAATTCCCATGTAGTTTTCACCAAACTTTCACAGAACAATTATCACCAAGCGCTGTAGCGCATATTTTCGGGTTTCGTGATTGAATTATTTTTGAGGGAGTTATTGCCCTTTGTTGAATTTACATTTAATGGTTCTGTGTGCAATTTCTCATGCAATTTTGACCAAACTTTCAGAGAATGATTATCAACAAGTGCTGCAGCGCATAACATCAGGGTTTTGCGATTGAATTATATTTAAGGAGTAAATGCCCTATGTAGAATTTTTTTTACATTGAAAACGCTTCTGTGCGCAAATTCCACATTTCCATGCAATTTTCACCAAACTTTCAGAGAATAATTATTAAAAGTGCTGCAGCGCATATCATCAGGGTTCTGCGATTTAATTATTTTTGAGGGAGTTATTTCCATTTGTTTGTCTCGTACATTTCAATGCACATTTTGACACACGTCATTAATATGTTTTTCACCATGTTTTCCATTACATTTCCTTTGTTTTTCCTCTTTAAAAAAATCAAAAGGAGCAAATTCTGACTGTACCCTTTCGCCAAAAATGCACCCGTGGCAGGGGATACACTGTGACAGCTTTTTGTTTCAATTGGAATAGACTTTATATCATAATACAAGTCTGGCTACAGCATCTTTCTAGTATGTGTGCACATACTGACACATCTGCTATTCTTTCAACATTTTGTAACAACAGCATGTACTCAATAAGTACTATAAACTAATAGTGTTGATATTGTCACCATGGTGACAAGAATGGGTCACTAACCCCTCTTTGCTGACCGGTTAAATCCTGCCCTGGACCAGATAAATTTCACATGTGGCTATCCAGGCAGCAAGCTGACACAGGGGTGTCAACAGAGCCAAATTAAAAATCCTGAAAATCATATTAAATTTTCACGACGCGTAGTGCATGCTAAGAGTAAAAATTTGTATGTTCCTCATATAGTTGTCATTTCTTTGTATTCTGTATAGTTTTCTATAACATTCGCACTAAATGATTTGGAAATGCAAGGAAACCAAAATTCAAAGAATGATCAATGAATACAACTCCAATTTATGGTAAGTTAGTTTATTGTTGTATACATAAATACATAACATTGCTGCCATAAGTATTGAATAGAATAATACACATGCATAGTTTTATTAAATTGAGATGTTTATATGTAGTAATACAGTAAAGTCCAGTCCTTGAATGATGACATGTTGATGATAAATAACCATGTAAATAGTTTCGCGTTAAAAATCATGAAATGTGAACATGAGTAAATGATATCTTAAAAATATCATTCTAAAAATATCTTATTTAAACAAGAGGGCCACATTGGCTCTTTATCGCTCACCTGAGAACAAAGGCCAATAATTAATGACCAGGTTATATAGTTTCCATCTGGTAAAACTCATTTTTACGTAGATTTTGAGATCAAAACCAACAATGAAGGTATAATACTGTTAAACAAGCTAAAACGTAGCAAATTTTCTAATCCAAGGGTCCATAACTCTTGAAGTTGTGGTCCGATTCCACCCATAACTGAACTTGTCCAAAACCATAAGGTCATACACATTCATTGTAAATATTATTAGGATCGGTGAGTGTAAACAAACTCAAATATAGCAAATTTTCTAAGTCAAGGGCCCATAACTCTTGAAGTTCTGGTCCGATTTTGCCCATAATCGAACTTGTCCAAGATCTTTTGGTTATACACATTTACTGAAAATATGATTATGATTGGTGAATAAATGAAGGTGCTAGAGTGTAAACAAGCTAAATATAGAAGATTTTGTAATTCAAGGGCCCATAATTCTAAAAGTTATTGTCCGATTTTGCCCATAATCGAACTTAGGTGAGACATTGTGGCCATATACATTGTGAGCAAGTTTAATCATGATTCGTTAAGAGCTGCACAGTTGCTAGAGTGTAAACAAACTAATTGTGGACGTACGACAGACGCCGGACATTCAACGATCCTAAAATGAATCAGGTGAGCTAAAAACTAAGCTATGACAACGTATATCATAAGTGTCTGATAAATTTCCTTAGCTTACAACATCTAACCAAAAATGATAAAATCACAAAATATTAATAATTCAAAAAAATTCTTTGTTAAACCATTGCTACACTAAGAAAACATAAAAAATTAAACAGTGATGTCATAACTCATATCATAAACAAAATTTCATAACAAATATTATTTGAAATAGGAAAACTACTAGTATCATCGGAATCCACCATTAAACTAGTGGAGAGGTTTTTGTCCTACTTGTAAAATTTTCCAAAGGGGATATTGTCCACCTTGCAAAAAACTTTTTCAATATCCATAACAAAAACAAATTTTACTTAAGGGATTTCATTTGGGGGCTCTGTCCAAAACTATTAAGATTGATCAATATATACACATGACATATTATAGTAAGATATACAAGATATTTTGCTGCCTATATAATAAGTTAATGTCATACCATCTACATCTATACACATATATGATGACAATAAAAGTAGAATCAATATTTTCAGACATGAAGACAAAAAATATTCTATACCTATACTTATGGACTCGACAATTTTTTTCCGGCTTCACATCCTACTGGACAACAAGCCTAGAATTTCTACTCGGAATTATGAGCGGAAGAGTAGATTAGTCGAGCACAGCACATTTTTTCAGTTTAGTGCTGTTATACTTTTTTGCATTACAAATATGTCATTAATTCACTAAAGTATACTAAAAACACATGATGACTTGGAAAAAACATGTATAACTGAAAGTTACAAACTTTGGACACACAATTCAGCAGTTTGATTTTTTGTGCAGGAGGGTTACTTATGAATAAAACTAATAAAAAATTCAGTTATTTCAAAATCAATACAATCATGTAATCAAAGGCACACACAACAAACACTTCAGTAATAATTGTCATTAAGGCAACTGGTGGGAAAAAAACATATTTTCTGTCATCCGAATCAACGCAAACATAACTCATGCATTAACAAAGTGTAATAAAAGTAGGCAATGTTCTGTCCATACAGTCATAAAACACATTATGTACACAAAAAATCTTATTATGTTGTAAACACTATTCACATTCACTGGGATTTTGATCTAAGATTGTAATCTGACTGGGTCCCGTTATCCTTCTTCCAAATCATGTACAGTCCTGTGATAACTATCAGCCAGGGCAGGAAACCAACATGGATCATCAAAGCATCTTTAGGTTTAAGTAAATCATCCACAAAGTAGGATAAATTTACAGTAATGAGAGATCCAGTCATTGTCTGAAATATGAAGATATAACCATAAAGTAAAAACATCAATTAAATCAAAGTACTGCAAGTACTTGTGGGCACTGAACTTACATTGACTTGCGTTGCAACATGGAACGGGAAGAAGTTTTAACAATTGCATGGGATGTAGAAATTTGATCCGCATCAAAATGCATGTGCTTTCAATTAGCTTTGATATCAATCTAAGGGGAAAAGTAGAGATAATGAATGCAGAGGCAAAATCTTGACTACATTGCAGAAAGTTTATTAACAGTGGGGACTAGAATTTTGTTGCACATATTAGAAGTTTTGACAGCACAGTGACAGCTAAGAAAAGCTCAGCTCCTAAATATAATGTCAGGACAAAATACAGCAAGTTTCAAGAAAACATTGACCAGTAGTTGTTTAAAAGTTTATGTATTTTCACATGAAAATATCATACTTTTGCAAAATGAAGCTAGAAATTCAGAAAAAAGAATAACATGTTTAATATTGAAAGTGTGCTCAGGACATAATACCAATTCAGTAACCCTAAATTTATGTAAACTCACAAACACAGTAAATATTTTCAGACAATTTATTGTAAACAATTTAGAGTAATACAGTAGTTAAATTGGATTTACTGAAGAATATTAATTTAAAGCATCTTAAGATGACAGAGACAGCATGTAAATACTTACAATCATGCTAGCTAGGAAGAGTGACGCCCTATCCTCATCATAACGGAAACTTGTAGCCAACATCCAGATTAATGAGTAACCAACACTCATACATCCACAAAGACGAACAGTTAAGCTTTCCATGGTGTCCATTTTCTATAAGAAAATCAATAATCATATAAATAAAATAATCGACTCATGAGAATATCTCAACACTTCAACAGCTTAACCGGGAAGTCACTTTAACTGTAACCATATAGAGTATCGTATACTTTATATCATCTTACCAATTCTATTGCAATTAACAAAATACAAAAATGACAATTATATCAGTAGTCAACAAAAACAAATAAAGTCGCTACATTGTATACATGACATATCAGTTATTAAGCCCAGTAAATATCAAAGTACTGAAAGTATTCATGAAATTTCCATGAATACATACCCAAACCATTCAATATCATTCATTACATAATGTTGGGGTTATGAAAACTTTAATATCCAAAATAATCACATTGTGTCAACCTCTCAACAAAAAGATGCAAGCAACCATCATGATAACATTAAATACTTTCGCACTGACTATAAAATTAGCTAATCCAAAGAATGAAAATATCCAGTGACAAGCCGTACCACATATTTCAACAATATAAGTCTTTTAACCTACCAACCCTAAATATTTTCATAATTTTGGTCAGGTAACTGTAAAAATTAGTATTTCTTTTCAAGACTTCCATCACAAAAAAAATTAATTTGTGTAATAAGTTTCATGCCTAACAATCACAATACATGATGGATCAATTCTAGTGAACCTGGTTCCCAGTGGTGTATTCTCTAGAAAAAAAATTACCTACCCTGAAAGAAAAGAAGAATGATGGGTAAGCCAATTGTACGATGCCCGACATGAAAGTTATAATGAAGATCACTCGACACAATACGCTGACGTTTCCTTTCTGTTCTCGTCCACCGACACGATATTCGCCTCTCCACAGTTGATACACAGTGGTTAACAGCAACATAGCAAAGGCAACCATATCAAAATACAGACTCTGAAAACAAACAACTGTGCATTCAGGTTTTTTTTCAGTATTTTGGGAATATGACCGAATGTTCACAGTGTTTTAATAAAAATTGGGAAAAAATGTGTAACTACAATTTTACAATGTTCAACATGTTCTTCTTATTCTCCAATAGAACAGTTGTAGAATTAGGTATTTACTAACAATAGTGATGATAATAAACTCATAAAATAAAATCACCACCAAAAAATCCCTGGTATTATGTATTTTCTTGTTACAGAACCAACATAAACTTTGTAAAATAGCTGCCCTTTACATAACAGATCAAACTTGAAAGTAAATTTCCTACAATTTCATCAGACTGAATATATTCATTACACACATTAAGAGGAGCAGACACATTTGGCATACTCCCCGAAAAATGAAAATACATATAAAATGGCGTAAAGACAATGTGCTCACTAAAATGCAGTATATACCAGTCACATTACAAATAGTAAAAGGGGAAAAATTACATGAAAGAGGCAAACTTGGAGAATATTCACAATGCAAATAGAGGAAATATTTTTTTGGGGGGAAAAATTTAGCTTTAATATTCTCCGAGTGGAAGACGCTGACAATCATTCATTCAGCATCATATTCTTTAACAGTAAAAGAACTCCTGAAACTAAGTGTGCCCTTAAAGTCAATCTTTACATAATCAGACTAAAGGAAATTGGTATTGATAAACAATCATAAAATGGTATGGGGTAATGTTATATTTGTCTATATTGTCAAATTGATTAATAAAAACTTAATAAATACAATAATTACCTTCTCAGAGAATTTGTCTCCATAGTTAACGCAAAAATAACTTGCTACCAAAACAAACAGTATACTGCCCTAAAAGTAAAAACAATAAAATGTTTTCCCTTCATAAGATTAAGAAGAACATAACTTTAGACAACAACAAGAATCCCTACACATTTTTACCCATTTAGTAAGATTTTCTGTATGAATAGTTCATGATAAACTGTAATAACCAATCAGTGTTTGATTGTTGTTTTGATTAAATTCACATGTTCTTCAAATTAAAACTTCAATACAATTAAGCAATTATCATTAAAGGATGTTCCTTTAGACACAATGTATAATTGTATTGAAATATAATATACATTGTGTATCGATCTACCCACAGTTGTATTGCAGACCTGTGCCCTAGCAATGACCAATCCTATAAAAAAAAGCATGTTAAACCAAGCAGGTAACTCAAGAAATACTTACTACAAGTCTTGCCCACAGATAGGCACCAATCACATTTTCATCTCTGGTTTTACGAGACAAGTACCATGACGCTGACAAACCAAGCAGCAGAGAAGCAAACATTCTCGTCACATATGACATCACTGCAGATTCACTGCCTGGAAACTATAAAAATTGTTTGATAATATATAATAACTGCAACCGTGGCTAAATGGTTAGGGTGTCCGTCTTCAGAGAGGAAGATCAAAGGTTCGAACCCCAGTGGAGACAGGTTTACATGAACTGATGCAGTCGGTTGGTGAGACGCAAGCTAGTTAAATAATAGTTACCATAGGACCATCTTAGCCATGCGCCCAGCAAAAAGAAATGGGATTCGGGAGGTACTATGCAAACAAAAGATAGGTGTCTCATAAGCAAACTTGGCTGGCCCTTTCAATAGGGGTGACACTATAATAAACAAAACCATTACCTTATATATATATATATTGATTATTGAAATTGAATGAAAATTTATTAATTATGACAACAAGGTTGAATTAGACATATGGGCTATGGTTCTGGGCCCGTATTCACAAACTAACTAAGTTGACAAATTATCTAAGAATATCTAAATTATCTTAGATTTCGCCAATTTTTACTAACTTTGCAAGATTTTTCTTAACTTTCGTCTTAGAGTGAACAAAATCTTAGAAAAATTCTTAGATCGGCGATTTTTATCTTAAAAGTTTAGTCAAGGTACGAGGTGTCTTAACTTTAAGAAATTTACTTAGATAAAAACAAAACGAATACGGATGCTACGTCAAACTCCTTATTTTTCTATATCTATGAAGAATACGGATACTAAATGGCTAATTTCATGAATTGTGCACTTTTTAACAACATAGTTTTCTGTCGTTAAAAATGCGTAACTCTCGCTGGTATACCAGCGAGTATTTGTGGGTTGGGCTATGTAAACAGGTTCCAACATGACTTTACAGAAAAATGCTGTATCAAAACATTTGAGGTTGACATCAAACATGATATTGCTGATCGACTCAACATGTAGCAATTTATAAGATATAATCATTTTCATTCATTGTTTTTCTAACAATTTGTTTAAAAAGAATAAAAAATGCATAAACTCATTATTTTATTACAATTCATTGAAAGTATGTTTTATCATTACTTATTAATCATTAATCTTTATAAAATTATAGTTACCTAAAATTGCATTATTTTAGATATTTCACTTGTATTTGTACATGTATAAAAAATGAAGCCATTACATGAATTGAAATGATGTACTTTGTATTCACAGATTCTTTTGAGGACTTCATGTAACCATTTATGATGACATTAATTAATTAAGACATAGACAGTTCATAATATGGATTCAACTACTGTTTTGCTGTATACATTTTTTATATGAACATGAAATCAAGAGACAACTGTTAATCCTAAATCTTTATTACCTTGTATACATTTTGTTCTGAATGCGCACCTTGTTATAAAGTTTGTACCAGCTGTTATGCAAGTACTACATTGTGACTTTTAGTATGTCATGAATTAAAACTTATGTTTTCTTTTGTGCAGATTGTTGAATAGAGAATAAGACAGGTATAAGCTATTTTGAAACTACAAGTAAACATGCAGTTGTATCCTTGACAATATGAAGTCAATGAAGTAAATGAAATCAGTAATCTTTATAACCTGCTTTTGTATGAATGTACGATAAATTATTGCACAACTGAATCGGATGTTTTTTGTTATTAATCATTAATGTTCAGTTTTAGATGACACATTCTACAACCATGCTGAGCCTCTGCTGTTGTAAGTAATCACACACTGTCAAAAATCTCATGTGAGTAATGCTATTGTAAGCAGAAATATACCAGACAGACAGTAAATTAAATATATACATGTATACATAGTTCATAGTTAGAGTCAATTGAAAACATGAGTGATCAATGCTACTTGAATTGCATTTGAATGTATTATCATTTTAATTTAACACCTCAGAATTGAAATTAAATAGGTAGTTGTTAAAATGGAAGATATGTGCAGATTTGAAACACTATTTCTGATAAATTGTGATTTGAAATATTGTTTTAAGTAATATATTGCAAATCTGAGTGGTTACTGAAATTTGTGACTCATTAAAAAAATTCAAATGATCATCTAAAATAGAATTCTTTGATAAAATTGATGGTAATCATAGCTGTAATAGTGAAAGTGACGTACTGCTTGAATGTAACATTATCAGTAATTACAAAAAGATTTCTGATGGTTTCAGGTCATTTTTTTGTGCATGGGTTTCTTTCATGTTTGATAATCACAGGCATGAAAAAGTGTTTTAGTTTTTAGAACCACAGCAAACTTTCTATTCTGGCGATTTTGAAAGGTAGACACAAGTCAAGTTAAATAATTTGTGTGTGTCCCCTCGTACATATTGAATACACAACTAAGAACTTAATGTGTACAATATTGAAATTGAATTAGGAGTCATCGTAAAACCATATTCTTGCTGTACAACATAAAGACTTGTAACTTAAATTTACACAATTTGCATTTACAACGTATACATGTACCATATAACAAAATTCGTTTTTCATTTACGATTTGTTGCCTCAGTTCTGATGCCTATTGTTGCGTATTTGTATTTTTGATACTTCTGTTGCTTAAACTTTACCAAATTACTGCATACTTCAGAAAATGTCAAAAACATTAATTTGACTGTTCACAATACCGCCAAAGGATTTTTAATTGATATATCAGTGACCCTGTTTATAAGGAACCTGTTTGTATTCTGCAAATTTGACCAACAATTATACTTGTGACATCCGCACAATTTTGCGGCTGAAAAAGTACCAAACGTATCCGTAAAATTGCAGAAAATGTACGATAGGTTTAACTGATCGCCAGTTTAAACACAGGCGTAAGTTATGACGTATGGGAATTCCGTGGAAAACCCCCTGACAACGGTAAATTTTCAAAACTAAGATTTTTTTCAAACTAAGAATTATTTCGTCTTAGTTTACGCTTAGAATAAATCTAAGAGGAAAACTAAGAAATTTCTTATGTCTTAGTCAAAATCTAAGATAAAGAAAATTGTTAACTCGGATAACTAAGAACGTTTGTGAATACGGGCCCTGGAGTCTAAAAGCAAAAATCAATACTGTATGAATCGTTTATGAGGATTAAATGGTTGTATGATTGCAGACTTGCACTATCATGCACTTTAACTTTTAAGGTTGGTGAAGTGGCAAGCGGTAATAGGGGCGACCAGTATAATCAGAAAGTGACATGCGTCAAGGCTGACATTCAAAATCATGTGATGTGATTAACAACCTCACTGGTATGGAGGTCTGAAGAGGTAAACGCTAGATTTCAAGAATCTTTGGAACAGTAAATATTCTTACCAAGGAACCAGGAAATACAAAAAGAGCCAGACCATAGGTCGCCCACAGCACAGAGTCTGACCATATCCAGGCTTTTCTATCCTGTTGAGCTGAGCACCCAAGACCTATTACCAAGGCAGCAGTACGGATGAGATCATAAAAATTGGCCATTATGAGGTAAAACCTATAAATTTGTAAAAATTGACAGATCTTTGTTGTTGAAATTTGGCGGACAGACTGTTTTTTATTATAAATAAAATGACGGCCGAAATGTTGGTAAATTTTCAAAAATTGCAAACCAGTCTAAAAAGCGCACTCTAACGATGGCTTCTTGTTTATCAAGGGAGATCACTCTATTAGAAGTGTAATAGTCTCCCTTTAGTTTGACAGGTAAACATTTCTCAGGTATGCGCTTACACATGTTTTATTCAGTTTCCTCAAATTAATGATAGCGTTATGTTATTGTTTCTTTCGTTCATTACATCATTATATTAATTATTTATTGTAGAATTGCCATGTTGTTTAGTAATTTTATACTTATCCCACATTTGATGATTTGACATTTGTGAAGATGTTGAAAAAATGATTGCTAGTTTCACAAATAAATTGACATCAGACATCATTTCATTAATTTTGTGGTGAGAAATTGCTTTACATATTAACTGTTGCTTATGACGTAGCACTTCATGGAGAGTGGCGTTGAATTCGATGTTTCCTCTGATTGTTGCTGACACAGCGGAAGCCTTCATTGCGAAATCTATTTCATAAAGACTTACTTAAGCCTACCAAAGGTGTCTGGTAAGGCTACACATTTCTATGACATGTCCCTACTGAGACGGTCCAAGTCGAAGACGTGTCCAGTTCCATGATGGTCCAGTTATGTATATATATATATAATATATAGTTACATGTATATTGAACGATGTCATAATCATATACAGGAAAAGAACCAATGAGTTAGATAGCAAGCCAATATTTATATGTTTATTCCCCTGGCTTTACACCTATAATTGGTAAAAAGGAAAGATGGGTTAGGTCAATAAGTGTGAAGCCAAGTCCTTCCTCGTGTCAGTTTTATATTTAATAATGGATACATAAATTAATTATGATGTAGTATGTGACTCGTCTCATTTTATATCATGTCTTGTTTTACATGTGATTTGTATATACAAATGTATAACACCAGTTTAAAAAGATTACTTTACATGATAATTGGGTATTGTATTCACGATATATCTTATTCGCACATTTTTCATATTACTGTGTGGTATATACAATTAAAATTGGACCATCTTTGATATGACTGTCTCAAATGTGCTGCCCTGAACTGCATTTCTACCAAAAAGGCCACTACCGGTAACTAAAAAGGCAAAATCTAAATACCAACTGTATAAGTAGAAATAAGAAATAACATCAATTTATAAACATATATGAGTAAAATACTTTGATGTATGTTTCCTTTTATCTAAGTGACCTTTTTGGATCCTTGCCCTTATGTCCAATTTAATTCATTGTGGTTGGGAATTTTTGCTAGAATCACATCAGGAATTGCAATGTTTGTTTGTTTGTTTATATCGAGTTTACGCCCCATTTCAACAGTCAGAGTCATATGTGGCGGACAGTTCATATAACCATCGTTCTTGGGAATAACCAGTACTAGACTCAAATCCTCCATAAGCCACTGCCTACTTTCTCACAAAGAGACATGGTCGGTAGTGGGGCACGACCCTCTTTCAGTGAGTGGTTACAGTGATTTGAAGTCACTGACCATAACCATTCGACCTCGGAGGCGGGTCTGAATTTCAATGCATGATACGCCTTCTCTTTCAGTTAATGGGACAAAGTGTTGCTAAGTTGGCTCATAGTGGAGTGATACAGCAGTCATCATTGAAGATATCTAGGCTATCAATTGTAAGGAATGGTTCTGCTTGTACACTAACAGACCAGAATCCACATTATCTTCATCAACAGAAAGAAAAAAATTTATCTCACGGTCTAGTTGTACCTCATATTAGACTGTTTTATTCTGCACCATTAATTATGAGTGTTCATGTAAAAGCTAGATGTAAAGTGTATCCACGTACCACTGATACACACAGATTTGCGTTTCCGGATGATAAAGTACCATGGGACGTTGAATTTCCTGAGTATGCTCCAGTGGATTTTACCAGTAAAACAGTAGCAGGTCAACCTGACTGGGCTGACCCTCTTGATCCGAGGTAAGTTTTCAGTTGAACAAATAAATAGTCTATTCAATTGTTTTAAGTGAAGTTAAAACTGCTTGTATTTAGTGTCTGCAAAGTGATTACTATAAATGTTCAGTACTTTTTTAATTTCTTTGAGATTGAATGGTGAATTTGAGAGTACTAATGTAAGATTAAGACTGTTGGGTATATCTGTCAAACAGTAGGTTAACCGTTAAATTTACATGTATGTGAACATTGTCCTGCTATTAAGAATAGCTTGGGTAAACTTTGAATTTCACTTGAAGTTATACTTCATGAATGTTAATTTCAAAATGAAATGACAACTAACTAATAGCAGGGATTTTCCCCACATTTTGAAAATGTATCAGTACCAATTGATACCATTTGTTTGACTTTTTCTGTTATACTGTTTTTATACTGTGTTTATGTATCATGTTACAGCGGTTTACCATTCAATGAAAAAGATACTATCACATCTAAAGAGATTATTGATAGAAGAAGTTATGAAGGACCATATGAGGTCGTGGATGGATATCCAAGGTTTGTTTACAATGTCTTGTCCGATTCTTTCTTTCACAGATTGGCTGTTTTCAGACTTTAACTTGTGGTTAGTGCGCTAGATTTGTAACCCAGCGAGATGGGTTCGGTACCCAGTCATGGCAAATCATTACCTTCTATGAAAATTTGACAACAATGTCGATGTTCCTCCACATGTTGAGAAGTTGCCAGTTCCTTGTAAGTTAATTAGTACTGGTTAGAATACAGTCCAGGAAAACTAGTTAGGTGAATTGGCTGCAGTATACAACTGAAATTTTTGTTTAGAAAAACAGCATTAAACAGAAATGAATAAATAACTTGTAAATCAAAATGACTTACACCTGTTGAAGTTCTAGTTTTTTACAAAAATGACCTCCGAATAAAGGCCACTTGTCAATAAAGGCAATATTTTGTCTTTTCAAAGGGTGGCTTTTGTTCACAAGTTTGACTGACTGTATGTATAATAGTATATATTTACTTGTTTAATATATGATGAAAAGTGCCAATAAGAATGATTTTCAGACATTGTTTGATAACTTTTTGATAATGACAGTTTGGATTTTGCTCTTTACAACTTTTGAATTGTATGAATTTTTGCAGAAATCCAAAAGGTCGTACAGGGATTACTTCTAGGGGTTCTTTAGGTCGTTGGGGCCCAAACCATGCTGCTGACCCCATAGTTACCAGGTATGTCTTTATTGCATTCATTTCGTCTTGAAAATTTTTAATGTTTTGAATTACACATTTCCGGTAACGTTATTTTGTTCATTCAGTCTTGTTTAAACAGCTAAATCCCCCCCACCAAATGACTTAAGAAAACTGCTATCACAGGGGACAAATACAAATATTTTGGATGTAAGCGTGCCATGTTGACATACATGGATGTAAATGTTTGATACCCGAGGGTGGATCAGATGTCTATTGGTAACGCGCTGTATTACTGAATGAAATGTCGTGAGTTAAATTCTTGGCTACTCCTTCCAATATTTCAAGTACATGCATGCTTTTTCAGTGTCAAGTACTGTGTTTAGATACTGTATTTTCATTTATTTTCGTTGGGCTCAATGTTCGTGGTTTTTACTAAAATGGCTATTTCGTGGGGACATAAATTCGTGGATTTTGATTTTTGAAAAGAAATGCCTAATCTCTGTATTTAAATTCGTGGGGATTTGATTTTGTGGATGAGCCGACCCACGAAATTAAATCCCCAACGAAAATTTATGATTCCACAGTAATCACAGAAAACGAGTGAGGCATGTATCAGTGCTTTACATCGGGAATAATAAAGAACCAGGAAAAACTATTTGAAATAAGGGTAGGGATATAAATGACCGGTTCTCCTGTATCTTCTCTCCATTCTCTGGGGTGGCCCTGAAAGGACCAGACTTGACGCATTGTCCAAACTGAATATTTTCGAAAAAATTTGCTGTTATTTGTAAGGCTAAGTGTACTTGTTGATCTACGTATGCAAATATGACAGCCCTATTTAGATCAAATGTACTATTGAAAAATTATACATAACACAAAAAATGTTTGAAGTTGAAGCAAAATTTCAATCATTTCTTAATGAAATTGTCTTAAGTAGCTGAAGTGGATTTTGCCCTCTTATTAAAAAAAATTGAAAGAAAAATTTTTGTGGCCCCCATGATATTTTTTTTTAAACAGCGTGTTAGAATCTTTGGATGTACTATTAATTACCATTTATATTCTATTTCTACAGATGGAAACGCGATGAGAACAATGAAATAGTGTTGGGATCTGACGGAAAGCCTATTCTTCAGTTTGTTGCTGTGGAAAGAAGAGATTGTGGTCAATGGGCTTTACCCGGGGTAATGTTTACCTACTATTTATTATTTACCCGGGGACCGGGGTAATGTTTACTTGCTATTTACAGGGGTGACAAAATTCCGGATTAATCCAGAATTCCTGATTTATCTGTCCAGAACAAGCTATAATTTCTGAGTAAAATAAAAGTTATTTGATGAAAATATCTCAAGAAATGGCAATGTCATGGTCAATTTAATCTACTCTGAAGAATTTTCTTTAATACAAACTGAGATAAAAGGAAACAATGTGGTTGAAGACCTCTTGTTTGGTAAAATGGCTGGCTGTATATGATTTTCAGGATTTTTAATTTGATTCTGTTGACACTAAATCTTGTTTTTTCAATATCTGTGGTCTGTATCAAAAATTGTATTGATGTTTTCCGTTTTACGATTGAGCTCACTCAGAGATCTTGTGAGCTCGAAGGTGACATCCCATAAGCTCAAGGTCTTGAACTTTTGTTAAGCTTATTTATTACTATTGGAATTTTCCCTATATTGGTACTTTACTCAATAGGGTATGGTAGATCCTGGTGAGAATCGTACCGCCACTTTGAAGCGTGAGTTTGGTGAAGAGGCCATGAATTCTTTCGAGGCTACTGACGACGAAAAAGATAGAATAAAGAAAAACATAGAGACATTCTTCAATGAAGGGAAAACTGTAAGTTTTAGTATTTATTTATGTAGAATGGATCAAGTCAGAGGCGGAGCTTCATGAAATTTATGTAAAATGGATCAGGACAGAGGCGGAGCAACGTGAAATTTATGTTAAATGGATCAGATCAGAGGCGGAGCTTCATGAATTTTTTGTAAAACTGATAAAATCAGAGGTGGAGCTCATGAAATTTATGTAAAATGGATCAAATCAGAAGCGGAGCTTCATGAAATTTATGTATAATGAATCAAATCAGAGGAGGGGCTTCATGAAATTTATGTATAATGGATCAAATCAGAGGCGGGGCTTCATGAAATTTATGTATAATGAATCAAATCAGAGGCGGGGCTTCATGAAATTTATGTATAATGGATCAAATCAGAGGCAGAGCTTCATGAAATTTATGTAAAAGTGATAAATCAGAGGCGGAGATCATGAAATTTATGCAAAACTGATAAATTTCGAGGTAGCACTTCATGAAATTTATAAAACTGATAAATTTGATGTGGGGTGAATTGTAAGTTCTGTACAAAAGGTGAGGTGAGTACATGTAAATTCTTATGGTTCCTAGGAAAAGTGTGAGGTTGTTTTTCTGCAACAAGCAGCATTGGTTTGTCTGCTTTTGCTTACCAGCATGCTTATTGTGTGTCAACTATTGTTTTAACATGTTAAGTTACCAGGGGTGACAACAATATTGAATATGGAAACCATGTGGTTGAAGGCTTCTTGTTTGGTAAAAATGGTTGGCTGCACATTATATTTTAATTTGGTTCTATTGACACCCCTGGTTACACTCTTTTGAATACTCCTGGCATCTCAGTAGAGTTTTTATCTCATATGCCTATGAATAATTTTTCTTTTACAATCTTATTGATATTTACAATGTTTCGGGTAGATATTTACCGGTATTGATTTGATATGAATTTTTTCTGCAGATTTATTCAGGCTATGTGGATGATCCACGTAATACTGACCATTGCTGGATGGAAACCAAAGCTATTAACTTCCATGATGATACTGGTGATGGTTTAGGTAGCTTCAAATTGAATGCAGGTTTGTATGTAGTTTTATTTCATTGTATTTTAAGGTGGACGAGTGTGTTTTAGCGATTACTCCTAAATCAGAGGTCGTACAATCCTTGTCTTTGGCAATACTCTACATTAAATTCTCTATTCCTCAATGAAACATGAACATTGGTAGGTAGCCCTAGGAATAGTTGAAATTATAAACATTTTATGATGTAAATAAGCACTCTGTAGATTGAAACTAAGGATTTAAAGTCAGCCTTTATTCATAGGTTTGGTTGGCAGTGACAGTGAGTGACCAATGTAATCAGGCAGTATCTACAAAGTATGAATAGTATGTGTAGAAAAAAAGTAGAAAATAATTTTTTACTGGCCTGCCTTACTTTTTGGTGAAGTAACTAAAAACATGTCTGTTTTTTGCTAGTCTTAAGAATACCTTATTTTGGCGATTTACCATTTTTGTAAAGTGAAGGATAGTTCAGCTTTCCATAGCAGTCAGTCACTCGACGTGCATGAATTTTGATGCAGACCAAAGTACTTTGTTTTTTTATTCATCCGCCATGCAAGTATTAAACTAGTTCCCGTTCCATGTTGCAGTGCAAGTTTATGTTAGTTCAGTTTCCATGAGTGCTTTCAGTACTTTGATTACTGTTTATGATTACAGGTGATGATGCCGTCAATGTACAGTGGATGGATATTGATAGCAAACTCGAACTTTACGCAAGTCATATCGAATTCATCAAATCTACGGTTGATCATCATAAAGCCCATTGGTAGACTTAAGAACATTAGGACTTATATTACTAGATTGTGACTTTATTATAGTGTATTAGAAGTTATTAAGAGTCTTATTTTCTCTTTATTGTGATTTCAAGATATAAGACTGGACTTTAATTAAAAAAAGAATCTGCTGAAATTTATACATTCCTGTTTTAAGTGTTATTTTTCTGTGTTAAGATATCTTTTCTTTATTTGGGGAAACTTTTCCATGCTTTGGGAACTTTTCTGTGATTCAATTTACTGTTTAATTTTCATCCAATATGAATGACATTCTTTCTCTACATTCATTGTATTATAAAATCATAGTAAATTAGATTTTATTGGCAATTAAACATGTTACAAGCAATATGCTTAATTTGAGATTATAAGTTTAAAAAAGGTATTAAATAAATCTGATATAGATAAATATAGATATTTTATCAATGCTAGGCTTAGGAGCTATAAATTACATCTATTATTTGTTTCCATGCAAATCGTATGTATATAAAACTTAACTAAAAACATTTTGTGTGAACTATTGTAGGCCTGTACTTTCCTTTCTAAGATTTGTCAGCGTTCACTGCATATAAAAAAACATGCTTATTCCACCTGTATAAAATTGTGATATATTTTAGTAGTTATAATGCATATATCATATAAAATAGTTATAATAATTGTTTTCAGTCTGAAATATTTGTTTATTTTGTACTCTTTGTTGCTGAAACAATAATAATAAGAACTGCCAGCCAGTTAAATAATTGTTTCTGTAAGCCAATCTCAGCCTGGTACCAGACAAAAAGAGAAGGGATTCAGATGATAGTCTTAAAGCCAACTTGGCTGTCCCCTTCAATAGGGGTGACACTATAATAAACAAAACCTTTACCTTTTTAGTCTTTATTTACTTTGTACAATATTCACGAAGATGCAAATAATTATGTACTATTTGAGATGGTGAAAGTTAATTTGAGATCATATCAAAGCCACAAGTTCAAAGAAAAGTAACAAAGCTTGCTACATAGAAAATGCTAGCCTTTATATTGACTGTTTTATTTTTATGTCTTAACTTACTGGGAATTGTATTGTTATAATGTTATTTGTTTACTAATTTGTTGTTTATTTCTCATTTTACATACAATCAAAGCTTCACCATATTATCTTATCATGTTTTTAAATTTCTACTTTGCCCCTGGGTAGAATTACCTGATTAACCATGGTAAAGTATTATTTAAGATTTGTGGACTATTTTACAACAAATCATGCGAACAGCCTTTCTAGATGTTTCCTTACGTCTTTTTCTTTCATGTGTGTATAAATGTTTATTTCCTTATCTGTAGCAATAATGGCATTCTTTGAAATCCTGCCTGAATGTATTGTACCTTAGTTGATATTGTTATGTATTTATGATCAGGGAAAAGTACACTGCATGCTTATTGTTTACTTCAAAGGTTAGTCATTTTATATGAGTTTTGTACGCCATCATTTGCCGCTTAATTGTCCTCCAGATAAAGGCAAGTTTTATCAATGGTCACATACTGATAACAGATAAAATCTCAACACGTTTGATACTTAATCATCTATATTGAACTTTAATTGGTATTGTTCTTTTGTTCGTAAGATAACCGAGATATCCAAATGAAATAATTCCTACATATTTAAAATCTAAACGATTTTGATAAACATTGTGATTGTCATGTATGCTGACCATGCGTCGGTATTGTTCTCGTTTTTGTGTAATAAATGAGATATCCACTTAACAATCACTTAACTTGATAGTAATTAATGGAAAAAATTGCTACATATTTCTGTACATGTTACTTAAACACCTTTGAGAATTAGACATACAGACAATCCTGTGTTTACAGCGTCCTCTGAATAAAGGCCACTCTGTGAATAAAAACTGTCATTCATTTTTTTGCACAAAATGACTTCTGAATACAGGCCACCTGTCAATAAAGGCCACATTTTGTATTTCCCAAGGGTGGCCTTTATTCACAAGTTTGACCGTATGTCTGAATTAAAATGTTTTTTTACGGGTACCTTTATGTAAGAAGAAAGCAGATACATGTACAATCAAGATTGATTCTTTAAGATTTTTTTTTCTTGTAAATGAAAATGATCAAATGAACTATAATTTCTGCTGCAGTGTGGCTTTTGATAAAACTTGCCCCAAGTTACTGCAATACATACATTTAGTCAATGTTGTCAGTTTTATATTCATTGTTAATCCTTGTACAGTGCTGTATACATTATAGTAGGTTTTTTATTTTCTGTGTTTTTTTAACCTACATTATTCTTCTTATAAATTATCAATGGTTGAAATCCTTGTACCTATACAATAATTTAAGGTTATAGCTCTGTCTATATAAAGACCAAGTACCGTATATGCTCAACTATAAGACGCATTTTTGAGACGGTAACTGTTTTTAGTCAAATGTCTGATTCATTCTTGGAAGGATTTTTGGTTTAATGTTTCAGTTGTAAGGGCCCACTGTTAGTAAAAGGTTAAGGTCTCGAACTAGTAACCATGAGCCCCACACTGCTTTGAGTTCAAATCCCACTGTGATCAGACAAATTTCACACATGAGGAAGCTGTCAATCTTTTTTTTCTATCACTTATAAACTGGTTAACTTTAATCTTCCACTGCAGGAACATTGCCATATTTGTGGTATAACAAAAACCCTGATTTGTTTTCTTTGTGCTGATGTTGTAGCTTCATAAAAGGCATAAAAAAATTGTTTGTTTCTGGTTACATTTTTATTAAAGATAGGATAGGCAGGTAGCAGCTTTTTTCCCATTTTTTTGCTCTTGAAAGCATGTGGAAAGGTGAATAATGTGAGAAAGTGGGCATGCTGTTCCTTGGGCCTGATAAAAAGTCTAGGGTTTGTTGGGAAAATTTTAGGTTGGGTCTGGTAACCAGAACCGAACAGTTTTTTTAAGTCTAAGTAGTTATATAATTCACAATCATAATGACACATACTTATCTTGATTATATATATTGTATGTGCAATATCTGTGGTTCAAACCAGTCTTGGAGTATATGCTGGCACGAATAATTAAATTCCATTGTTCTTACCGATTAAATTTCTTATTACTCTGACAAGTTAGATGTAACTAATTGCACATGACAATGGTAATATTTTGTGCAACGATGAATGGTTGAACATATTAGATAAATCATTAATTGTGCTATTATCTTTTATTGACTTTGTGCCAAACTAAAATACATGTACATTGTATTCTAAAATAAACCATAAGCCTGTATTGGTTTGTACATGTATAATCTGCTGGAGCCATATCATTGTAATTTTCGACTGTGTTAAACAATACTGTGCATATTAATGCTTTGTAGTTTTTTATGTCATAGAAATTAGGCCTAAAATGTATGTTTCTGGTTACATGCTAATTTGAAATAGGGTTGGTAGTTTGGTTTTTTTTTTATTGCTCTTGAAACCTTGAAGAAAGGTAAAGAAATGAAAAAGTGGATTTTCCATTCATTGGGCCTTGTTGGGGGGAGGGGGGGAATTAGGGTTGGTACGATAACCAGAAACAAACATGTTTTTAAGCATTAGAGAACATTACAGAACATTGATATTTTATAATCGCCTGTAGATTTTCATCAGTCAATGTTTTCCTCAGTGAGGCAGTAGATTTATAAAGAGTGTAAGAAATGAAAAAATGGTTCTGCAGATTTTATCAATAATTGTTTAATGATGAGTTTTAGAATTACAGTAAAACCCCTGAAAACTGGACCCCTTTCGGACTGGACCAAAAGTCTGGTTTTCTGTGAATTCCGTTTTTCAGAGAACTTTTTTATAACTTCCGCAAATAATGGGACAATTTTCAGAGAATTCTGGGAATCTGGTTTTCGGGGGTTTTCATGATCCTAAGTAAGCTTTTTGCTTATTAGCCATTTGAGTTGCCATTATGCAGCTTTGTTGAACCCAAAGCTGTTTGGAATCTTGTACTGTATAAATTAACCAAGTCTACTGTCTGCTGATGGAGTCAACTTTGATTGGGACCTTTCTGTGTATTGTCAGGGGAACCGCTTAAACTAGGTCTTTACTGGACCAGTTGAAGTCTGGTTTACAATGTTTCCCAGATAAGGCCTTTCTTTAGTAAATGTTGGTTGTAGTTACCTGAGCCAATTTTTAACGGTGAGTAGGATTTTTTTTCTTGTGAATATTATATGCTTGTATTGTAAGGGAAATCTTTTTTTATTTGTCTAATCACTAAAATATTTTTTGGGTCCAGATAGTTTTGTATGAGTCAAGTCATTTAACTACAAACCAACAATTTTTTAAGAATGGCCTAAGATTATTAATATATTTCGAAAATAACATTAAGTTTTATTACTTAAGATAAAAATAATGGTTCGCACAAATTTGTATTGATCAAAGTGACTTCAGTATGGTGGATTCAACAGTGTTGTAGATTTATATTATTATTAAATATGATTATTTTTAGCTCGGCTGTTTTCGAAGAAAGTCAAGCTATTGTGATTACTGTGTCAGCGCATATATTTTAATGTAGCTCATAACTCAGTAACTATGCGAGGTAGCAACCTGAAACTTCATATGTGGATAGATCTCACTGAGTCGGTGAACAGATGAGCTTTAGCACTGCTTGCGGTACTCTTGTTTAATGTTATTGTTTAGTATTTTGTATTAATCATACCACATTTTGTAATTTAGCCTGTTGTTGTAATGCAACTAATTAAACTATTCGTAACAATTTTATCTTGTTTTATGTGACAGCAAGTGGAGAGTAAATTTTATGCTATACTGATGTATGAAAGAATGAGAAACTACACTGGTGGTAAAAATGATGCAGATACTGTCTTTTCTTGCATAAACATTAAGAAATGTTTTGCTTCTAATTTGTGAATACAAGATAAAGAAATGAAGATAAGTGAAAAGATTTGAATGAAATAAAAAAAATAAACAGCAGTAATTTGCATGATCATGCATAGCAAGGGCTGGGCACATACCTTATGATTCTCATAAGAGGTCATTATTTCTCAAGTTTGATACAGTTAAACTTGTGAACAAAGGCCTTGCTTGGGAAAGATATGTGACCTTTATTGGCAAGTGGCCTTTATTCAGAGGTTGTTATGGTCTAAGTAATCAATGACAGTTTTTAAAAGAATTGCCTTTATTCAAAAGGTGGCCTTTATTGTGGAGAAGGCCGCTATCACAGATTTGACTGTATATTATACCAGTGTAAAATTGTTCTGCTTTTGTGCAGTATAAGTACTGAAAGAATTATATGTATTACTTCGAACTATTCTTTCCTGAATACTTGAAACTATTCCAGCAATATTCACAATAAAGAATTCAATCCTTCTACTTCACATGGTCACTTCAGACTCAAGTATACTATGTAATTACCTAGTGGCTGTTTTGTTTTTCCAAATACAAATAAATGACTTAACATTGTAACACTCTTGAGTCAGTTCCGTAATAAGATATAATTTCTGAAACAGATGCAAGTTAGTGTAGCACAGTGATATTTTTTGCTGAAAGAAAAAACAAGACCATAGTATAGCTTTCTATTTACATTTTATTTCATGTAACAATAAATCAGTATTTAAGTACTAGTAACATTTACAACCAATACAATCTTGCTCATTACAGATTATTATATATTACATAATATTTATAACCTGTCACCACGCTAACAGTTTTTTTTAATGTATTCTAAAATTTTCAAAATTACTAAGATTTAATACTAATTCTGAAAATGCATATCACTTGAAGATTTTGTAAAAAGCTGAGCATTGCAATCTGTTCCCTCCAATGCGTTGTATCCGCTTGTTTGAGTTTTACGCCCCTTTTCAACAGTCATATAAGGCGGACAGTTCACCTAACCATCATTCCGGAGAAGAACCAGTACTAGACTCCCATCCTCCGTACGCAACTGCCTACTTTCTCACTTATTATGACATGGTCGATAGCTGGGCTCAAACCCACAACCCTCTATCAGTGAGAGATTACAGTGATTTGAAGTCAGCGACCTTATCAACTCAACCAAGAAGGTGTGTATCGTATCTGTACATGATCACATAATTATACCATTAGACAATTGCCTGATGAAGCCATCAGAGTAAAAGGCTCAGCCTAGAACTGAGTCATTAATTAGTACCTGTAAGTAACAGACATTATTGGAAAAGACAGAATGTAGCCATGCAGTAATAATATTTGGCCATTATTCTGAGGTATTTTGTTATAAATAATCCATGTCAGTTGGTGGCTGCTGTAATATCAAATTCGACCAATGAAAAAGCTGCATTATGAAATCTTAAAAATGCATTCTTTCTTCTGAGAACAAGTACAAACACTTGTACATAACATGACTTAACTTTCTCAGTTTTACGATATTACTGTTCATTTTCAAGACACATTCTGGGCCGGTGTTGCTAAAGTACTAAGTAGAGAAGGGTTTGACAATGAGTTTGGTACTTGCACACAGTCAAACAATGTTGGAAATACATTGGTTTTTAATCCTATCAAAATTTCAATTTTACGCATTAGTTTCCTACACAACTCCATCTTTTCTGTCTCATCCTGTAAAGATAATACAAAATATTTGTATAAATAATGCTCATAGTGATAGATTAAACAAGTTGGCTTCCTTGGTTGGGTCGAGTTTATACACATGCTAAGGTAATGTATATCAATTTGTTTCAGTAATTAACTGGCATTAAATAAATTATAAAATTTTCAACACACAAAATATTTCTGCCTACCTCAGTATTAACATAAAGTAACTGTGTATCATATGTTGTAGACAAACTGTTCAACTGACTGCAAACTTCACCATCCTCCATTTTGTGTTCTAAAATTTAGAAAAAAATACCATAAACATGAAGCAGGTTTAGTCTAAAGACACTATATTCACGCCCCGCCATTCGAAATGGCAGACAGGCATAAAGTGTAACCCCTGTACATCCTTCCACGCATTCAAATTTTGGTTTCCGAATAATAAGAAATATTTCATGGATTGGTTTTGTATATATCATGAAGACGATAAAATACAGGTCAAGTTTGAAGAATATAAGCTGCATTCCCATGCTTCAACTTCCAAAGTGACAGTACACTGGTCATGTAATTCATCCAAACATATGTAACTGATTTTATAATGCAATTTTAAGTAACCAAAAATTCACCAAAATATTACCTTTTGTGTTTGCAACAATTGCGGATTTTCCAACATAAAATGAGACATCAGCTTTTCCTAGGCAGTCAGTTAACACATTTATACTGAAATATTAGTGAGAAATATACATATAATAGATTGGAACCACTTATTTACATAAATAGAACCAGTTTAAAATATGTCAAACTACAGTCAAACCTGTGTTAGCAGCTAACTCTGAATAAAGGCCACCCTGTGAATATAGGCCATTCTTTGAAAAAAATATTAAACTTAAGTCATTCTTTTGAAATGACCTCCAAATAAAGGAAATCTGTCAATATAGGCCATGTAATGTCTTTCCCAAGAGTGGCCTTTGTTCACAGGTATGACTGTATGTGTAATTATGCTTCAGAGAGTAAAATATAATCTAAAAATATAATATATAATAATTATTATTAATCAAGATAATAAAATGTCAATCATTCAATATACAGACACATTCTGTCTATGTAATTTAATCATAAATACAGTGAATAATTCCTATGCCCTTTGATACAACCATCGAAAGAAAACATAAGTTTGTTGAGGTAAAATACTGAATCAACATCATTACAAAGTGAGTACAAACTCTCCTAATTCAAACAAGGATTGAAAACTATTAACCTTCAACCTGAAAAACACCCAGAATGGACAATCCTCTATCCTTTAAGGGATATCGCAATTAAAATTCAGAAATTAGAGGCCCAACAGTAAAGAGTCGGGTCAGATTGCATGGGTACAGGCTAGCTGGTCTGACTCTATCCTGGTGGTGAAAGCTTTGCAGTTTCAGTTCCAGTATTATAATGGTTAAAACTTATATGTCTCAGAGCCTTTGTTCCTTTTATAGCAGAGGCCAAAATTTGGTGACTTCCCAATAGAAAAAAGGCTCTTTTTTCAATTTGGGGAAAGAAATTCACGAAAATAAAATGCTTTTCTAACTCAGTTGTCTAACCTTCTCCAAAATTGGTAAAAATTTGCACGGCTAAGGCCCCATCCCAATTTTTGGAAACGGTACCTAAGAAATCAAACTAAGATCCCTATTTGACATGAAATATTGCTCACCTGTCCTTGCTGGATGTATTCACCATAAAACATATAAACTGCACATCATCCAAGGTACAGTTACAATCTTCAGGTAGAGGTAATCCAGAAGATGTCAGACTGAAAACAGCCAATGAAAATAGAACAGAATCAGGGTAAAAACATTTTATATATCACTTAAACCAAGACTCCTTCAATTTAGAAAACACCACAAATTTATTGGTACTTACATTTTTTCATTCAAAATCTTCCATAGAAACTGTATGTTTTTTTCTGACAGTAAAACCCTTTTTAAACTGGACTTTTTCCCTGTCTATTGAAGTTCTGGTCAGAGACTGCAGTGTTTTATCACCTTCTATAACAGAGGTCTATTAAAGGCCTCTTCCCAATTGAACATTTCTTTAAAATCATGCAGTTTTCCCAAAAAATCCAAACTTACACCAGCTAATTCTTCCCAAAATCAACAGACTAAGGCTTCTTACCAATGAAAAGAGAAAAACACTGGAGAGGTTGTTGTGCTGGATTCTAAGTATTACTGTATATCATCTAAAGGTATACGTTGTGTGTCGCCCTTCCTCAAGTGAAATTTTGCCCAAATTCCTTTTTTTGCAAAAATATTGGGATGGCAATTGCCCTAGCGCCACTCCCATGAATCATGATTTTGGTCGGAGGACCTATAGATAGCCAACGTGTTTCCACAAATACATATTTCCAAAAAAGTTTTCGTATGTTTTAATGTTAATATAAAAATACAACAATTAAGCTTAAGAATCTAATTCAAAGTAGAATTTTAGTTTTCTTACACTTTTATATTGACAGATCTCCCCATGAATGTCAGACAGGTAGATATAATATGTTTACCACTTCCTTCTGATCCAACAACCTGAAAATATATTCTAAAAATAAAGTACAGACAACACAATGTCCGAGTCAGGGCTCAGGTTTTTTATAGAATAATATAGGCCTACTTTTTACACCTATTTTTGATAAAAATTCCCCTAAAAAAAATATAATTAGATTCTATTATTATTTTTTTTATTGTTATTAAATGGTTGATATTAAGTTATTAACCTTTGATTAATTGTATATTAATGTATGTAATATATTTAAATACAGCTCTTTTTCCTCAAAATGACGCAAAATTCCATACCTGAGGGCCCCTTCCCCTAGAGTGCAGCTAGGGCCCTGCCTGCAAGCAGGTGGTCGCGGATTTTCAATATTTTCCAATATGAGCCTATGTAAACAAGTGACCCCTGGCCTTGGGGTCAATTTTTACCCTATCTATCTCTGAATACTGCCAACCCCTCTTCCGAGTGTTATAGGCAGGATAAGTGCATGTCAGAATTGTTAGTGAAGAGATAAAAGACCTGATAATGAATATTATCATGACAGTGAGAGACTTAGAACAAATAAAGGATCAAGTCATTGTTAAAATGTTTTGTTAGTAATAGTGCCATATAATTTAAACATACATGGTATAGATCTGTAAGACAATTAATGCTACACACCAAATATCTAAGCTCCAGGCATTGTTTTTCTGATCCTATTGGTTGCCATGGTAACAAGAGTTTGAAATGAAATTTAATTTCAATTTTTTTTACACCTTTGATCTCAGTAAATTAGTTTAAAAGAGGATCACTCAAGGATCATCATTAAAGCTAAGTTTGGTTGCAATTGACAACGGAAGTAATAACTTTTGTTAATTCCGTGAATTGACATAGTGATGGTGAGAGAGATCTCATCTAAATAGAATATGGACGCCACTTCACGATGCACGCAGAGGATTGACAATTTTCGAAAAAAGTACAATTTAAGTTCTGAACAAACTAGGGTCGAGGACTTATATTATTAATGTCTTTTTCTTATAATCCAACTCCACCAGTATTCTGACCAGAATCAATACCTGCTGAAATTAATTGGGGATTTATTAACCAATAGAAATATGTGAGATTAGCCGAAAATCTGAATTCTTACAGAGAAATCCGAGCCTGTCCATGAACTGGATTAGGAAATGATAGGCTTCATTAAATAAACAGCAATTATTTCAATAAAAATAATCGTATTAAAAGTGTTTAAAGATACATGAATAGGTAAATACAAAAGATCTCACCAGAACATGAACAGGATTTGGTTGTGAACTGTCCATTATTAGTGTTTACGAATTTAACTGTCAAAATTTCCCGCCAATTCTTTTCGGTTTGGTAAAATATATTCAATATGAATATATCGTTCTCGTCTAAGTCTTATATTTCTTATACGTTTTATTTGTCTTTTGTTAGGTCATTTTGCAAATTTTAAACAAAATATTTTCAATGAAGAAAATTATTGGATCACATTTCCACTCAAATGTTTCCCGACAGACCGCCAGAAGTTTTAAATAGTTGGATGGATGAAAGGGCGAACAACTATTCACTACCACAGATTCACATTCCTAAGAAAAATGGCCGACGAAGCGTTGTCGAGAGCTGGCTTGCATTTTGATGAGCTGAATAAAATCAGAGTTCTTGAACCAGAAGTGCAAACTCAGACGTCAGAATTAAAAGAAGAATGTAAAGATTTTGTTGACAGTAAGTTTCACATTGACCCTTGTTTCATTAATTGTAGAACATCAAAATAATAACAGGAGATGGGTTGTTTTGATTAGCAACGAGCTTTCTTGAATATGATATTACACCTTTTTTTCGCTTTCGTTATATGTACGTCAAGTGTTCTTGTAGAAATCTGTTATAATGAACACAAATTATAATCTGTCAAACAGATACATGTTGAAGTTCACAAATTCCATTTTCAGTGTTATGTTTCTTTTTATTTGTTATAAAAAAAAAAATGTTTGTACCTCCCTATTAAAATTTAAATATATGTTTATTCAATCACATTGGCCGGGTTGATTATATTAGAAAGTTCTAGAACTGGTACTTCAATGCTAGTTCGATACACTTGTAAAATACTTAAAAATACATTCTTCACAGTGCACACTAATGTTACAATTTTGAGTTCAGTTCTCTTTCAGTGAATTTTTTAGTGATACTGAATTCTAAAGGTCTCTAATGATTTCGCCTTCATAACCCTTGTATGTAAGTTATTTATATACATGTTTGTATATAGACATGTATGCATATAGGTGTTTCCAGTGTTTTACTTAATTTTCAGAAATTGGAGATTTCCAAAAGATTGTTGGTACCTTTATTGAAGTAGTTGACAATGTCTCAAAAGAAGTAGAGAAGGAAAAGATGAAGGTAATTAATTATTAATAATAAAACAATTGGCAGAGAAAGTTGTATGATTTTGTGGTAAAACACAATCATTTTTGTGTTAAATTCATTCATTTAAATTATTAAACAAGTATCTATCTCTGGGTACTGCCAACCCTTCTTGTGAGTGTTGTAGGCAGGTTAACTATGTTAACTGTGTTGATTATTGTATTTGTAATCTTATTAATTAAACTGAACTGGTTTCAGATGCACATTTGTCAATCACTTAAAAAAATCATGGCTTTAATTTGTTCAAATGCTTAGGATTGCTTTTTATATGCCTGTTTGAAAAAACGGGTGGTATTATGGGAACACCCTTGGCGGGTGGGCGGTGTCCATAACAGTGTCAGCTCTGTAATTCAAACAGTTTTATTCGGATCCTCACTAAACTTGAAGGAAATGTTTATGGCCATGAAATCTTGGTCAAGTTCGATAACCAATAGGCCCAGGCACTTCTGAGTTATGCCCCTTGACGTTTTGAAAAATGAATTTTGACAGGCGTATTTGGCGATCTGGCACTCTTGTTTTATCATGTTAGACTATAAAGTACACCAGACAAACAGATATTAGTCACATCCTTTGTTTCAATTTTGCAGGCAATTGGCTCCAGAAATTTATTGAAATCCATCGCAAAACAGAGAGAAGCTCAACAACAACAACTACAAGCATTAATAGCTGAAAGAAAAATGCAGCTTGAAAGGTGAGTAGGACATGTATATATGTCTGGTAAATATGACTTTGATATGGTAAAACTGTTACTTTTAAAGTATTTAGTTTTTTGCAATAACAGTAAATAATATTTTTCATTGTGTTGACTGGTTCTTATTAATTGATGAAATCTATTTGCCAAGAAATTAAGTTTTGCGGTGTACAAGAAACCGTAAGGTCAAGACCAGTCTTTATAACTTAAGGCATGCTAATTGCTGTTTACTGTACAGCATAATCCTTAGTGAAATCTCCCTCCCTAATCTTTTTTTGTTCATGGTTAATAAACAATTTTATTTCAAGTATTGCTGTCAAGACTGATCATGTAATGTGACCTGTATACTGTAACATCTAAAACCCAATTATAAAAAAGACTATGGCATTGAGTTTTTATGCGATTATCAGGGATTATTTGCAAGTGTTATTTTTAATATTTCAGATTGCGAATACAGTATGAAAACTTACAGAAAGAAGAAAGTGAACAGAATGAGTTTATAGAACAATTTATTTTACAAAAATAGATGTTACCCTTATGTTGTCACTTTGTAAATATCTGTGTTGTTGATACTGTGGTTTCATCCGTCCATTTAAATGATTATTGCTACATGTGTTGTATGTAGAAATCATATATTTTGGCCTTATTGCCACAAATGCTAATGTACAACTGATGTAAACATACATGTGATTATCATTTTTATGGGTAATGCTGATCTGGAATCTGATCAAGGGTCAGATGCGAGTCACATTGCTTTAATTCTATTTTCATTATTTCTTTTAAAAATTGAAAGCATACAAATCAAATTACTACTGTTTGTCATGAAAATGAATGTTTCAATTATTAAAATAATAAAGACTTCATTCATAGAGTCAATGCAGTTAGGCCCAATCTTCACTACAATTGACAATTCAAAGCATTTTATAAGAATCAGAGAAATTGTCATGAACAGAAATGTATGAAAATAGTTTTGTTAGGTATCAACCAAGGAAAATTTGTTGTTAGAATTTCTCCTGTTATTGAATGGTTACCAGTCCAGAAGAGTGCAAGGCCTACTGCATAGGTATATAACGTGAGTGTATGTTTAGTTATTTTGTTAAGCTCAAAATGTGTATTGTTGTAATTCAGGACATAATTATATTCTGCATTTACTTAGAAAATTAATTAATTTTGAATTTTATATAGCAAGTATTATTGAACAAATCAGCATGGCACTTCTACATCATTGCTAAGAATATTAAATGGCCGTCTTTTTTAATGTAATTTGTAGTAAAAGATTATTATAATTATTCCATATCATTCTCATATTAATTTATTCATCATCTCAACTGTGATATGTACATTCAGTAAATAAATAGTCTAATTGACTTGTGTTATTAAAATGTTTGTGTTATATATTTAATGTGGACATGACAGTCATAATTATATTTGTGAACCGGTGTAACATAATACATGTATTACTAAAAACTAGATGCCCGAGGGCAACATGTCGAGCCCGCTGTTTAGACAGCTTGTGACCTTGACCTTTGAACTACAAGTATGGGCGATGTTCATGATACATCATTTCATTGAAAACGTTCGTACGAATCTATTTCAAAATCCTTGAATGCAAACAGAAAGCACAGCACAGACAAGAAAAATACATTTGGAAGTTAGTGTAATCTTGACAGATGGAGGGAAAAACAGATGGACAGACAGATGGGTACTATTACTATATTATAAATAAAGGGGGTGGGGCGTATCTGGACCGATTTTGATTTCAATTTTTTATGCGCCCTGATTATAACTGCTTTATTATCCCCCACCAAAAAGGCGGTGGGGGATAATAAATCACTGTATTAACATCTACATACACTAGATAAAACAAGTTTTACTGATTTGCTTTACATTATAAAATGTACATGTATTTGTACTTTTTCATGGCTTCATTATGTAGCTGTAGTAAATATTGTATTAGTGTTGACAAAGACTGTATTTAAAACACTATTCAAAGAAAGAAATGTAATCAATCTACACAATGTCATGTAAATTTCCCTTGATATTGCAATCAATGACAGACATTCATGCTCATCAATCAGTATAGCATGGTTGTAACATCTGTTTCAAGTATAATGAGTTGAAATCTTGAACTGAACAAAAGCAATGCATATCAATAGAAAATGTGAATTTGTAATGCAGGAAAACATTTTAATTCATACTAGAAGTTTGTCTTTGACTTGATCATTATTAGAAACAATGACTTGAAAATGTATGGAAACCCCATATTACTTTCATTCATACCATGCACATTCGTAGCAAAATGAGGAGAGCTGCGATTAATTCATTGTAACTGCCACTATCCATTTAAAATTGAATACTATCTCTTAATTGTTGTTTACAATGCTGGTTACTGATATCAGGGGTTTGAAAAGTCCAGTTTATTTGGGGTCCGAAAAGTCTCGGGTCTGAAATGTTCAGATACCGGAAACATATTCACTTTACAACAATACATTCAAGCCTGTGGATAAAGGCCACCCTTGGAAAATACAAAATAATTATGGTCTTTATTGACAGGTGGCTTTTATACAGGTGACTACAAACATAGGTTTCTACTCTCAGGTCAGTTATTCAAGTGAACAATGAGTCACGCATTTGTCATTCACAAAATCTATGACTGAAATACTTGAACATTCAAGACTGATGTCATATGACTTACTGTCTGACAGATTACTTAAGTTTTTTAGGTAAAGCATTCCGTTTATAATGGACTTAAAAATAAATAATAAAATGGTCACAAATGTATACAAATTTTATTTAAGAATAATACACCGGGGAAGGCTTAAAGCATGAAATACACCCGAAATACAAGGACAAAAATCTACAGAGAATTTTGAGTCATATAGTGATACATGTATATTACCACTACTAAACGAGGAATCATTTTATCCCTGCAAATAATTATCATTCAATTGGTAAGCAACTAGTATTCACTGCTTATACTAACCCTAGCTGGATAATAAACAAGCTAGAGCATCGCAAGCGGTGCAAACGCTAGTCTGTTCACTGCCTCAGTAAGATCTATCCACCTATGAAGTTTCATGTTGCTATCTCTTATAGTTTCTCAGTTATGAGCATCAGTAAAGTTTTTGCAGACGCTACGATGCAGTGATCACAATAGCTTGACTTTTTCTTTGAAAACAGACGAGCTAAAAAAGGAAGAAACTAGAAAATACTTAAAAGGGCCTTAACTCTAGAATATTCCATACATAGACTGATAAAAAAATAAATAAAACGAAAAGAAAAATCAAACTTGCTTGAAGCTATGGTATAAAAGAGAATAATATGAAATTGGCTAAGTTTGGGCATTTAAAATACAATAACTCCAGAGGAAAAAACATGACATACTTTTATATACATATACATCTAGATCAGTTATCAACCTCAAAGATAATATACCCATAAAAATAAATATTGAATCCAAATAAGGTGGAAATCAGAAAAAGATTTTTAAAAGCCAGAAAGCAGACAGTATTTGTAATAAAGATCAATTTCAATATCCCAGTATTCACGAAAAACTTTTTCAAGCGCTGGACATTCAAAATGGAAACTTAACTGGGCTGAATAAAGTTTTTTTTTACCAAAAACAGTGCACATAAAATTTCAAATTGATACCGGGTATTTGATTAAAAAATTTTTCATTTTTTATGTTCTGCAAAACGATAAATTATTACTGAAAAACTTACTGGACTACTGACCTTTTCAATATACTGGACCTGTGGCCATTTTGGTGGACTCAGTCCCTGGTCCAGGGCAAAATTCGAGGACTGATAACCAAAAGCTGTAATACTATAAGCTGTAATACTGTAATATTATTGTATACAGATTATATTGCAAAAAAGTATCTGCAAGCGTTAAGATACAAGTACACGCCGGTACATGAAGACGAAATTTACATCAAGCAAAAAAGCTCATCACAGTACAGATTATATAAACACTGAAAGCCATAAGGCAGACATATGAAACTTGGTAAAAGTCAATTGAAAAATGACAATTTCAGTTCTTGTAATTCTCATGTAAGTAAAGAAAGTCCCACAATTGTCTCCAAACAGGCTCCATAATGATTTCATCATCTTACGTGGCAAATGTTTTACCAGCATAACCACAATCATTTCTTGCGATATCAATGAATGTCACATAGAACCTGAAACGAAGAAGAGGCTTCATGTATATTCATTATATATCAATCAATCAATCAATCAACCTAGCATGCATTTATATAGAGGACAAACATTTTATTTGTTTTGATGCAGTCTTCATGGAAATCTTTTTCAAGCACTAGGCATTCAGTCCAGCAAAAATGCAAACTTTACTGGACCGAATAAACTTTTAGTGGACAAAAATAAAAAAAATTAACTGATATTTTGATCGAAGTAAAGAAAAAAAACAATATGATTTTGAAAAGGGATTAAAGTATCTTTCGTTCTGAAATATGACTAGATGCCCAAGGACAACATGTCCAACCTGCTGTTTAGACAGCTTGTGACCTTGACCCTTGAACTACAAGTATAGGTGATATTCATGACAAATCATTTCATAGAAGTAAACTTTTATACCAATATATTTCAAATTCCTTGAATGCAAACAGATCACTGGGGGCCAACGATGTATCACGAGAGACGGTTCGCATCGAAAACTTGACTGTGTATGTTATGCAACGACAAACGACACATGTTATGTACACATAACGTGGTTGAAAAGCTAAGGACGACATTTCTCGTAGTTAGTGACATTGAAATTTGCTGGAATATCATATTCCAAGCACGAAACATGGTGAGTTGAAACGTTTAATACTATGAAACAGTTGTATGCAGTTAATTGAGTACCAATTACATATGAATTAATCTCAAAAGTTAGGGATGTTCGTAGACAGTCTTGTTTTGGTAGATTTTTCATTAAAATATTTTTTTCGTGAGTATCATTTCTTATACTTACTGGGTAAGGTTTACTTATTCAATCTTTTTGTCTTCATTAGAAATGTTCTGTAGGTGTAATAAGCACATATGAACGGTTTTTTTTGCATATTACGACTGTGTTTGTTTCTCACAGAGTGTGTGTATGGTGCTAAATGAAGGTCACTCTTCATGTGTACGTTGCTCACTGAAGTCAAAATCAATTTCAGGATACAGACCACGCGGTGTGTATGTACTGCCGGTCACCATTTTCTAGCATTTTAGAAGCGCATTGACACTGTGCAAACTCCAGCATATAGAGCGTTACCTTAATTCATGAGGGAAGCAGATGATAGATGTACAACTAAATATCACAATGTAACTTAAAATGAAGGACTATTACGTTATCTACAACATCGACGACATGACAACGATCACGGAAACTGGAAAAATTAATACCTACAAATAATGTAACAAGTGACAGACCAATATGGAAATTTCTTAAAGTGAACACACCGACTAAGTCTGTCCATTGCCAATTGTTCCTGAAACAAGCGGAATCCGGGATGTACAGAAGTTTCTCAACCAGATGGTGCTGAACTGACGGAACAATTGGACACAATTATACTATGCTCAGATGCAGAGGACTTTGAAAAAGTAGATCTAGCGTTACCGATGAAACAATAAAAGAGACCGTAGTACAATTACAAAAGCCTCTTCAATCCATCACATCTACTCTAATTATACCCCCATCACACTAGGGCAACGATTGCACTACATCCACCGCGTCCTGACAGGACGTTAGCAAATGAATGCATTTTGTTATTGTACCACCTGACAAGCCATTTGGATGCTGAAATTGCCGTTTTCTAAATAAGAAATAGAAGAAAAAGAAACATGAAGCAACTTAGATTATGTTGCGTTAGTGCATGACTATAAGCAGAAAGAAGACTTCTGTTTGGCCATCATGACCAGTTAATATAAATGGACACATATGGTACAGTATACATACGGAGCTAGTGAATGCAATGAGGACGTTATTGGGACCTAGGGAGAGCGCAGTTCAGTCTGCATGGACGTAGTGAGCACATAATTTGGGCGTAGTATTAACGCAATAGACCTGGTGACAACGGGAAGCTGCACGTGTAATGAACTTACTGGCAACTTGATAGACGCAGTGAGAACCTGGCAAAGACGTTGTAAGGGCGTAGTGCGAGCCTGAGTGCATCATTTCTTTTCGTGTTTGACCCCGTCCCTGCCACGGCCATCAAAATTTTCAGGACATGAAAGGAACTTTGCGAGCGTGGTGCGGAAGTGCTCCGGTGTGATGGGGGCATTATAATTTTTCAAATGGTGGATATTGGCGAATTCGGTGCAAATCACGCTTGGATTGACGAGCACGGTGCAACATTGCTATAGATACTAATGAATGAAGCAATGGTGTTAACGAATCAAAGAAATGCAATCAAACTTTTTAGATAACAGCAGATTTCTAAATTGTTCAAACTCGTAAATTATATAAGTATGTGCCCAAATCTATTATAATGCAGTTATTAAATGATAAGACCATCTAACAATTTTAACTGTTCTCTTTAGACCATCACACATAATTAAATAGATATCTGTCAACTGCAAAATATTAATTGATATACACATTTGACTTCAGACTGAAACATCACACACTCTGTTAGTAACATATACATCAAAAAGAGACTTCAGTTGACACCATACACACTTGTCTAGTGCGAAAGGCCTTGTTATATTAACGTGTATACATTCTATTGAATCTGATAAGCCGTGGGGAGATGCTAAGTTATGTTCACAGACATGATGCCTGTATCATGAGTGCTAAACATTTTACAAATGGGTTTCATGTCACAATAATTTTGAGGAAAACTGTTTTTTACACAGAATAACGGACTAATCTGGCATAATTTGATGAATGACAACTCGATCATTGTACAGAAAACGCATTTTACAACGGCAAATACAAACTTAATAAAAACAACTAACAAGACAATCCAAAAAACTAACATTTCGTCCCCCTGCAGGTCAAACATTTCAAAATGGCATGTGGAGGTCAGAAAACCAGAGACTGTTTACATAAAATTTCGTTGCATAACATACACATGTTTTCGATGCGAACCGCCTCTCGTGATACATTGTTGGCCCCCAGTGAGATGGCACAGCCCTGCAGACAAGGAAATATATTTGACCAAATTTTACCTATCATTTGGAATCTTCAATTTTTCAGTCAGAAATTCTCCAATGGCCTTAGAATGTTCTGCATTTTTTTCTGCAAGTGCTCCAATACTCATTACCTAAAATCATCAAATTAGATAACACAAATGGAACATAAAATGAAGTAATTGATCATTCTTTTAAATGTTTATATACATTATTATGTGCAGTCAAACCTGTGAACGAAGGAGAAACTATGTGGAACATGACCTTCATTCAGAGGTCATTTTGTTGTAAATAGTCATACTGTCAATGATTGTTTTAAAAAGAATAGCTTTTATTCACAGGGTGGCCTTTATTTGGTGGTGGCCACTCACACAGGTTTGACTGTACATATATTGATAGACAGGCAAAATTATACACTCTTATAAACTACAATAGAAAGTTCAGAGTTACATTATGAGGGCTACTACATGTTCTTAAAGTACCGGTAGTCCACATGATAGTAACTGATACATATCCCTATCCATGGCATGTGTTTTGGATTGCTTTGAAAGTGTTAGAGGTGGTGTTTTCATACATGTACATGTACACTGTCCATATATTTGAATTTTACACAATCTGTGACTACAATTGTATGTACAATTACACTACTGCTTTTCACTAACAATGCTATTTACAGTTTTATAATTGATTAATTCATGCAACAGCTGCCAGCCACCCCAATGGATTTTTTTGCTGAAATACAACTTACTATATAATTTGATATACATACACATATACATTATGAATTCATTTTTGGTTAGCTGCTTACACAAATTCAATCAAACAAACATCTCGCCATAATTAACAGTGTAATTAGTTGTACTAACACTGGACATAAGTGGTCATGCATATTTACCTGTACACTAGCACATGGATCTGTTGATTTGCCATGACACATCATTTGATCAGGAACAACACGCACTGTCACATACTAAAACAAAAAATTCACCCAATATTGTACCAAATGGTAGCAGACTATCAAAGACCTACACAGTACATTAAGTTATATAGGTCTATGCACAGGTACTTGACACCATTTTTTTCATATAATAGATACTATGAACATTATGGAAAAAAATTGTGTGTCAAGTACCTGTGGGTCTATCTTGAAACCATTATGATTTACGGTTAAATATACGATTATGCAACCCAAACTTCAGACACTGGGTAGGTAAAACACTCCTTTAATGATGACATACTGCTCTAATTAGTCTAACAAGGTCTAAATTTATGAACAAGTCAATAAAACTACCTGATACATGAATAATTAAAAAAAATATCTTCGAGTAATTATTACTGATTCTGGTTTTCCAAGTTGTCCGGCAATGAACTTCGATGCATCAAGAAGGAAATTTTCTGGTATATGACCTTTTGAAACGTTTGTAAATATGTTGAAAGTCGGCATGTTTGTTCCAATCAACGTCAGGAAAATACAGAAAAATAGCCTTGAATTAAACTTAACTCTGAGAGTAACCTCCCTTGATTAATTTTGTGGACGACATAAGCGATACATTTTAATGAGAAAATGAAAATTCAGAAATGGAAGAGTCAACGGCTGTCGATTCCATTGTTATAGACGAGACCTTTTTGTCTGACGACGAGGAAAAGGTTAGAGTATACGGATCTACACACTTAACATCGCCCACAGGACCAAAAGCTCGGCCGGCTGACCAGTCACAGGTTTGTTTATTTTTAATTGTGCAATATTCGGATGTAACTAATATTCGGACGCTTATTAAAAAGATTCAGCCTTTTAATTATGTTATTATGATGGTCGAATATGAATATTGGAATATGTGTTTAGAGTTATTGTTCAATCAATTCCATTTTATGTATTGTTAATGCCATTGAAAATTATGGTTAAAGTTATTTTTTTCTCAATGTGTTTTTATTGTGCATTTCTGAACCAATGTGTTTTCCTGATAACTGACCAAAGAAAGTAAATCTTGACTGCATTCTGGTGGACTAAGCAAGTACAGTAAAGAGAAAAAGTGTGACAGACAATTTTTTTAACTTTCACGCGTACAGGTTTTAGACTGCGCCAGGAATCAATAATGATTACAAATAGAATTATACTAATTTTATACGTTACAGTTCTTATACACACACAGTTCTTATACACACAATCGCATAACCTATATACACAAAACCATCAGTAAAATGTGTTTGAACTCTTGTATGTAGTATATAGCTCTATATAGCTCTCTATCCATGTACAGTCTTCACATTATACAATGTAACTTTTTCATGCACTAGACATTCAGTCTTGTAAAAGCACCGGTTTTACTAGACGGATTGAACATTTACTGCACCAAATGATTCACAGGTACTTGACACAATTTTTTTCCCTCATATATCTGCATAGTATCTATAGTAATAGAAAAGGTATCCAAGTTTCAATGGCGATTTAACAGTTGTGTTGAACAATCGACTAACCGCATAAAAATCAACCAAATCACAATTATAAGTTTGTGGTCGGCAGCAGAAAACATCAAACTAAGAGTCTGAGTAAACACCGTTTATTTGATGAAAATCCATCATATATTTCCAAAAACAGCTATAAGTTCGGTCAAATAACCTCAAAATTGAAGCATGACAATCTGGCCGTCCCCTTGAAGTATATAAACACCGGCGATTTTTGGTAGATTTTTCACAGTTAAACGCAATAACAGCAATAAATTTCACAAGAGCGCATACCAAAATTTGAAATCTAAAACATAGGATATGTAAACAGACACACAGTCTAACACAGATAAAAACAACTAGACAACCTAATTCCAGTATACACCCCTATAACTTTGATATGGGAAGAGTATACAGTGCAGAAACAATGGTCTTCTAAAATTTTCTTTCAGATTAAGCACAACTGAAGTCCGTGCTTGATCTGATTTAATGAAGAGTTTATTATTTCAGTTCTTTGGAACTTCTAGTGCAGGATTTACTTGTGTATGAGATGCATATGCTTAGGTCTAAAATTGGGAACAAATATTGGTTGCATTTTATAGCAAGTTGTAAAACTCTATCTGAATTTTCCGCGACTAAATGCTGGAAAAATTGCAACAATCTGATTTCGATTTTCCCCAGAGTTGACAATAGCAAATGGTATGTTTAAGTTAACGCCTAAAGAAATTTTTAATAAAGATTGTTAGATCTACAAGATAGCCACATTCACCAGTATTGTTATATCTACAATAGCCCCATGTAGGGTATTTCTGATGATACAACTATATTTCCTCCATAATGAATTGAATCACCAACAAATTGCAGTCATAACCTACTAACCATAAACAAACGAGGATATCACATTAAATTGCTTGAATGATACAAAATGGTGAATACTTACGTGTATGCATACCCTTTCTCAAGACATAGGGTGATTTTGACAGTTGTTTGTTAAATACCACTCAGTATATTTAATACTGCGCAATGAACAATACAATGTATGTGTCGACTAACAAAGTTAATGAAACTGGATTTTAATTTGATTTTTAAAAAATGTTTTTATTTGTTTACTGTCAAATTGTTTAACTGTTTAAGCTATTCGGGGCATTTTTCCCAATAATTGGGAAGGGGCATTAGCCTTTGAAGTTTCATTTTGGAAAATTCAAGTGAGATTTTTGGCCGTAGAAAATAGAAAGTTGTATCAGTTGAATAATTGACCACAAAATTATCTATTGATGAAACAGAATGTCACATGTATTTTTGGGAAATTCTTTAACCAAATTTGGAAAAAAGAGGCTTTTTGCATTTTGGAACTCACCCAATATTGCCCTCGAATATAGAAAGAAAAAGGGCACTGCTGTTCAGACATTTTAACTTACAAACAAATATTTTATTTCTAAAAAAGTACGGTTTTTCTTGCACATAGGCTACAAGAATGGTGAACCAGGCCTTATTGCAGCAAAAGGCCTGAATTACACAACCATTGTATATATCACAGCACCCTCATGTCACAATGGTGATATAATTTATTGAAGCATATTTTATGTGTAATCAACAGACAAGGTAATAAAATAATTGTTCTGATGACACTAATTTTCTCTAATATGAGATACTTGGCTCATCAATTTTGGCATTCAGTATACTAATAAATTACTATCTATCATTTATATAAACGATACACATTGACACAATCTGGCAATACTCAGATAGGTAAACAAAGTTGCTAATATAACTGTTTACTGTCTGATTATTTCTTATCAATTATTAATAGCCTAATTAACTTTACTTCTTGATAATTACTAGTGCTTACTGCTAATTGAAATAGGGTAGGTCGGTCCAACGTTTTGTTTGTGTGTGTTGTTTTGTACTTGAGGGTGTGTGGAAAGGTAAAAAAAGTGGGAAAGAGGATTATCCATTTCTCAGGCGAATAAAATATCTAGGGCCGCAGGGAAAAAATAGGGCAGATTGGTAACCAAAAACGTAAAAAAAAATTCATGCCTGAAGAGCAACTTAGGATGGTAGATTATCCATAACATACCGTATTCCCCCGAATTAACGCCCCCGGGAGCGATGCATTTTCCAAAAGGGGGGCGTTTATTGTGACCCTATTTTACAAAAAAAACAAAATCTGGAATACCGTATCCAAAGATTTTCCGGAGGTCAAATGAATGAATTTGAAACACTTGCCATCGAAAAATATCGCGGTGTTAATGCAATATTAATTAACGGTCATTCCCGGCGCGCTTTACTACGATAAATAATGTAGTCAGTTGCACTAGTTAAACTACATGTCAAAAATCAATAACACCCTGTCGCTGCAGAGTAACCGTTTTATCTTTACCGGGCGTCTGACGTAATCTCCTCTGACGTAATCTCGCCAATGTGTAAGTTTTTATGTACATGTCAATTAAGTTTAGCTTTCATGGAGTCCAGGGGTAAACAATCTTACATGTTAAAGTCATTAAATTTGCAGAAGAAATAGGCAAACACTGTGAAAGTGATGGACATTAACTTTTTTACAGATGGATTTTTATACGAGTGGCGAAAGTGTATAAATTGCAATTTTAACCTCCGGAATAGTTGAATAGACTGGTTTATATAATTGTGTCCTCGGACATTTTGTTGATGGCGTTAAGTCATTCAAAAATCAATTGTTGAAGTCGCGTGTCAGATATGATTGTTAATCCTGATTGCGATTCGAATCGCCAACTTCGCACCTCTAACAAATGAGATTGCCGCGAGGCATATATTGCACTTGGTCTTACCCTTATTTTTACAGTTAGTCCTTGTTTATGTTGATCTGTACAAATAAGCACGTAAATAACGGATTAATGAAAATGCGCGTTGTAGTTTTAGATCGACCAGATGACCTTAGTAATCATTTTCAGAAAACATACTTTCGCTTTAGGTATCGTAAGGATAAAGTTGAAACATCGCCAAATAAAACTAATTAATAAACATCACGAATGGTCCATAGATCTACTGTATTACTGTACGAAAGTGATAGAACTAAGATTGTTTATCACGCGGTTTCACTAGGTTTTAGTTATTGTTCACGTGTTAATTTGGATTAATACAATTATTCAAAGTGGATTTAATTGTGTTTTATCTTTAATAAAAACGGATTTTACGTCAGACACTTAAAGCTGGTAAGTCCTTTAAGACTTTTTTTGGCAAAAAAGGGTGGGGGCGTTTGTTAGGGGGGGAGCGTTTGAATGGGGGAATACGGTAATTGTATTAATTAAACGATTTATTCCAAGCCTGTATCTCCTGGCTGAATAGCCTTTGCTTAGACAGTTTGTTTGTCATGTGAATGAATGCACCTGATGCATTATTCTGTCTGTCTTTATCAAGTTACTCAAAGGTGAAGGACATAGTCACATACTGACTGGTAAGGTTAATCAAAATTATAGTCTGATCTCTCAATGACACTGTCTTACAAGACAACATGAATGAATATAATCTTGATGTCTTTTTTTTTTTGCATGAAGCACGACACATTGTATGCTACATTCACATTAATTCAAGCTTTAGAAAAACTATTTTATAAAGATTTTAGAAACCATCTAATGGATTTTAACCATTCTTAGAATAAACCCCATTAGCACGGGAAAACAGAATAAGGCCATTCATAGAAAAAAATGTTGTTTGTTGTTACTTTACCTACTCACCAAAGAAGCCCCTACCCCAATTTTTTGGCCTCTTTTTTTAAAAAATAATAACAATAGCATTCTCAGTCTGACATGTACGAATTTTGGGCTCAATATTATAAGAATTGAATTGGAAAAAACATTTCCTACCTACCTACCCACTGAAGATTCCATGTGTACTAGTAGGTTTACTGCAGACATACATTTTTTAAAGGATGGCCTAACAAGTTGTCTTTTAAAATATCCTTTATGCCTACGAATGTCTGTAGAATAATCTTACTTGTATTATAGGATGGTGAATTTGGTGATGAAAGAAAAGGTGGAACAAAAGCCACAAGGTATCGTATATCCTACATGTTTGTTCATATAAAAAAAACACTGTTTGATTTATTGAAATATGATTTCATTTTATTGAAGCACTGCCAAAATTTACTCTATGAACATAATGTATTGTTAATTGTCTTTTGAATTAGGGAGACAAGATGGTGTCTATTTTCATGCTAAGAAAAGGTTTCAACCCAAATTTATAGTTTTACTGAAGATTTTAACATTATAGGTTACAGGTACTTACTAATATAGGCATACCGGTATCTAAATTTTCTTAAAATCCTGGGTTTTTCTATGAAGATAAAGCTATTTATTTGGATAATCAATTTATTGATTCTATTGTATTTCTTTAAACATTCGACTTAATGCTGATATACATGTATATACAGCTGTTTTATAAACATGAATTACTTGTGTTAAGTGCCCTAGCTGTTCTTGCTTATTTAAATATCTCTTTATAATTATGAAATGATAATAAAACTACATGTATAATTTTGAAGCTGATTTTTATTTACTGTAAATTCTTATTGTAAAAATGTGCGCAAATTTAAAACATGTAAAAAAATGATGAAATACACATAATTATTATTGTTTTTATGAATTTGTTTTTGATTGTGTGTGAATGAAGTTGTGAACATTAATGGTGAGGTGTGGGGGCTTATTGATTGTACTAACCTGTAACTTGGTCCAAAGTTAACCTCCTACCATACCCATGTTTAGCGATAGATAATTTGCAGTTTTATTTGCATGACCCGCTCTCACTGTTAGAGGGTCCTTGGTTCGAGCCCAGCTACCAACCATGTCTCTTTATGTGAGAAAGTAGGCAATTGCTTACGGAGGATGTGAGTCTAGTACTGGTTCTTCCCAGGAACCATGATCAGTTGAACTGTCCTCCTCATATGACTCTGACTGTTGAAAATGGGCATCAAACTCAAACAAACAAACAAACAAAAATCCATTCGCAAAAATCGATTCAAATTAAATAAAAAAAGTCTTCCATCTTAGATAATTTGATAGAACGTTACTACAGTCTTCTATACTGTTTTAAGAATACATTATAATTTAATGGTTTAGACTCTGTGAGATTCATGCTCTGAGATATTGCAGCATTTAAATGATTCCGGGGATTTTTATTAATATAATGTTAGATGTATTTACAGTTTTACTGGTTTATCACGAGTGTTCAAGCAATAGTGGTTTCAAGTATTGATTTTCCAGATTGTCTTGGATTTGATACTCCGCAGTTCAACTCGGCACAATTCAATTTAGCGATACTTTCATCGAACAGTTAAATTCCTTTGTTAATGGCTCTGTATGCCTTGTAGAACCATTTACTTGTAGATGATTGTATATTTACGTTATTATCCTTTCTCTTAATTTGTACATTAAATAAATTGTTTTTAAGCAAAGAGTAGATTTAGAATATTTTAGTTTCATAGAATAAAATATTACTTTTTGCTCCATCGAGAATAGACTGTTAATTTGTGAAAATACAAAAAATATGATGAGCTATCTAAAATGATAATTGAGAACGGTTTTATAGTTAAATGTATACAATATGGTAATCATTATGTCAGATTATGTCCCATCACTGTCGTATATTCTATTGGAGAACTAATAATTATCATGTCACATTTCATCTTGATTAAATATGTGAATCAAGTTTGCATGCCAAAGATTTTCAATTTTAACAGTTACATCACAATATATTATGGATGTGACAGGCACATGGTATACAATCATTTGATGATTTGAAATGTAATGTAATTATGTTTCTTTTATTTAGACTTTAAAGGGAATAGACTCAATGTTTGTCAAACTGCACTATTTAAAAAAATAGCCTTGGAAGATTGACCCCTATTTCCTATTTATTTTTTTAGAAAATACCTTTTTAAAGATTAACCCCTATTTCCTGTATTTTTTTTAGAAAATACCTTTTTAAAGATTAACCCCTATTTCCTGTATTTTTTAGAAAGCACCTTTTCAAAAAAATAGTTAACTTACAAACTCGTGTTATTTTTGTTCACAAAAAAGCAAGATAAAATTGTTTTCCCTTTTATATTAGGATCTGGTAATTTTTATTTTGATGAAATCAGCATACATTAGAATGAACTTTAATTCTGATTTGTAAAACTCGGACAATTATTGAAATGGACTCGGTTTATAGGATTATCACATCCTGGACTCAAACTAGATATTTGACAAATATTGAGTATGTTAACTTTAAGTTATTATCACCATTGTATATGAATGTAACAAAATGAATACTGTTTTAAGGCTTTTGAATGAAACAATCTCACATTGCTACCAAATATATCCAAATAAATGCACCCCCGTAAGTTAAGCCCCGCCCCCTCCATCCTTTTGTAACCAAGTAAGTAACCCATGGCTTGCCAGAAGTGCTTTCATTATCCTGCAAATTATTCGCATTACATTGAAATAGTTACGATAATAACTTTACTCATTTTTTAAATGAGGCCATCGTTAAAAATATTGGTTTATAGTTATGTGACCCACCTTTTTTCTGACAGTGGGTATGTAACATTATATGCTTATACTGCATTGGAAAAGATTAAATGAAGACCGAAACAATTTGGGAATAGATTAATGAACAAGTCTGTTGCTTAACTGTAAAGACACATTTATCTATGGATGGCCTCATTTTAAAACATCATAAAATCTAATACATCAGGGAGCACTGGGATATTTGGTATGTGTGTTTATGTGGATAATTTATTGGGTATCTCACCATGTTTTTTATTATAATCCGAATTTTGTGTTGTCTTTTCTTACTGCTAGTTTATTACTTCCATCACCGTCAATGAGTCGGAAGAGCAGCTCCCAATCAGCTGAGACCCATGTCTCAACACGATCATTCACTGATTCATCAAGGTATTTACATACGATTTTGTATATGGTCGAGTCGCAAGTTTTCGTGGTGTAACGCGTTTTCGTGGTATTTATGTATTGCAACGTTTCCATTTACACATGCGCGTTATTCCAGAAAATTCATAACAAATCATCTTACAATTATGTTAGCTTGCCAATTTTCGCAAACTATTAGTCAGGATCAGATTATTATACGGTGATTTTTGTTGTTTTTGTAAAATACGTCGATGTTTCGTTAATACCACGAAAACAGGATACGCCATCCTAGTAAGATTCCAACATGATATGTTTCATGATACTGCTAGTACCATGACTGAAAATCTATTGATCAGAATGTTTAACCATATAATTATTAAATATAGGTCAAGGTCATAAGTCTGGAAGGTCGAAAAACTAGGTCATAAGAAATTTTCTGGCTTATATTTTCTAGATCATCCACTTAGCTGTAATGTCTACATGCTTCAGGTTCGTGAGTTTGAACCCCTGTGTGTGGCACATTGTTCTGAATTGAATTCTGAATCATGAGTGTTCTCAAGATAGGTCCTGGACTCAAATTAGTTATAAAGTATTTTATATGACTCATGTAATGATCACTGTTAAAGGGTTATAGTGAAGACTTTCTCAGATGATCTTATGAGCTGTACATGGCTATGATTACCAATATTATATAGCCATGATGGAAGTTATATTCTTTGAATCTTCTAATGAATGGGGTCATGTTGTTTCATACAAAAATAAAAGTTTATTTCTGCATTATATGTTTTACAACGCTTATAGCAACATACAATGTACATGTTTGATAGTAGACAACAATATCAAACTATAGATTTTTCAAGAAGACATCAAAACATCTCTTTAGACAAAAATTCAATAAAGTCTGTTATATAAGAATTTTGTGACAGCTATGTTTATTATAGTTCATCGCTGAATGAGATCAAAATGTATAATCTTTACTACCACAAGTGGAAGAATCTGTGTTACTAAGGTAACTTGTGTACACGCACTTGGATACTGTGCACTTTGTGGACACATAGATTTGTTTGCCATCATTTTTTTGCTGTGAATTTGCTGTGCAATCTTGTGACTTACCGGTACTCTGGTGAATGTCCTTATAGTGTTTCCAATATCCATGACAAATTTACGTCTGCTCATGTTTATTGTCAACTCAGATATTTTTATGAAGTTGAAAAAACTGATACAGTGAAGCCTCTTCAAAGCAACAGCCTTTGGGAGTAGCAAAATTATGCTTAAAGGTTGTTGCTCTAAAGAGGTTAAATTAATAGTTAAATCGTACAGTGGGAAAAAATCATACTGTTGTTGCTCAAGAGAGGGCTGCTCTGGAGCGGTTGTACTGTATTTCTATTTCACTTTCTGATCAAGTTTATCAAATAAGAATATGAAGAGTTCTGTTTATTTGTGTCATAATTTAATTCTGTAAAATATATGTCTTTGCAAACAAAAACAGTGTTAAATTTATTGTTCTAAAAAAAGTTTTACTTCGAAATTACCACAACAGTTGAATCAAATTTGAGTTTGGCCACCATTTATATTTGTGTGCCTCACAGCAAGAAAAAGTAAGAAAGTTTCAAGTGTTTTGTGTTCAAATATTGTGATTTTATTATATATCCATAGAAACACATATTAATCTTTGTTTTCAGTTGGTTACAACATCCAAAAATCAGAGAGAATTGGAAAGTTGTTCTTGGAGCATTCATGTTAACATTAATTGGTTCTGTGTTGTTTCTGGTCGGTGTCGGTATTGTTGTGTCCCCGGGAAGAGGTAGGTGTTAGATCAATTACAATGTCTGAAAAGTATGTTTTCCCCCTAAATTCATGTCGTCTTAAATCAGGGGTGGCCTCTAACACAGGTTTAAGTGTACACGCAAGTGGCCAAAATCATTTATTTACTTATATGTTGTTTAAGGGTTCATTTGACAGCTGTGGCCATTTCAGAGCCATCCCAGAGAGAACAGATAAGATACAGGAGAAACGGGTTTTAATATTCCTAATCTTCGAGTAGTTTTTCCTGGTTCTTTATTGTGCCCCGTGTAAAGCACAGATACAACCCTCGCCATTTTCCTGTGATTTTCTGGACTCTGTACTAGGCTAGATAGTTGGGATGGGGACACTGAAAAAAGCGACTCTGAGAAATTCAAAGGCGGAGCCAAGAATCAAACTCGTGATCTTTCGTTAAGTAGTCCAGCTTGTTACCTCTCAACCACCTATCACTCCCGGATCAAGATCAACATGGAGAAATAGTTAACATTAAATGTGAATGGTGTCACTTATGTTTACACTTTACTTTATACACATCTGTTATGTCAATTTGTCTGGTTCATCATCCATGTGATGTGGTGTAAGCTAGACTTACCTAATACCATATTACAATTGTTTTAAAGTCCCATAAGCATATAAATTTATCGGTCGTAATAGTTTCTGTTTGTCCTATAACTGTACAGAGGAATCCGGTGTGTTTTCCTCCTGTGCATACTTTATAGCAAGAACAAATGTTTCCGAAACCATTAACATATTGTTTTTAATATCATTGAAATAAATACTACATATAGAACAGCTGTGTTTTCCCGCAGTCATATTATGCACTCGGCATAAAGTGACGTCAAGCGCTCTATATATTTCAAGTTTACAAAAGCAAAATTCACAGCAAAATGAGTGTTTTTAGAAGAAAAAGGGCTCATTTCGTCAGTAATTATTATCTTGGGATAATATCAGCAATTGTTTGTTTTTTTGCACATTTTTTATAGCAAAAAGCTAATGGGACTTTAAAGTTTGTACTTCCGCTCATATCATACAAGATATTGTGATAATATAAGATTCATTATTTTATTTTTCAGGCATGCATTGTCTTGTGTTTTTTATTGGAGGATTGTTGTGTCTTATTCCAGGAGGTAAGACTAAAAAATATTCAATGTTTCTGCTTACATCAACCAAAAACTAGGGTTAGTTGGTTGGCAAACTTTTTTTTAAATATATATACCAATAGAATCATAAATCGGGGGCATAATATTTTTGCCTGCCTGCCTGTCTGTCCCAATCTTTAACCTTGCCTATAAAATCAGAATGCTTCCATCTACAATCATCAAACTTCATACGTAGGTTCCTCATGACAACCTTTACAGGACCTAGGCATTTTCAGGTCAGTAGGTCAAAGGTCATGGGGTCATTGTGTTTTAAAAAATTCCTAAATTACTTTTAGGATTCTACTCCTACATTTCTCATGGGATTTTGACAAAACTTCCACATACTTGTTGTTACCAAGAACCCCAGCTGTTGTATTCTGGGTTTTGTGATTCGATCACTTCTGACGGAATTATGGCCCTTTGTTTATTTTGTGCGATTGTAATAGAGAAATACAAATGTACTCTTGTTTGGTTCTTTTCTCAAGAGACAAACTTTCATGAAAGTGTTTTAATCAAGTTAACCATTGCATATTGTTGAGATTTTAAAATATGATTCGATCATTTTTTATGGAATTATGACCCTCTGTTTGTCTGTACCAAACTTTAACCTTTAGCCTATAAAATCAAAAGGCTCCCACCTACAATCGTCACACTTTATATGTTGGTTCAGCATGACAATCTCCACATGACCTGTGCATTTTAAGGTCAAAGGTTACCCAGAGGGGGCATTGTGTTTTTAAAACACATCTTGGTTTTCAGAGAATCATTTACTTGTCTATATTATTTGTATTTTACTTTCAGCGTATCACTTGGTGTATATATATTTAGCTGTAAAGGGATTTGAAGGCTACAGTCTGTATGATTTACCTGTGTTCAACTGAAGTCGTCCTCATCATTAGTACTGATATATGTTGTCGTCAGTGCTTACAATATCATCATCTGCTTCCTTCATGTATGTCTGCACAATGGCAAGTTTCCAGGATTTACGATTGTTTAAATATACTCTAATTAATTACCCGGTACTGTGATTGTTTTATTGATTTTGACATGTTTGTACTTCATACTTATTTACCTGTGTCTAATCAGCAGCTTTAGACGTTTTCATGTTTGAACTTACAATTATTTACATCTACTATGTAGAAAAACTACTTGATTTGATAAGTCTAGACAATCGGCATGAATTAATGTACTGTATCTGATGCAGTAAAACATGTTTGATCACAAGTGTCGTTACAAAGAAAAACACCTAATAATGAGTAGTTTAAGTCCCAATAAATTTTGTGCTATCCCCCTATTGTGAGCCTCATTATCTCGTGATATCAAGCTTCTATCCCCCTATTGTGAGCCTCATTATCTTGTGATATCAAGCTTCTGTGTTGTTGTCTTAAATACACATTTTTTTACCCATTTTTCTTGAAATTCACATGTAACTCCTGATTTTTCTAAGATACTGTAGAATCATGCTGGTAATAGATTAAATCAAAGACATGTATTATACTTTTAGTGTCTTGTTTCCATGGCAATTAGGTATCTGAATTATTGAAATGATTGTGGAACATTGTGCAATCTAAGAAATCAAGTACTGCTGACCTTTGCTGACAGATTAATAAAAAATGCTGATGTTTATTGTGTTTTGATTAAATTCATGCTGTAGTGCATTTAAGTTGAAAAAAAACTTTTTGAAGTTTAGAAACAAAAATATATCATTTGCTTTTAAATTGTTGTTTACAATGTTGTAGCCTCTGTTGGGGACCTTCTACATTGAAGAGTTTCTCAATTCTTATTAGAGGTTCATCATCTCCAAATTGAAGATTTGATTCCTCCAAAATGGAAAGTTATGAACATTTTCCTGTGATTTACATTTTTTCTCCTATAATTAATGATTTTCGTACATTCCATATGTCTGGTCCATATTTTTTTCAAATTTTGAAAGTTTTGGGTTTCTGTTATACATGGAGATTTTATTTTAAATGTTAAAAATTAGAAATGGTTAAAAGTATTCATGGACTTGAGTATTTATCATAGAACAAAATTACACCTTATCACTCGATAAAAGACAGGAAACTATATTTTACCCAAAAGATTCAAAATTAGAGATGACAACATGACATTAAGTCCTGTTTAATTGACTGTAGAATTTTACAGCTTACCATTTTCGAGATAAGAGACTTCATTGTAAGGTCATCTGGGTGTAAATGCTGTTTGTCATGCAAGTTACCTATCACTTTGTTGTACATTTGTCTGTGATTGGGAATATGTTAATATTAATTGAAATGGTTTTTTTTTCATGTGTGGATATTGTTTAATTATTTCAAGTTATAAAATATAGGAGTTTTATTTTGTGTGCATCGAAATATGGGAGTTTAATTGTTTGTGTATCAAAATAGTTTGTACAGTATTTAAATCTCTTGGTGACTTGAAACAAAAATGAAATTTCAATTTTTTTTTAATTGAAAAAAAAAATACATTTAATATAATTGGGGTTTATATGTACCGGTTGTGTATACATCCCCTTTACACCTTGGAACATTAATTAATTAATTAATAACTACTTGAAAATGCATTTGTATGCAGTTAATTTGTATATTGCACATTGTAAAAAACTTGTATGATTAAAAAAAAATCAAAAATATTTTATGTAGTTTACATATATAATCTGATTTATTGCTGATTTTAATGAAATGTAATGTTAGTATTTATTGTTAGTGCTGTGTGTATGTGCTATGGCTGTTGTAATAGGATTTAAGTATATATGTGTTGTACGGATGTTATCTTATACAGTTGTATAGATACATATGGTAGCCAGTGTTTGATAGTAAGGTGAAGTATACAATTTTTGGGCAATATGGAGTATAGATTAGATATATTATTTTATTTTGTTTCTCGCAATGTTAGTCTTGTTTTTGCATCTAAAAAACAATTACGATACTTGCTGTATTGAAATCTATGATGAAATTTATTATGAATGAAATCTGTGATGAAAATCTATAATGAAATTTATGATGAATGAAGTCTATGATGAAAATCTATAATGAAATTTATGATAAAATTTTGATAAATTTATGACGAATCTGCAATGAAATTTATGATGAAATCTATGATGAAATTTATGGTGAATAAAATCTATGATGAATGAAATCTATAATGAAATCGATGATGAATTTATGATGAAATCTATGATAAATTTATGATGAAATCTGCAATGAAATTTATTATGAAATCTATGATGAAATCTAACTGATACTGCTTGTGACGTATCCCCTCTATTGAAACAAGACTTACTGCTTTGTTTGCTTATTCTTTCTGATTCTTCATGTCAATTTTAACCCTTTCAAATTTTGACTTCAAACTTGGAACATATGGCAGCCGACCATTGATAGAAATGTCCACCCTCCAAATATTTTATCTTGACCTTGGTCACTGAGGTTCTATGTCACACGGCTAAAAATTCAATCGGCATTTTTGTTACTGGATAATCAATTCTTGCTGGAGAGACGTGTTTTGTGATAAACAAATACCGGTACCCACTTTTTAATGTTAAATTTATTGAATATATTAACATTCCTATATGTGTATGAATGCCTCGAGTATGTTGGTATGTTTTTCTTCTGTTTATTGCCTCTGCACGTTTGTGCCATATAATTTGTGATACTAAATGTATTACATCCATTTTGTCAAACAATTGTATTATTAATTCAAGGTTTCTCTACTTAAAATGCACATGTAAGCCCACATTTCTTTTATTATTTTCTGGTAGTTTATGCCAAAATATGTGTTGTGAGAATAAAATTTATGTATCTTAACGCACACATATACTCATAGATAATTAGACACAATACTCAGAAATTTAATCCGTTTTTGCAGTAAGCTGTTTGGTCAATGATGTTATAATATAAAATAATGATATTTTTAACACAGGTTACAATGAAAAATTTGGGAGTTAGTTTGTGAGAAAGTTTTTTGTTGTACTTTTATTTTTTTCAATATTTGTTTATACGGGTTAGTCAGATTTTTTTATTTTGCTTAATATTTATTTTCAATCTTTGCTTATATGACTCCTTAGAGTTCAGTAGGGTGATTTTGATACCTGTAGAAATGTGATACTACAAAATGCCATGAAATATACTTTAAAAAAGTGACATTTTCACCCTAATTTTTTTCGTTAGGTTGGACTTTGTGATGTACACATGTATGGTTGGTTTATTTAGAATTGAGAGTGGGGTTACCTGAGTTACTTAATTAATATTAATTGCTCTAATGTATTTACTAAGAATCTCCTGTAGTTGTTACTGAATATCTAAATTTATATGAACACAATTCCACAGTTTGGCAAAAATTGAAATCAAAGTATTAGAAAAGTTATTTAGGATAAAGAAAGTAACATTCATGAATACATACATTGTTGATTAATAAATATAAACAAATGCATGCTCATTATCCAAGTATGAATCTTTGATTGGCTGTGATAATCAATAACATATTTAAGGTTTTATACCCATAAGGCCCAAAATTTGTATATCAAAAGAGCAGACAGATTTTTGAAAAAAATATGATTTTTATAGATTTCCATGGCAGAAAATGATTCAAATTTTTTTTTTTTTTAAAAGGATGACAGCCAAATTATCTTTTTCCTTATACATGTACATGATTTTTATGAGTCTGTTAATTGGATTTTTGTTGATCAGTCTTATAATCTTACATCATGTATGACTGAAGTTTTATTGTTGATATTCCATTATATCTGAATTATTTGTTCAAACTTTTTTGTTGCTGTTTTTTTACGGAGCAGGTTATAGTATGTGATAGGAAGAATTCCAGTCATCTACTAGTATATTACTTACATGATATTATTGATTTATAACAATGAAAATACTCCTTCATTATAGCTGATTTTATTGATCTTGGTGTGAACTTTATGAATATTAATTAACATATTTGATCATGTTTATTCATAATTTGTTGTTACAATGTTATCTTGTCCTGTCATTATTGTTGTTCGGGGTTTTATTTTATTTTTTCAAAATTTCTTACCAGTAATTTACTTGTACTGAATACTTACCTTTAATTTACTTGTACCTAATACGTCCTAAAAAATGCCCTAAGGACAGGACGTTTTTTATATTTTTTTCAAGTTATTGTATGTACAAGTTTTTGAAAAAGAGGATACACTTTGTAGAATAACTAATACTGTACTATCATTGCTGTGACAAGATTTTTTTTCTGAAAACAGGACAGGGGCCACTTAATACTAAGGAGCTGTAATTAGAGAATGTTTGGTATTTGTGCATGGATTGTATAATTTTTATTGCATTTTTCTCATTTGTAAGTTACAATATATGTGATTTAAGTTTGTAAGAGATCTGACATATTGTGATGAAAAGATGCTGATTGACTAAGTTTAACTTCCAACTGACTCCTATGTTACAGGTTATGTATGGATTGTTCATATTATTATGGGGTTTTATTATTGTATTTGGAATAACGCATTGTTTGATAATATAAAATACAATGATAGTGTGTTTTTGTTCTTTATGAAATGGTTAATGCTTATCAACTTATACTAGGTTGCTAGTTTGTAATTTCATAATGGTGTCCATGCAGAAAATGTTTGTGATTTTTTTTTTATATTTACATTCCCATTGTAGTTTTCGTTTTGTTTAATTTCACTCGATAATCATGACATTTTGTTAAATATTTTATTATTATTTTACTTGATATTTATTATGCCTGTTTTTTCTACAAGACTTTCAAAAATACAATGATTTTTTCAATACCTGTAGTTTTTGTTCATTTACTATTCAAACAATTAAGTGTCAGGAAGTCTATGTGAGTACACATTACATTATGTTTTACTTCTAGTACAGCATTGGACTATAAGTATGCTACATAAAAAAGCTTAGCTGTCACCTCACAGTCTTATATATATATAATTATGTCCTGCATGATTTCAGAAATTCTAGATATTAACATAGATGATTATGATACTGATATTAAATTATTGTATCAGGCGTTAATTATACCTTAAATATACCTGTAATTTTCAAATTGTTTCACAGAAATCCAAACTGCTTTGTGTAAGCCAAATTGATAATGCACTCGTAGCCAAAATGATATCATGTGTAGTTATTTTTGTTCAAATATATTTTATTGCTTCCAATTTTACATAACATTGTATGTATATTTACAATATAATTCAAAATTGTCGGGCCACTATTTTTAAACTTAGTGACGGCGCTCGGCTTCCCCATAGTCGCTGGTTTCATAATACTATGATTTTCTGTATGTTAACCAGATAAATGTTTACTTAGTAACCAAATAATAAATTACAGCCAAATTGATATATATATTGGTACTCTGTTATGTTACTTAGCAACCATTGTTATAATATTGATACATTTTAAATTGTTTTCTTATTTATTTGTAATTGTTGTATCTTTTATATGCTGGTGAATTATTTTTTGTTGGCGTTTTTTTTCCATCCATGTAAACGGGCATTTATATAAATTGCTACAATTTATTATTTTTATTAAAAAATCTGTCCTTTTACATGATTTTTTTTTGTTGTTGATAATTAATTTTTTTACATTTTGTTTTGTTTTTCTTCAAAAGATTATACATTCCTATAAGTAATTGATATTAAAATTACATGCTCATAATTATATTGTGTTACAGAAACAAAGATGTTTGTATATTTATATGTAATCTTAAAATCTTAATTGTGAAATGTTACGTTTTGGCATCTTGCTTTACTGATGGTTATTTCCTGCTTGGCTTTGCATAATAGATCATTTCTGTGTGAAAAATGTACAAATTTTACGCAAACGAACATACTTCACTCTGCTTTTAAACTATCCACAAATTCTTGTCACCTTCATCTCTTAATGGTTCAGATTGCTATTGTTGGACTTTACAATTACTTATTAAACATACTCTCACACTGTGAAAAACTAACGTTGACCCCCTTTCTGTTGCTACTTACATCTTCTCAAAGTTTTGTCATGTTACAAGTTTGTAATTATTGACTGTTTGGTTGTGTTTCTAAATTTTTAGTCAGTGCACTGTGTGTACTGATAATTTTAGGTTATTGTAACATTATCTCTAATTCTTCCACTGTATATAACTGAAATTTTTTTGAAAAACAGCATTAAACCCAAATAAGTAAAATTCTTTTTTTTAAACTCAAATTTTGAAAAAGTAAAATCAGTAAGCATGTGGACAATATCTTTTTTGAGAGAATAATTATTTGTAGAAAAATTTCTTCAAGATTTTTTGTGGCTATTGCCTTCATTTTATTCTTGTCCCTTATAAAACTGTCTCTATGTCTACATACTGTTATCTTTGTTGTCACCAGAATTTCATACAATATGTTATTTATTCCATTATATACGAGGGGTGATCCAGAAATTCGTAGACAGTATGTGTTAATCAAAAAGTAATATGCGTAATAATGTTAAATTCCGTTTCCTGACTTACTGTACATTTGTCAATAATTCTGGAAAAGATTGTTGTAATTGGACAAGCAATGAAATTTCTACACTATTTCAAGTTCACGGAGGTAAAGAGCAGCGGCGCAGGTCACAACGTCAAACACAACGTTAACAAAATTAATGATTTACATTAACGTTTTTAGCACTTCGTCTCATAAGTTTTCAAAGCATTCCCCATTTCAATGAAAGCATTTTTCGTGGTGGCGAACCCATGGAGTCCATGAGTATTATGGCATACCACTCTCAACCTACGGATAATAAAATTGATTGAGTGGCGACTCTCAAGTCTTTCCTTGTTGATCTTTACCAACACTTGTTGCACAGTCTTCCTGTCCTTCAACTCCACTGACCCAAGCATTGTCCTCAACACCCTCTCGACCATCCAAAAATCAACGATGCTACTTATACACGAGTGCTCGGCACACTGATGGCTCGTTTGTCACGTTTTCGATCATTTTTGTTTGTTTCGGAAGGTGTCTTCCTAAGATTCACACAGAATTATATCACTGCCCGAAGTTTTGCCTGATCTGTGACGTCCATTTTGAAATCAATGATTCTTGTTGTTAAACTTTTCAAGTACAATTTTAAAAGAACTTCTCATTCAAATGTTTTCTAAATTTAACATAATGACGTCACATCCGTCCAATCGACGTTATTATAACGTCTCACGCTATTTTATATGTTTTCAAGGTGTACCGTGAATTTGAAATAGCTATAAATGCTTACAATTAAGTGCAATTTTGGACTGCGCCGCGATCGCGATACTACATGATTTAAAGACGTCATAAGTAATTGAAATATAGCAACTTTACTTTGAAATTTGGCCGACAGATTCAAAACATATTAGTAAATATCATGTGAAGATTTTGTAACAGTAGGACTCGGCCGTTGTTAATAAAACGCAGTGTCCACGAACTTCTGGATCACCCCTCGTACATGTTTTTGCTTGATGTATTGTGCTGCTTTTACAAGTACAAGTATGTATAATTTGAATCTTTACCATATGACGAATCTCGTATATGACCACAGTTATTTTACTGATACATGTAATTAACTGTGAATTAACAGTGACAGATTGAGAGCTCTTTTTTATTAAATGAGTGGTGGTGCATGGCCATTCTTAGTTGATATAGCGATTTGTCTGGTTAATTCCGATAACAAACAAGATTCTGGTTTGCTTAATAGCTGGGCGATCCTTCGTGAGTCCCCGACAGTGTCTTCAATGATGTATAATGTAATGGTTGAGTTTATCATAACTGGCACTTTCCTTCTAATTATAATCTAATTACCATATCTGACTGTTCACGTAAATGGCTAATCACAAAGTATTTATATTTTAAAATCTAAAGCTCATTGTTCTAGACTATATATTGCTGTTTACTTGGTTATTTTATAATTAAGATCATATACCATCATTCATAAATCAGATCTGAGATAATTGTTCTCTTCAATACTAGAAGTTTTCAGTATATCGTGGTATCTTCAGTAAATCTCCAGTATTTTTATAAGGACTTTATTGCAGGAAATCATATTTACAAAATATACAAACAGTTACTTATTTGGATTAGTTTCATTCATGACTATAATTTTGTTAATGTTGTCTGAAAATTAGTCACAGCAGCTGAAATTGAAGAAAGCCTATATTGACTGTGTTACTGCCAGTTTAACATTTTTACATATCTGAAGACTTAAGTCAGTATTTTGTTATCAAACTCCAGGTGCATAGCCTGTGATACACACTTATGTACATGCGTAACATTAATTTGATAAGTGATAATATGAACATGAACAAAGGTGGCAATTCAGTCATATGTTTAGGGCATCTAAGTCCAAAACTGAGGGGGTTGTGCCGTTATTTGATGTATGGTTTAAATAAGTCATATACAGTGTCCCCAAATCCTTCTAAATACACTGCAAAGCTCATCAGTGTAGTTCTTACTGAAAAAAAATTCAAAGACCCCTAGAAGAAGGATAGATTAATTCCCCCACACACACTCTTGTGCGTTATATTCATTCATTTATGCCCCAGAACTCAGCATAAAGCTTAGATGCTTGTTGAAAGGTCTTACAACCATATGGCCAACCATAGTGTAGTCCCTTTGCAATAATTACCTGCTTGGATGAAGCAAAACATGAAGCACCTTAAACACACAGCTTTCTGATCATTGTGTAATTTGTCATCTTTGTCTAGCTTTGAACTGATGTTAGCATGATTTGTACACACCTGTTCCTCCGTGTCACCCATTTTAACTGTTTTGTTGAGATTATACTATTGTTAGTAAAACGAATACTCCACTTGGTTTTATTAATCTCAAATGTCCATTATGATATGAGACCAATCTTATAACTGAATTTTTGTTGTTGTTGTTGTTGTTCATCGAATGTTGAAAAAAGGGCTGCAGCTTTTATGTGATCATTGTGAACATTTTCTTGAGCCAATCAAAATTATTGTTACTACTCTTGATAATTATTGGCCAATCAAAACTATTATTACTAACTCTGATAATTATTGGCCAATCAAAACCATTGTTACTATTCTGAAAAAATTTTACCAATCAAAATCATTTACACTGATACAGTAAGATAAAACAATTCACATACAACCTTTCTAAAGGTAGTTTGTGTATATTCACATACAGGGCTTTCATTTGACCCTTCAAATCGCATTGTGACTTGAAATAAGCAAAGTAAAGCTTCTGACTTTTGAGAATTTGAAAGGGTCAAACAGTAGGAAATTTTGTTGACTCAGAGAATAATTATCAGCTATGGATAATTTTTACCCTCAAACTTTGAAGTCAAGTAAACACCGTGAACATATAATTTCAATTGCAAATGCATTTATTTATAAAGAAACAGCAGTGCAGGTATCATAAAAACAGAATCTTGTTGAAAATATTTAACCAGTAAAGCAAGATTTTTTTTAATTCAGCCATTAGAAATAGACATTACTGATGAATATGTTCGACCAATCAAAATGAGTTTTACATACACAAGCATTATCTTAGGCATCATTATGTATTTGCACCAAACGCGGGCACCTGGTATATCTAACATACACCTACTTGTTAAATGAATTTATTGTATTTCATTGTTGCAATTTTTTGTTGTGTTTTACTTATTATTTGACATTTTTAGAATTATGGTTACATGTATTAATAAAAATCTATGCAAGTAAAGGTCTTGTTGTCAATTGTGAGAAGTTCACTCCTTTGATCTCTGTATTTTCTTTTGATGTTTCTGAGGTGTGAAGATTCTTGAAGAAAACATGTGAAATCACATTGTGCTGTATTGTAAATTTGAAATGGACCAAAATACAATATATCAGGGCTGTATTCATAAAGCTCCTATGGGAAAAATTATTCCTCAAGTTTCATGATTTTCCTTCTATTTCTATGATTTAGATATTAGAAGATTCTTAAGGTGCTGTTCATAAACCTCCTCAACGTAATTTTTTGCTTAAGTTGGTCGATATTCTCCTTAAATATGAAGGAGCTTTATGAATACGAGCTCTGATTACCTGGTATTTTCCAAAATAGATCCGTGGAACCTATTTTGTTCCTATATAATTTATTATTTATGTACAAAGAACTGTGGTTATACAAATTGGATTTTACAAATGTATCCTTGTAAAGAATATTTTACTAGTAAAACTAGTGTGTCAGTGGAAAACAATAGTACTGAGGCATCAGATTTGTTTTGTTTTAGGCTACCTGACTGACCCTAATTTTTCCCCTGCAACCCTAGACTTTATTATAGACCGGAGGAATGGAAAATCCACTTCCTTGTTTTACTATGATAAATGACACACAACATCCCAAGTCTGGAGAGGAACACAATGAACAGATAAACGATGCTAGTCATAATTCTCACAAAACACTTGTGTTTAAACAAAAACAAAACCATTTTAAAGTAAAATGTTTTATTATTGCAGCGAGTATCAGTATAATACTAAAGACAAAATCAATAAATATGTTCACACACATATACATATAGACAGCATAATTGAATGAGTATTTAAAATTCAAATAATACAAAAAGGGCTATGATGAATATTGGTGATGATCCAAGGATACTAAGATCTAAATTTGGCAATGATCCATCCATTGGTTCATGAAAAGAAGTTTTTTTCAGTCATTTCTATTTTTAGCTTATGTTGTCCCTAATAGATGCTGATTCAAGTCATTTTAACAAAAAATTTACAAATAAAGCCAGAACTGAAAAATATTTAACATAAAAATGTTGACAAAACATTTAAAATTCACATAAAAATATTGTAAAATCCAATAAACTAGAATTCAGAAGGACGGACCATAGACATATACCACACTTGTACCTACATGTAGGTCTTCGGACAGACTGAAACAATTTCTAGGAACAGCTTCAGAATTTACTTTTTTCTGGTTTTATTCTTCTGATTCCTGGAATTTTTATTAATTCAAACAATTCAAAACATTAACTTGGTTTTACCGAAATGATGAGGTACAAATGAGATATAACAAGGCAATTATGTAAGTCTAATTAGTCTAGTGCCCAGACCACTATTTATTCGATCAAATCACATGGTGCCAGGGGTAGGTAATCCAGACTATTAGTCCAATATGATAGGAAATATGACACTTAATGCATAAAGAATTATGATATCATGATAAACAATAAAATCCAGTACGGTCCGGACCTGCGGAAATTCAGGCATATTCCAGACTTTCGCCCCTGTGGAATTCGTAAAAAGAAGAGTTTGAGACATACATATATATATTCACTATTAAACTACTTGTAGCATCTTATTTTTTGTTTATTCTAATGACTAGCAATTTAATTTTAATATAAAGATTACATCATACATGTAATAATTGGTGAGTGTCAGATTAGGAAATTTGGGAGAAGCTAGCATTTTGGTGAAGGTTAGGTGTCTTGTATGTGGTATTTTTTCTAGGAATCCTTTACTTATCAATATTTCTATTTACAGTTTGTTTTAAACTTTTCTTGACCACTGATTAAATCAAGTACCAAATGTATGATTAAAATTAGAGAATTGGTAAATAATAAATGATTGCTTTTAGTATTGACACAATCAATAATTCCTATCAAAATACAAGTATATGTATCTCTTTGGTCTAGTATTCAGTTCTTTCAATAAAAAATAATAACCTGTACATATATATTACTGGAAACATAAGGAAAATAAGAAAAAGCTAAAAAAGACGACAGAAGAACATTCATATACAAGTATGGCACACCACTATTTGTAGTCTTCAAATAAAGATATCATATGCACATTCTGTTTGTTCAATACTATGAATAATGTTGCATTGTTACATTATGGACTGATAGCATGTTGATTATGTACACCAAGAGTGGAAAATCTTAAACAAGAAATCAAGCATCCACAGCTGGTCCTTAAAACAATTAGAATAAATATGCAGCATATCATGAACAACCAGAGAAAAATGTTCTAACAAATGAAATAAAATGCAAGTTTTAGGGACTTTGATACAGAACACAATCATGTCACATAATAATTATACTGTGACATAATATAAACATCACTGTAGGCAAAAATGCTGGCATCATAATTTTAATGAACACTATCATACATTCCCTCAAATAATTTACAAACAACAGAAATTTACAACAGCAGAAATTACAACAACAACAACCATTTTCAAATGCTTCAACAATAACAATGCTTTCGCTGACTGAAAAAAAAATATCAGCACCAAAGTATCTAATTTAATGCCAATTCATACTGTCTTAATTTGAGTCATTAATTAATCTGATGATATACCGGTAATCAAAAATATAATCAAAATTTATATAATTGGTGTACTATACATGTACAACACTAAAACTGCAAGATCTCCTGTGAATTAACGCCCAGTTTCTTATCTGTAACCTGCATCAAACCCGTAACACAAATTGTGGTCTATCTGTAACTATACCAATCAATTAACAATACCTTCATAACCACATCTAAATTAGTACATTTACTAATCAAACCCATCAACAGTGCACATACTAAAATCACCAACAGTCTCATAATAAATAATACATTTCCATGGCAACCATTTTACTTAGACTTGATTTTCTCTCTGTCGGCGATATCAATGTTGGCAATGTTAGACATGGCCGCACCAAGCTGAATCAAGCTGATACCAGTCTTCAGGAAGGACAAGGGTGCTGATACATATAAGATTAACTTCCATAACCCGAGTCCAAAAAGAACTGAAAGTAAATACATGTGTAATATACCAGTATTAACAAACAAGGTCCAAAAATGGTTCATATCTGTTGCATGTTTTAAAAAGGATTATATAGTATCACATAATAAATACACAACTAGGAGTGTACAAATAATGCATACCTAAATGAATATAACTTAATATTGTGCAGAAGACCATCTTTATTGTAACTCCATTTATATTGTCCTTGCAAATCCGAACCAATAAAAGTCTATTAATTCTATTCATTACACGAAATCAGGGCCTATTTTCAAAAAATTGGGAAATTCAAGATTTTTGGCCAAATCTGAAGGTTAGACAACTGAGAATAGCGTTGTATTTTGGGGAATTTCTTTCAATTAAGAAGTTACCAAATTTCAGCCTCTGTTATAGAAGGAAAGAAGGCCCTGGAAATGCCTATTCATTTGAGCTACATTAGCTAGCTTGTGCTTGAATTATCCAGCTAGATTCAAACCTGTGTTAACTGCCATCTCCAAATGAAGGCCACTTGTGAATAAAGATCATTCAAAATGACCTTTAATAAGGCCTCCTGTCAAAAAGGTCACATTTTGTCATTCCTAAGTGTGATATTGTTCACAAGTTTGAATATTTATTTCTGAATGATTTTTTGAATGTTTTCGTATGCTTGAAATCAGGTTCAGAGTTGGAAGCCCAGCCAGGACCATATTTCACCTATAAGGAAGCTGTCCAGCTAGCTTACGAGCGGTTGGTGGTTCTACCCAGGTGTATGCCTAGGGTCGCCTAGGGTCATCAAGCAGGAAGTCGCCAAATAACTCTGGCTGTTGCGTGGTGATATCTTATCAGTAACATTTATGCAACAAAGGGAGAGTACTCACCAGCTGGTCCCTCAGAGAAGTAACAGAGGTACAACATACAGAAAAATAATTCATTTGCTGAACACATCACAAATAGAATAATCTGAAATTTATACAAATTTATTATTAAGCTTTGTTTAATTATATTTGGATATATGGCAATAAATAAGACTTATATCAATTAAAATTTGTTTGTGAGCCCTTTACCAACCAACCCGAAAAATGTCATACTGACTCATATAAAATTATTACAAAATCTAGGAGAACTTTTTCACTTCAAATAGCTTTGGAATACTTATACATAAAAGTATAATTTTGTGGTAGGTAAAGGTCAAATTCAGAAAAAATATTTACCAACCAACCCCCTCTTCTAAAATTCAGGGTCAGAAAGGGCAAACAAACCTATTTTTAATTAAGGCCTAATGTAATCGTATCCTACTTTAATTTATATTAAAATGTGTCTGACTATGTTACTATGACTAATTGTTTACATAAGCCTTTAGAATGAGTGCCATAAATGAACTTAAAATGGCCTAAAACAGCAACATGAACACAAAATTAAATACTACTGTGGAATCATTGATTTTCATTGGGGATTTAATTTCGTGGATTTTGTGGATCAGCTCATCCACGAATCCCCACAAATTTAAATGCAGAGATAAGGCATTTTTTTCAAAAATCAAAACCCACAAACACTATGTCCCAACGAAATAGCCATTTTAGTAAAAACCACGAAAATTGAGCCCAACGAAAATAAATTAAAATACAGTATTTAAACAAACATATATACATGTACCACAAATCTACTGTGAAATAATCATCTTCAGAAGAAAATACAGTTAAACTGTCAGTAAATAAACAATCAACAACATATTTATTTATACTTTGCTTTATAGGCTTGAAAAAGTTTGTGTTTCTGGTTACATGCATAGGTCAGGGCTTATTTAGCTCTTGAAAGCGTGTGGTAAGACAAAAAGTGAGAAATGGGTGTTCTGTCAAAAAAGTCTAGGGCCACAGGGACAAATTATAGCAGATTGTGTAACCAAAAACAAACAATAGTTTTAGGCCTTATGATTTTATGATAGTACAGTGAGTAGTATTTTGTAACCCTAGTTTTCTTATGTCATTTTGCTAGTGTTGATTTCCAGCCCCGCTGAAGTATGGATAACTATTTGACATGGGCTGGAACTAACCAGTTAACTGACTACTTACCCTGTTGTGATAGTAGTGTCTCAGGATCGGATTTGAAGACAGGTCAATTTCTTTGTGACTTTTACCACCAGTCATCAGGGTGCTGTAAAGTATAATGTACCACAGATAAACCAAATTTCATGATAAACTCATTATTACAACCATCTCAAAAAAGAAAAAAAATATTTATTTCTGGCCTGTTCTGACCCAGTTCCATGGTCAAGTGGTTAAGGTCGCTGACTTGAAATCAGTGTAACCTCTCACTGATAGAGGGACTCGTGTGTTCGAGCCCAGCTACCTAACATGTCCCTTTAAGTGAAAAAGTAGGTATTGGCTTACGGAGGATGGGTGTCTAGTATTAATGGCTCTTCAACTGTCTGGCTCATATGACTCTGATTGTTAAAAAGACACTAATTAAGATACAGTGAACCTGTAAACATAGGCCGCTCTTGAAAAAGACATAATGTGGCCCTTAATGTCAGATGGTCTTTATTTGGAGGTCATTTTGTTCTATATATTCAGTAACATATTTTAAAATAATGGCCTTTATTTACAAGGTGGCCTTTATTTGGAGGTGGCCACTAACACAGGCTTGACTGTTCATATTAAGGCAATCCTTTAAAAAAGTGAGTTGGCAGTTACAAGACTGACACATTAAAAATCCTCCGACCTTTAAAATTAGCATTTTAAACATAATATTTTGTTCCTTAATCTAATTTTACTTTCTCAGTACAAGCATGAAATATAATACTAGTATGTACCCACTGTTAATAATGTGGGTTGCCTAACTGTGATTTTTAAGGTCCAAAGGATGGCCTTAAATGACATTATTACCTTTGAAGATGAAACCAATGGCTGACTATATCAATTGCCATCGAAGCTTGGAAGAATAACATATATTTAGGGTAGAAATGACACAAAGCTGCACACAGACACATGGTAGTTGCTCTATCAATTAGCTGATCTAACATGGCACCCAGTTTACTTCCTGAAAGTAAATAAAATCTAAGTGTCAAAGAGCAACAGAAATATGGTACTTTTTAGAACTAACCTAAAATAGAAGATTGATACAAATATAACTATGTTTAGACATTAAACTGAAAATTACAGACAATAATGCATGGCATTGCAAGCAAAGAACTTACTAGTAATAAAGTAGCATATAAATGCATTTACAAATAATGAATTTGACTGATTCTGTGAAAGAAATTCTTATTTTTTTTAACAACAATATCTTATTCCAATGTATGGCATACACATGCATTTTATCTTGAACAAACTTTTATGTTAAGAATGCATTGTTTCTGGTTACATGCTCTGAGTCTGATGCTAAAAATAGGGTAAATAGGTCAAGATCTTTTTTTATAATTTTCTTATTTATTTTTTTGCTTATGACAGTATGTGCGGAAAAGTAAAAAAAGTGAGAAAGTGGATTTTCTGGTCCTCACGCTAATAAAAAGTCTAAGGTTGTGGGAAAAGATACGGATAGGTATGTAACAACATACATGTAGGGTTACAAGACATAAACAATTTTTTATATATATATAATTATTAGTTTAGATTTCAAGAACATACCTTGATTTAGCATCCTAGCCAGATGTCCATCTATGGCATCAAGTAATCCACTCACAATGTACAATATTGATGCCAGCCATGGATCAGTCGGCATGAAGTAGAATGAAGCTAATGCAAAGATCACTCTGAAGTAATCTACAATGCAGAAAATCATTCACATGATTACAAAAGGAATTCTTTGAAAATACACCTCCGAATAAAGGCCACTGTTAGACTGAGCAGGGTTGGACCAAATAAAAAATATTGTGCAATCACAAACCACTGTTCAGAAGGGTATACTTTAAACGTACTTGATTTTTGTTTTTTTTATGACAATATAAGTCAAGTGTATAGATAGATCTGGATAAATCATAAACACTGCATGATGCAACAGTATATTAAAAGTATTCATGTTTTATGGAAAATTTGAAAGTGAAAGTAGAACTTGTGTAAGGACCCACCAGTGTAAGTTAAACTCATGTAGTGTATTTATTCATAAATTTTAGTTGCATACTATATAAGGATTCAAGTTCGGCAAACATTCATACAAAAATTCATAAGAGCTTATAACAAGAGGGAAGGAAAATATGCATACGTAGGCCGGGGGTCCATATAGGCAGAAGTGGTAATTTGGATTGCTTTTTAATGCGAAATAATCAACTGAAATGAAGACATCTAGCATTATATTATTCATAATATATATAATTATATACAATTACAATGCAGTTGCATCATGTTGCCATTTCTGACAATGACTGTCAGACCATCGACTAGAAGCATGGCGTGTTTTAAAAACTATTCACTACCACTTGATCAAATTTATGCAAAATAAACATGTAATTTTGAGCAACTTACCAACAATGTTCGGAACGAACATGAAAATCGTCCACACGGTTTCCGCCATTTTTACGTTCTGTGACTCTTAAATCAATTGCACTCTTTTTTTATAAAGTTACAAATATGGTGGTGATAAGGCAATAACAACGTGGAAGTTCTATGTAAAGCAATGACTGAACTTGTTTACAAACAATCACTTCCGTGTTCGAATCTAAGATGGACTTCAGGAGCCTTATAACATTCCTTAAATATAGAATCGATGCTCATATCAAGACAATCGTGAAATCGAATTGATTTCAGGGGCGTAGTTAGCATAATTATAATAAATGAACATCGCACACACAATTAAGGAGAGGGGGCAGCGAAGGGATTAGTCTCTCCTGCAGGTGGTGTATTTTTTTAAAACTAAAATGCTGTGGTAAGCATTCCGCAAGGTGTATTTAGCGGGATTAGGCCGGGCACCAAATACGATTTATTTGAAACATTATTTTATTACAAAGCACCTTCACTAACAATTATTAGACATTATCATACTGGTAGATTGACATTGATTGAGGTCATCTAATAATGGTCTAACCCCCTGAGCTTTCGACTTACATGCCATTTTGGACCATATTCATACTTTCACCAGGTAGTTGTATTAACTATATACAACTTATATACAACTACCTGCTTTCACTTTTCAAATTGATGTTATATGCACGTGCGTTTCTCTGGCTTAGATTCCGTCGATATTTTAAGTGAAAGTGTCTGAATATTTTTTGCGCTTATATACGCATAAATGTAGAAAATATACTGTAAATGGTATATAAGTCTTAAATGAATATGAGATTTTATTCTATATTTTAAAAAATATCACAAATCAGGTTAGTTGTATCAGGGATGCTATATTACAATATAGCATCCCTGGTTGTATTAACTAAATACAACTACCTGCATAGATATAGTCTCTGGATAACTGGAAAATGTATTTAGGTCTGGAATTTCGTTGACTGTGTCAACACAAAAGCTCTGAATCCCGACAACATTGGAGTCAATGTAGCTAGCACTGGTTGTAAGTATAAAGGCGCGAAGCAGAACAGGGATGCTGTACTAGACGGAACAACAAAACAATGATATAAATTGGTAAATTGGTGTATGTCGAAATCTTCCAATCTGTCGTGCATGTATTGATTTTAAACTAGTCTTATTCCAATTACATCTCCAATTTTAATGACTCTTCTAATATTGTGTTGTTAAAAAACCATGACTGCTTTCTGAACGCATTTTCGGATACACATATCAAATTTAAAGACATAGACAACAGAGATAGGCAACTTAAAATATCACACTCGACAGAATTTTGTAAATAAATTCTGTAGACAGGTAAAACTCAAAAACCAAATAACATACATACATGTTTAAATTATATACATTTGTATTTTCTGAAAGCTCCGCAGAATATAATATTTTCTCAGTTAATCTTTAGCTATACCCAATATAATGTAATCGGCCAGCACAAACGGTACCAGTAGATGTCATTAAGTAGTATAAACAGGGGTGTAATAAAACTATCAGTCAAAATTGACATTTGAAATACTCAGCAGCAATTTAGGTAGCATGTGGTTAAAATAATAAACTTTCAGAAAATCTAAAATGCATCAAGGACTTATATAAGTCTTCAATGTTCAGTGGTGTCCGTCGAAGACCCATATTTTCTAGTTGTCACAAACGATTACGCTAGTTTGATGGAAATTAGGCCTACTCAGGGACGCTATATTACAATGTAATTAATATATAGATCTATAGCATCCCTGGCTGATGTACATAATTTTTATATATGCATATTTAGCCTAATTTTATAATATGAAGAGAAATCTCTTTCAGCTCGCGAAAATCAATTATAGGCATACGTGTATAAATATAACCAAATATATTTAATGCATCTTAAATAAGGCACGATACATCGAAGTTTCTCGTGCAGCGTTGTAACTAAATAAGGCTTTTGAGGACATGTGTAATTACAACAGGTGCTCTATGTCAAATCTCGCATATCCTCGTTGATTTCGTTACTTTTGCTTGGCGACAGGAGATTCTTGATATTCAAAATGGCTGGAGTGCAAAATGGAAATTGACAGCGATAATGTCGCCGAAGTTGAAAAATATGCATTTCTTCTAGGTTCTGCAATCAAAAACGAAGACACTGAACAGTTTTTCAGCATATACGACTCAATCATTCCTAAAGATTTACCTGACAACCAGGTATAAAACCCGTCTGTGTTACACACCTCCAAAAGTTGTAAGCGATCCATGCCGTCTTCTTTCTCGGATGTTTATCCCCTCTAGCTTGCTGTGATATTGTTTCATTCATTCTTAAATGTAATGTCCATGTCGATAGATGAATTCAATGTGTCAAGAATGTCCATGGTTCGAATGTAGGTCAATGTTTTAAAGAAAGTGGGTGGGATGATGTTGACATATCATCAGGAAATTAACTGTGAAATTTTGCAATTAAGGCTACTATTGGCTATAAATTAGTGCATGTCTACTTGTATAAGTGTTATTATACACAGCAAATCTTTCATTATTGCCTTGCTGCATACTAGTTTAATTATTTGGTAGTGTAAATTTCAAGTCTGTGCACATGTTGAAGTTCTAGAAATTCTGTCACTTGTTTGTAATTATTTATAACTTCATTGGAAATTATTCTGGACTCAGCTACTCTGTATTATTTCTATGCAAACCGTAGCCTCACAATAATTCTTTAACTACTCTGTTGTATAGTATGGAAAATTTATATGAAGATAAATGTCAGTTCAAATACATGTAAGAAGCATGTTTGATCATCAAGTTACATCAACATGCTTCCATTTGGAAATATCTGACTATTGGTAAAAATCAAGCTGTCAAAGTAATATAATGTGTAATGTAACCAGGTTAATTTTGACATAATTGACTTGATCAGGTTTTACCTCGACTTTTAAAGTTTTGGGGTCCTTGGGACTCAGGTTGTTGTTTGGGGGTCCTGTCAAAATTTTGTCGGTCCCTATGCCATTATTTGTTATTACCAAGGACTTATATACATACATGGATACGCAACTACCAAAAACAGCTCAATCGATATCGAAAGACGATCCCAACAATACATTGCTATTTACTCAGCATTGTGCGACAGCTGTAATCGGGTGTTTACGAACTTGATTATAATTTATACTAAAAAACTCCGGCAATTGGGCATGGGTAATTTGTCAAGGATGCAACAAATTCCTTAAAGATATTGAGATACATTTATAATCCATAATGTCTAAGTCAAAGCATTGAAAAAGGCATCAGACGAGCATTTTAAATTCCAAGATGGCAGACATCTATTAATCCTTTTCGTCTCCGAGATTAAACATTCGGAATACCACTGATATTTTCGCTGTTATTAACATTCGGATCGTCACGGATATTTTCGTATTTTCGCTATTGTAAACAAGAGCATGACATCCCATTGATTCATGTGTCCTTACCACAGGATTTGATTACTTTTAACTGTTAATACGGAAGTTGCGAATCCATGTATGTATATAAGTCCTTCTTATTATTTATTACTTGTATCTAATTCTTGCAAGAATGAACTTATGTGCTTTTTTTGCGGGCTTGCTTATCTTACTCGTCCTGCTGCGGCATGCCTCATCTTGTTCATTATTCTTACTGAACGATCAAAGATCAGTTTGTTTTGACATTTTCCTATGTGTTTATACTGAAATAAGTATATCTTCTGGAATATCTGTATCCCACAGGACTTGTTTTGGATATTTTTGGTGTTCTCAGGCTAGGTTTTATACTGTATTTGATGCAGAAAACACTACCTGTAAATTCCTGCTCGTGTCTGTTTGCCTGTTCAACTTCACTTTTGGTATTGTTGCCTGTCTCATGTAGTTTTTTATGTATGTATCATCCATTGATTTTCTTGTTTTGTTGAACACATGGCGTCTAGAGCAATTTGTCTTCTACCACTGATAAATACGTTGGAGAGTTTAGCTGTTACTTGCTGCAAACATGAACAGTACTGGTACAGAATACTGGAATACCTGATCTGCAAGGTTCTCTGCAGGCTGGGATAAAAGTTCAACTGAATTAATGTCGAAAACAAGCATAAGTTAAACTGAATTAATGTTGAAAACAAGCATAAAACCTGCAACATACACAAATGAAGATAAATTATGTCTTCTAAGATGAATCATATGATGTCTTCTTTGTATAATTTTTTTTTCTTCCTTATTAATTTTCATTGTCATAGAAAAATTGTTTCCCATATTACAGTAAGCTATATTGCTGGTGATGCTCATGGGCTGGACTAATCATCATAGGATGTAAGCCAGAAGTCTGTATTTTTCAGACAAATCCTTGTCAGTCTGATAAGTGCTGTTAAAATTATCCTCTTTTGAACTTTTATACAAATGTTTGCTATTTGAAACCTGGAAATTTTGTTTCTCTGTCTATCAAATAATGCCTGATCAGTAGTTATTTTTGGATGAACACAGTAAAAATTTGAGAGCTGTCAGGAAATGTCAACACATTCTTAACTTACTTAAACCATCTTAATTCTTGAAAGTTGATTTATTAGCCACTTGACAAAACACGGTGCATTGTTGGATTTAGTTTTAAAGCATAAACTATTAAAGATTTATGTAAACATTATTGCATGCATATGTTATGCTCTAAATTGGTTGTAAATTAATACTGCCTCTATTTGACCCTGAACAAAAAGTTGTCTCTTCAGTTAAAAATACTTCCTGTTGGCAGCTCAGACTGTTGAAGTATGTAGCAGTGTACATTTACTTGTTTATTGTTACATCCAATTTACACTTGCAATGACATTGCTACACATTATATGTATGTAGTAACTGCAATACTAAGTCCTCACAATGCATAGAAGCATGTATACTTGGTTACTGTTTCCTGAATGGTTGATTAATATTATTTCTACTTAAACCCTAGTCTTATTCTCTTGACTTTTTATTTTGTTAGATAATATTTTCATGTTCATTTAATTTTAAATACAGGACCATTTCGTACTCAGTTTTGAAATTTTAATAAATAAGGCAGTTAATAATTATAATACTTAGACACTAAGAATAGTTTTTGAAGTCTATTCTTGTTTTTTGCATACATTAAGCACTTAGATTGGAGAGTAAATCTGTCAGTGTCGACCCACCTTCAAATCATCGTAACCTCTCACTGATAGAAGTTTGTGGGTTTGAGCCCAGCTACCGACCATGTCTCTTTATGTGAGAAAGAAGGCAGTTGTTTACGGAGGATAGGAGTCTAGTACTGGTTCTTCCTAGGAACGATGGTTATGTGAATTGTCCGCCTCATATGACTGACTGTTGAAAGGGGAGTAAAACTCAAACAAAGAAACAAAATGAACAAAAACTGTCAGTGTCATAGGGGTGATTATTAGGCTGATTTTGTTGTAAGCGTAATCAATGTTCTTATATATATACTTATTTAGCTCATGTGAAGTAGTCTTTTCCTTTGTAGTATTTAATGTGTGTAATTGTTTTAAGTTGATCAGTTACATATATCATTCATTAATTATATTTATAGTGGCTTGTGATTGTTTCTACATAGATCTACTGTAGCCAAATAATGCAAGCATTAATGCCCCCATTAGCTTTTTTGGATTTTGAAATTAAAGTAGGTCTTATTTTACCTAGAGAAAGATGTTTTATCAGTGAAACTGACTTACTTGCGATAAAAACATTCCGAAATCCTTTTTAATCATGATATACATGTAGAAATGTTGCACAGTATTTTTCAATGATAATGCAAACAATAAGAAAAAGCATCTGATAACATTTTACAAGATGTGGCTAAAGAAAGGCATTTTTGATATATGTAGATATTGTTTTAGTGCAAATAAAAAATAAAAAAATCATTTCATTTATAAATTGTTCTGTATTATTAAATTAAAAAAGCTAATGGGCCTACTTCAAAGCAAATAAAAAAAAATATTTACAAACTATTTTTACAATATTATCTATTGTGTATGTACATTATAATATCCAATTTTGGTGAAATTTTATTATATACTTGTATGAGGGGGTACAAACATGTCTTACTATTTCTTGGCAGATCTTGTAAGTTTCCAGTTACATAAATTCATATATAAAGTAGGAAAATATTTCTTAGTACTGTCTGACAAAGAAGAGATCCTTATAACTATTTACATATATTGATGTCCATAACACATAGTATTCAGAACTATGTAAATTTATACATGTTTGATGTTGATGAATTTAAAAAAAAAGAAGATTTTTCACTATTAAAACTAGAAAATTATAATGATATACTAGATTTTAATAATATAGCCCTGTTTTAACATTTTGTAATTGTTTGCGATATTTTGATGTGAATTTTTCTACTTGTAGGTGGAAGATATAAAAGACAGAGCGCGGGTGGTAGCGGATCTGCCAGACGGGGAGTTTAACGATCTCGTATTGAGGGCGCGTCACTTCAGTCTCGCACCAGCAGGTAAAAATCATGTTGTTCAGTTTAATATCTGGAGTCAATTAATAAATGTATGATTGCTTTGAAGTTAAAAGGTTTTAAAATTTTGCTTGATGTCTGAATGCTTTCCTGTCTGAATCTGTAATAGTGATCATTGAACTATATGTCAGCTTAACTTAATAAATTGTGCTGAAAAACAGATTTGTCAAGTAAAACTTTGATATATTGAAACCTCATTATCATGCCGGGACTACTATGAGTATGAATATTGCATATAATCTTGTTTTCAGAGTATTGATTCTAAAAATCCTTTTCTATCACTTATCCTATAGGTACCACTATGTCCTGTCGCCGAGATACCGCCAGTAAATGGACGCAGCCTGGTAAAGATGAGGTCGGGGAAGAGGATGATGGGATAGGTTCAATGGGCCCGTATCGTTACAGTTCAGTATCTTCTGGACTTCCTGATGAACCAACATTCTATTCCTCAGCAAAAACTCGAACTGAGTCAGAGACTAAAAAGTTTGATACTGATTCTGGTGTATGTAATTCGAGTAAAGCTAGTTTAGGGAGCCTGAGCGACCATGACGGAAGCGAAGACGAGGGACGTGGCGTCTCGTTTGACTACTATCCACCTCAGATTAAAATCCGCTCGGGATGTGGACTTAGCTTGGATTACGATGAAGCTCACGAAGTCAAGTCTGATCATTCCTCACAAGACGTTAATTCACCTCGAAGTGACATTTCTGAAGGCATTGAATTGACTACGTTTCACAGGAGTCCTGTGGATGATGATGACGATGATGAATTCAACTTCAGAAGAGACACTGTTAATTATCAGGATGACTTTAACACATCTGGTGAAAGTGAAGACGAGAGTTCCTATGGGAAAAAGTACTATAACATGGGGTACCGGCCCTTAGCTAGTTACACTCCCTCATTTTCTTCAGCTTATTCCAATGATGTTGACAAAGGTATAAATTTCTCTACTTTGAAACAAGGGTCGTCACAGTATAGTAGATATTCTGCATATCAGCCTTCCAGTAGTGACAGAGTGAAAATAGAAAAAAGCAGTTACAAGAAAGGTCCACCATTTGGGCGCGGCCCTGAACAGTTGCAAAAAGTGGCCAGTTCTATAGGCTCTCTAATCTCGGAGGTACCGAGCGATGAAGTGAAAAACATGCCTGAAGGAAGGAAACTAGCACCTCTCACAGCACAGGAAGATTCTAAGAAAAGAAAGAAGAAAAAGAGAAATATCAAAGGTTAGTAATACTATGAATTATGTTAGCACACTTCGGTAAATGTCATACTTAGACCAGAAAAGTCATGTTGAGTGCTACCCAACCATCCTATTTTATGGCATCTACAGTACCATAAAGTTCTTACAGAAAAATCTGAAGAGGATGCTTTTGTACCTGGTATTCTCACAAGTGTTAAGAGCAAAAACTTACCTACCCTGATTTATTGGTCAAGTGCACTTAACATGACTAATTTTTATTGTAGCAGTAGATTTTTTCACTTTGGAGACTAATCCAGTACATACTGAGTGAAAAAATCCACTGCATCTATTCAAGGTATTGATAAAATAATTTTACTCAGATTTGGCTAAGAAGTAATGTGCCATATTTTAAAATAAATGCTAGGTTCAATTTTACCATATACCAAGGCTCGACACTAACAATGGTCTGTTAGCTCAAGGCTACCTATTTTCTCCAAGGTCTACCAAGGTATCCACTTTGCAAGCTGGGTATCCCGTCGGGCTATCTGAAATTTAGGTGACCTGCTGAATTCTATAAATTTGAGTGAATTAAATAATAAAACATCCAAACTTTTGTTAGATCTGATGTGATGTAACCTGTATAACTTAGTTCAATACTTTTTTTTGAAAATCTGACATTTATACTTGTATTCTTTAAGAATACAAGTATAAATGTCAATTTTATTTCAATGCCTAGCAAGTGTACTTATATAAGACTTATAAATATTAGTACACTTGCTAGGCATTGAAATAGTATGACAAACACATTTTTTTATGTATTTGAATGAGGACGTCCTATAATTTACAAGGACTTCCTTATTTTCTCTGCTGGTAGTCCTGTTGACTACCTCTTAAAAAAATAGTGTCAAGCCCTGTTTATACATGTATGTAGTTTGCTCCTGAATTGTTGTATTGGAGAAAAATGTATGTGTCACAATGCTACACAGATGGACACAATCTGACGTAAAAAAAGTTAATAGTTTTTGCTAAATCTACTGACCCAATTTATTTCTATCAGTCTGAGTTTTTTGTCAGTCTCAATCAATTAAATTCATGCCAATACTTTCAAGTTTCAATGTCATTTGAACTCTATCTCTGAAGTGGAAAAACTATTTCAGGGGGTTTCTGTATCTTTTGGGTAAGGTGCCCTAAAGGTCTTAATGTGGGGATGGAATTTAGGGATAATTGAATGATTCAAAGAAATTTTCAGAGGAGGAGCCTTTTACAGGCTGCAACTATGTAATAAAGAAAATCCCTTATTATACCCCCAGATATGAAATATATGGGGGCTATATTGGATTCACGCTTGACGGTCGGTCGGTCGGCCGGTCGGTCGGTCCGTGCGTCTGTAGACACAATTTGTCCGGAGAATTTCTCAGCAACTACTTACAGGATTTCAATCAAACTTCACAGAAGTGATCAGTAGTAAGCCTAGTTGTGCTAGCTTAAAGCATTTTTCATTCGGATTAATTTTCACTGAGTTATGCCCCTTTGTTGTTTTTATTCAGTATATACAATAGGCAAATGTTGTCCGGACAATTTCTCAGCAACTACTCACAGGATCTCAATGAAACTTCACAGAAGTGATCAGTAGTAAGCCTAGTTGTGCATGCTTAAAGCAATTTTCGTTCGGATTAATTATCACTGAGTTATAGCCCTTTGTTGTTTTTATTCAGTATATACAATAGGCAAATGTTGTCCGGACAATTTCTCAGCAATTACTCACAGGATCTCAATGAAACTTCACAGAAGTGATCAGTAGTAAGCCTAGTTGTGCATGCTTAAAGCAATTTTCGTTCGGATTAATTATCACTGAGTTATAGCCCTTTGTTGTTTTATACAGTATATACAATAGGCAAATTTTGTCTGGACAATTTCTCAGCAACTACTCACAGGATCTCAATGAAACTTCACAGAAGTGATCAGTAGTAAGCCTAGTTGTGCATGCTTAAAGCAATTTTCGTTCGGATTAATTATCACTGAGTTATAGCCCTTTGTTGTTTTATACAGTATATACAATAGGCAAATTTTGTCCGGACAATTTCTCAGCAACTACTCACAGGATCTCAATGAAACTTCACAGAAGTGATCAGTAGTAAGCCTAGTTGTGCATGCTTAAAGCATTATTTGTTCGGATTAATTTTCACTGAGTTATAGCCCTTTGTTGTTTTTATACAGTATATACAATAGGCAAATTTTGTCCGGACAATTTCTCAGCAACTACTCACAGGATTTCAACGAAACTTCACAGAAGTAATAAGTAGTTAGCCTTGTTGTGCATGCTTAAACCATTTTTCATTTGGATTGATTTTCACTGAGTTATAGCCCTTAGTTTTTTTTCTACAGTATATACAATAGGCAAATTTTGTCCTGACTATTTCTCATTGACTACTGTCAGGAATTCAATAAAACTTCTCAGAGGTGATGAGTAGTGAGCCTAGTTGTGCATGCATTAAGCTTGTCTTGGTTGGTTAAATTTTCACTGAGTTATGGCCCTTTGTTGTTTTTTATACAGTGTATAATTATACAATATCTCAGTAACTACTCATAGGAATTCAATGAAACTTCACAGAAGTTATAAAAAGTAAGCCAAGTTGTGCATGCAATAACCAGGTTTTGTTTGGATTAATTTTCACTGAGTTATGGCCCTTTGTTTTATACCATTAGGTAAATTTTGTCCGTACCATTTCTCAGCAACTACATGCAGGAATTCAGTGAAACTTCTTAGAAGTGATAAGTAGTTTGCCAAGTTGTGCATGTCCACAATAGGTTTTGTCCAAGTAAATTTTAATGAGTTATGGCCCTTTTTTTTATATAATGTATATTTAGAAACTGGTCAGGATATATCTAAGCAACAATTTGCAGGTATTAAAAAAATGAAAATGCATTATATTTCCCTCTGTAAAATGTAACAATAACTGTGTCAAGGCCTCAGCTGGGGGTATTCATCACCTTAAGTGATAGTTCTAGTTTTGTAATAAGATATTTAACTGACCCTTTATTTTTCGGGATGTTAGGTTTGCGAAAACCAGGTTATTTTTTGGTTTCATCACAATGCATGTATGGTTCAGTTAGCTACTAATCTGTCAATCATTATTGTTTAAAATGACAAAAATAATCTTTTATATGGTTTCTTCGTTAAAGTGTTCTTCAAACCTGAATTATGGAGATCATATTTAACCTGAAACTTACTGATATAGATGAGATTGTAGATCTGTATATTATATTATCTTTAATACTTTTGTACATTGGATGATTTTTTTATCATTTTTGTCTTGATAAATGTTACTCTCAGGTTATATTTCTTGGTAATAATTGAGAAAAGAATTCTTTTAGACATATCATAAATATCCAGGACAGAATGTCTTTGCTTGATCTATCTATCTTAAAAATAGATCTGAATATGAGTTATAAAAATAGAATTTGTGAAAAATTTCTGGGGTTTAAGAAATGAAATGATGTAAAAGATTTTGGACGACCCATACTGATTAAAGATGTAACACTCCTTTAAACTCAGATCTGTCACAATATCATGTTTGCTTTCATGAAAGGTGTTCATGTATACTGATATATTGGTGTACATGTACATGTTCACTGGCTATCTTGATTAAACGTGCTGGGCTGATATAGAATGTGTTCTAGATTCATTGACAAAGATCTGTTTGATTTAGTTATAACTGATGAAAGCAATTCTGTATGTATCATATATATATGTAGTTTGCATTTATGTGCAATGTATAATTATACCATTTTGAGCATATATGGATATTAAGTTGTTTAGATACCTTACAGGTGTCATGATTATTTTTATTGTATGACTCATAGAAATGTTATTATTTTGATCTAAGTATATCATATCATACCATTGCTGAAATAGTGTGACTGTATAACTGACATGAATTTGTGTATGGTTTTGTGTGGTGTATTGTGATAAATTTGAAGAATTGATCAAATACAAATCTGATGAAGATGCGAATTGACAAGATTTTAGACCTTGTGTCTACTAGTTCTTTGTTATTGAAGTATTTTCAAGGTAAGTGAACTGTATAATATTTAACTGATTGTTGAAATGTACCATTTCTACTTAAATATCAGATATAATGAATTCAGAAAATACGTTTTGTATTTTAAATCCTTGACAAGTACAAGTTAAGTATGCATGGATTTAAAGTTCAGGGGAATTAATTTTTGCTGTTTTCAAATGGTAGTCCATGACTTATCTCCCTTTGTAAATATAATTGATTATTGGATCTTGGAGTGTATTGGAATTCAGTGACACATTACCACTGCAGTATTCCTGAGCAATCAGACACATTCTGAAAATAAATTGGTTCAGGAATCTATCGTTCCGGCTCAAGAACAGAGACTGTGTGTGTGTTGAATATTCTTTAATCCAAGTGATTTCGCACTGTTAAAAGGTTTAGGGGTGTGATTCTTCCTTTTTTCAGCTGATTCTTAAAATCTTGGAACAATCACAGGCTGGCCTGGTTTTTGTTTGCTGAAGTCTTTGTGCCAGCCCATGAGCCCAAAGTTTGGGGCTTGTAAATATCTATTCAGGTTAATGAACTGTCTCAAAATTTTGTATTCTGGTTAGTGGTGAATTGCTTATTTTCAAATAACACAGTTTGGGCTAGTACTTTTGAAGAAACCCACCTCTGTGGTTGAGTGGTTACGGTGGCTGACTTCAAATCATTGTAAACTCTCATTGATAGAGGGTCGTGGGTTCGAGCCCAGCTACCGACCATATCTCTATACGTGAGAAAGTTGGTAGTTGCCTATGGAGGATGGGAGTCTAGTACTGGTTCTTCCTAGGAACAATGGTTAGGTGAACTGTCTGCCTCATATGACTCTAACTGTTAAAAAGGGGTGTTAAACTCAAACAAACAATTAAAGCTTTGAAGGAATTAGTTTGAACACTGCATGTATAGTTAAAGTCCTAAGTTCTAGTAAAGATACAAACTGTCATTGATTTTAATTACTTTAACATGATTACCAATTTCAGACCGGCCTAATTAAGCTTCATCTATTATTTACTTTGACTGAGAATTTAAAACTTTTAAGTATTTGGTCCTTGACAGGTCCATCAAATTTGTTGAAGTAAATTATATTGATGTTTCTTTTTTTCTTCATGTCATTTCTTGTCGTGTAAATAAATGCTATATGTTTTGTGGAGATCTTTCCTGGAGTATATGATTTGTGGTATGTAGGCCCTTTTCACACCTGATATTAAATAAAAGTCATAATATTGACAACTTCATCAACTTGAAATGTTAAGACTTAAGTACATTTGTTCTCAGCTCGGTGAGTCATGGTTAAGCTGTATGATGCAGAAGTCTGTATGTGGGAACGGAGCTTGTTAACAATTTATATTCTATCAAATACCTTTTGACTCTATATAGGGTTATGCCAAACATTTTTTACAAATAGTTAAATCAATTGTAATTGACTTATAATTCCTATAATAGCATTTATGTTTTAACAATGAATTATTTACGTCTTGCATTATCTGTATAGGACTTTATTTTTTGTGCTGAACTCTTCTGATTGTTTATAACCAAAATCTGCAAGTCAATTTGCGACACAATTAGAATAAGGATCTTAAAATGAAGTCTACAAGCTAAAGTATGTACAGAGGCGGATGAAAGGCTGGGGAGGGCCCAGGCTAAAAGTCCCCGACTGGCAATAGGATTAGAAAAGAAATACATAATACATGGTCACAGCACACACTCCCCCCCCCCCCCCCCCAACCTGAAACCCCGGATCCGGATGTAGGAATAGTAATGACAATGCAGTTAATGGATATTTTTTCCCAGCTTTCTATTATTTCAGTTTATTCAATTTTTTTGTGGTAAATTAGTAATTATCACTTAAGTATGGGAAGGAAAAAAGGACAAACATTTCTAAATCATTGAGATGAGATTAAGAAATATTTCTGAAAAGTTTTGTTATTCTCATGATTATGGAAATTATAAAAACACCTGAATAGATTAATGTCTACATGCAATCTCTCAGGACTGGGTTATTGTATTATAATTACTTTATTTCTGACTTTTCATGCTTCTGTATTTATTTTTAATCTCACTGAAGTATTTTGTGTACTTCTGATTCCAGTTTTCTATAATTAAATCATTGGAAAATTTTCTGTAAAGATATTGATCATTGTACAGTAATAATATCTTGCTTTGCCATTTATGTCTTAAGGGCTGTGTTTGAAAATAAAACTGAAATAGAATAAATTCTGTTTATACTTTATAGCAGTCTTAATTTGTTCAAGAGGTGTAGATTGGGATAATAATGTGTTATATAGTCATACCTGTGTTAGCAGAAACCTACAAATAAAGGCCACCCTGTCTTTATAGGCCATATTTTGTATTTCCTCTGAGTGGCCTTTGTTTACTAGTTTGACTGTACATGTATACATATGTACATATAAGTATGTATGTATATAAAGGAAGACAATTTGTGACTAAGAAATATCATTATTCTAACACTGGCTCACTCCATAGGAATCAATGAGCATTCATACATGTATACCACCCTTTAGATTTGTTTTTGGTCTATTTCTGTAAATTTTTAGTCTGTCCGGAAAATAGCTTGACCTAACTTTCCCTGAAATGCTGTGCAGATTTCAACCAAACTTTGTGCACATTTTTGACAATAATCCTTTACTTTTCCTGATAAACTGCACATATTGCAATCAAACTTGGTAGACATTTTTTTATTTTTTTATTTAAGTCTTTTTCTGATTGTATATTGCATATTTTAGTTCAATGATTTCTTGGGGAGTTAGGTCCCCTTAACGTTCCAATGAAATTAGGACAGCATGGGAAGACATCCACTTTTACTAAAAGCAATCTCTAGCTACTGTATTATAATTGCATCAATACATACAGGCAATTTATACAGACTGTTTAGTTATTGATTGTATATATACAGATCGGATGGACATTTCTTGTTTCTGTTAGGATTTCGCAGACCTGCAAGATATATGACTGCTCTTATAGATCTATACATTATAATCATACAGAAATATCATTTGTTGTGAATAACAGCTTACATACTGGTATATTTCCTTGATTCATACTGTACTTAATTCTATAAAGAAGAAAACAATTTCTTTTTGTTTCTGTACTTGTATGAATGATAATTCAGGGCCTTTTTTCCTTCTATAACAGAGGCCAAAATTCGGTGACTTCCCAATTGAAAAAAGGTTCCTTTTCCCCAATTTTGGGAAAGAAATTCCAAAAAATGAAATGTTATTTTAACTTGGTTGTCTAGCCTTCTCCAAATTTGGCCCAAAATCGGGCTTTAATTTCCCAAAGTGAAAGGCTAAGGCCCCTTCCCAATTTTTGGAAAAAAGGCCCTGAAGTAGGCCCTGTACTACAGGGTACCCATTTAAACAAATGATTATGCTTTTGTGAAACATCAGTGATAATAAGGTTCCTGGTTTCCAGGAACCCGACTTACGTCCTCAGACTTACGCAGATGACCCCTAATGATTTTATGGTCATAATGACATTATGCCAAAGGTCAAGGTCACACTGACATTTTACACAAAAACCAGGATTACAGTCCTCAGACTTAGTTGGGAGGTTGCTTATCACACGAAGATGACCCCTATTGATTTTGAGGTCAGTAGTTCAAAGGTCAAGGTCACAGCATAAAACTTTGTCTGCCTATCCCCAAGGTCACAATTCCTCTCAGTGTAAAATCTTTGTTAGAACAATAACAGGAAATTACTATCACAGTTGGCATTTAGTGGCATCCAAGATAGACAAACACCTTTTGTTATGTACTATGTTATTGTTACCATGTAAAATATTTAAATATTCAAGGTATTTTTATGTTGTTAATATTTTCTATATTGTTAATTTTCATTTTTTCCTTGTAAAGGGTTTGTAACAAACAGCTCCCAACAGTTCTGTTTCATTAAATGCAATTTCTAAATGAGGTTACCATGATTAAGATGAGTGGAAGATATTTAAAATGTTTCCTGTTGTATTCACAATATAATTGTATGTATAGCAGTATAAAATTCATTTAACAAATCAAATCATCTACTAAATAATTCAGTGAATGAGATGAATCCATTCACTAGAAGGGTCTGATAGTTGTATATATTGCATTTTATTATATACTTCATTTTTAGCTCACCTGAGCACATAGGGCTCAGAATGTCTGTCTTGACGATTTCTAGGTAAGTGTTAGACTCTCCTAGTTACCATTGATATGAAAGAAATTACAATCAGGGCCTTTTTTCCAAAAAACTTCAGGGGCCTGAGCTGTTCATTTTGGGAAATTCAAGTGCGATCTTTGGCCAGATTAGGAGGTTAGATAACCAAGTTTAGAATAGCATTGTAATGTTGGAAATTTCTTTCCCCAAATTGGGAAAAAAGAGCCTTTTTGCAATTGGGAAGTCACTGAATTTCGGCCTCAGTTATAGAAAGAAAAAAGGTCCTGGCAATGATATTTATAAATGAAGTCGCAGTCCTCACTCAGGTGAGTGTATAAAGGGCCATCATGGCCCTCTTGTTTGTCTAACCTATCTCCCTGTTTGCTTGACATTTGTGAAATCTAAACAGTGTTCAACTGATAACTCTGAATGTCAGTACTGCTTTGTATGTTATGAGAAATTCATGAATACTAGGCAAGTTTATATCTTGATAGTTCCCGAGCTGAATCAACATCATCTTATAACATATTTATAGCAGCTTGCTTTATTATTGTGTATTACACAATGGAACCAAAATATACAGGCTTTGTCAAAAGTTTCAGTGGTTTTGTTTAACCTTTAGGGGAAAAGGTGCCAGGTCTCTTAGAAAGGGGAAACATTTCATCTTGAGGGGGAAAAACATGACCATGCATATATCTTCACTACATTTAATTACCTTCAAATTTGTTGTATTTTTCCTTGATGGTTACAGATAAAGTTTTTATCAGTCTTTTTTTCCAACTATGTTTTCAAGAAAAATCTTATTGCAAAAGGGGAAATTTTTATGAATTTTTGTGGAAAAAAAACATACTTTTCAGACTGGGGATTGGGGCCAATTTTCGGCCCCAGGTCAGTCGCCCGCCACCCCCCTCCCCTCCCTCCCAAAAAAAACCCACTGTGTATGTATATGGAATTTTGAATGATTACTTTTTGCAGAGTTGTCTCTTGTTTAAGAGTAAATACTCTGAGGTGTCCATTATATAAAATCTTTTGAAATTAAGTGACCGTAAGGAGCATTGAATCTCGGCACCTTATTTGTTTTCTTCTTATTATTGAACAGCATAAATTCTGTATTTTTACATCCACAAACCTTGATCATGTCAGAGAAAGTGATGTTTGACCTTCATTGTTGAAAGAACTCCAATTTTCTGTTGCAATACAAATGTATTTCACATTGTATTGGCTATATATGGATGTTACAGTGTGTGGGAAAATATATTCACACAGTTTCGCCTAAATTCTATCATGTTTACTTTCACTTAGGTGTCGGTACTGTATTTAAAAATACTGACACAGTTTATGTTGAATCATTGAAAGCCATTGATCATTTCTCTAATGTCACCAATACATAATGCATCTGAACGATATTGATTACTGTGGAACAAGCTTCTATGTGATCCAGTACTGATCTATTCTCCGAGTATGTCTCTTAGAAGGCTTGCTGTTAGCTCTTTCTGATTGTTTTTACAAGAAAATTCCTTGAAACAATTTAATTTGCTCGTTTTCTTAACAGTCTTGAGTAGAATTGTGATATCGTTCAAGATGGATTTATACAGAATACTGGAATATACAGGATATCTGTATTGATGTCCACAATATAACGGGCGAACGTCTACAGAAATCTGGCCGGAATTGAATCACGAGGCTGTTGTATTGTGTATTTCTTGGATAAAACATGTCTTCTATTTGGAGTTCACCCACAATCAGGTTGGTTTCAACAAATACCCTTGGAAAAAAAAATCAATTGACACTTAAAAAAAGATTTTTAAATTATTTTTTTTCGTAAATCTGATAAATTATTTGCAATGGATGCAACATCCATATTGATCTGTTAGTTTGAACCTTGTGTGTATCTGGGGAGAGAATTGTCTAGAGAAAATATCATGTAGCGAGAGAAATGCTCAGATTGATTTCATCTTATGGATTCACTTAATGTAACACAATATTGATCGATTGATTAATCGTATGATTGATTGATTGTTTATCTTTATTAAAGTGATGTGGATGATGTTATTGATTTAATGTTTATCATTGCTTGAATAAGTATAAAACTGTTGATTGATATGTTATGGATTACATGCTAATTGATCGAAAAAAATCTGATGATTGACTAGTGATTGATTGATTCGGTGAATGATATTTTCACTGATAGATCATTCATAGATCCTTCATTGCTTTTGTAAATGACCACTTGATTGATTAGCATTTCATTATTGATTGATTGGATAATGATCTATTGTCTAATTTCGTGATTTTGCAAATGATATTATTAATGATTGAGTTGATGATTTGATGATTGATTTTGTGAATGGTCTGTTGGTTGCTTAATTGATTGTTTGACTTTTGTGAATGGTCTGTTGATTGATAAAATTATTGATTGACTTTTGTGAATGATCTGTTGATTGATATAATGATTGATTGACTTTTGTGAATGATCTGTTGATTGATATAATGATTGATGATTGATTGAAGTTTGTGAATGATCTGTTGATTGATATAATGATTGATTGACGTTTGTGAATGATCTGTTGAATGATATAATGATTGATTGACTTTTGTGAATGATCTGTTGATTGATATAATGATTGATAATTGATTGACTTTTGTGAATGATCTGTTGATTGATATAATGATTGATTGACGTTTGTGAATGATCTGTTGAATGATATAATGATTGATTGACTTTTGTGAATGATCTGTTGATTGATATAATGATTGATGATTGATTGACTTTTGCCAATGATCTGTTGATTGATATAATGATTGATTGACTTTTGTGAATGATCTGTTGATTGATATAATGATTGATGATTGATTGACTTTTGTGAATGATCTGTTGATTGATATAATGATTGATTGACGTTTGTGAATGATCTGTTGATTGATATAATGATTGATTGACTTTTGTGAATGATCTGTTGATTGATATAATGATTGATTGACTTTTGTGAATGATCTGTTGATTGATATAATGATTGATTGACGTTTGTGAATGATCTGTTGATTGATATAATGATTGATTGACGTTTGTGAATGATCTGTTGATTGATATAATGATTGATTGACTTTTGTGAATGATCTGTTGATTGATATAATGATTGATTGACGTTTGTGAATGATCTGTTGATTGATATAATGATTGATTGACTTTTGTGAATGATCTGTTGATTGATATAATGATTGATTGACGTTTGTGAATGATCTGTTGATTGATATAATGATTGATGATTGATTGACTTTTGTGAATGATCTGTTGATTGATATAATGATTGATGATTGATTGACGTTTGTGAATGATCTGTTGATTGATATAATGATTGATTGACTTTTGTGAATGATCTGTTGATTGATATAATGATTGATTGACGTTTGTGAATGATCTGTTGATTGATATAATGATTGATGATTGATTGACTTTTGTGAATGATCTGTTGATTGATATAATGATTGATGATTGATTGACTTTTGTGAATGATCTGTTGATTGATATAATGATTGATTGACTTTTGTGAATGATCTGTTGATTGATATAATGATTGATTGACTTTTGTGAATGATCTGTTGATTGATATAATGATTGATTGACTTTTGTGAATGATCTGTTGATTGATATAATGATTGATGATTGATTGACGTTTGTGAATGATCTGTTGATTGATATAATGATTGATGATTGATTGACTTTTGTGATTGACAGACTTACTAATCTGAGTTATTGATGTAGTGACTGGTATGTGGTGTATTGTATACCTTACTTTGATATACAGTGCAAACTAATGATTGAACAGAATATTTCGAGAAAAAATCATGTATTCATGAATTCTATTTGAAGGAGATGTGTTGAAGTAAGCGAAAATATCGGTCTGTGGTTTCATCAATGTGAAACTTTAATTTCATGTGTGACTAAGCAACTACGCAACATGTGAAAAAGGAAAAATCCCTGCCAAATAGCTATTTGAGTAAAAACAACAAAAATTGAGCCCCACAAAATATATGATACCATACATGTCAGAGTTTCATGATTACTTTATACATTATCTTGCTAGTATATTGTTAGCATATTGTGAGAAAAATCCAGTTTTTCCATATTTCTTTTCTTATAGTTAACTTGATTGATGATATTGTATAATGAGCATTTGTTTCAACTTCTATGTAAACATTTATCCAAGCTTGACTGACTCTTAAGTGGATGTTTATTAAAGGTACATTGCTTGTATTGGCTGTAAGTTGACTTTATTCTTTATTGTATGTACAGGAACAAGTTGACACTATCAATATGCAATATCTGACTGATGTAATTTAAATGCCCCATGTCCCCCCCCCCCCCCTCCCCCACTTGGAAATAGGGGATGGATGTGAAATGTTACCCCTGTCTGTCCTTCCTTCTGTTCAATCTTTTTTTTTTGAGCGATAAATAAAGAAATATTTCATGGATTGGTTTCATATTTTACATGAATGTGTATATACGGTATATATAAAATACAGGTCAGAATGATTTCTGATAAAATCCAAACATTTCTACAGGTGCTATGGCCCTTTTTGACTTAGCTCTCAGTGGGGCAATTCATCTCCTCCGGACTCATTACTCACGTGTGATTGTAAGCCAACATAAATTATAACATTTGATAATAAGAAAAATGATTACCATTTTATTTCATTAGACTCAGAACAGTATTACTGATCAAAGTCAATCTTGGCTGCAACTGCCCTGTTTGTATCTGAACCAATTTTAAAATGCTCGATTTATTCTTTTTCAGTTTTCTGAAAATTTACTGCATTAATTTTGAGAATATCTCTTTAATATTATACATGTAAAGCTAAATGCATATACACACAGAGCATTGTCTAGTATTTATAGTTAACTGTTCAAACAAGTTGAATACACACATATTTAAACCTGTCTTTGGTGATAGTACATTACTGGATAGATGTAACACTAAATATGATGTCTACATAGATAACCAGACAGTGGCGAGGTGTGTACATGTGTCTGACTGACATACAAAATTATATACTCAGTGTATAGACCATGGTCAGAGATATAAGTGGTGTATATTTGAGTATTATGGACTTGTGAAGTTTCAAGTGTTGGAATAATAATGTTGGTATATCCAGGTTTCAGGATTACGCCACATAATTTCCCATACTTGTTTGAAGCAGCCTCACACACTACAAACAACAACTATCTCAAGTACAGCAAAACTCAAGGTCAGATACAACTATAATGAAATTTAAGCTTACCTACCATTTATTTTTATAGTCAATTTACATTTGGAATGAACATTCGATTTTACTGCATTATCGATGGTGTTGGCGTGTCAGATACTTGTCATTGATAAAGATTAAAATACTGATATAACACAAAGTTGTCTATCGTTGGCTGGCAATATTCATGAATGCTATTAAGGTTGGTAAACCTTGTTGTCTATAAAAGGTAATTCTTGTGTCTTTTACCATGCCTTTGATGAATATATGCCAAGTCATTAATTGATTGATTATTGTTGTCAAATGGTATTACTCTTGGTACATCAATACTGGTAATATACTGGATGATTAGATGTTGAATAGTAAAACTTTTTATAGTTCTACCTCATTGCTGGTAGTGGTAATACAATTAAATGGTAAGGCTCATCACAGCATGGCTGATAATACACATATGGCTTTATGTAATGTGGTAAAGCTTTTGGTATTACCCCACACCATTTTGGTAATACACTGTTATTACTCTACAGCATTGTTAATACACTGTTGTTTTAATGTTAAATGGTAAAGCTCTTGGTATAAATTACTCCACATGGCTTCATGTTAAATGGTAAAGCTCTTGGTATTACTCCATACCATTGTGGTAATACACTGATGTTTTCATGTTAAATGGTAAAGCTCTTGGTATAAATTACTCCACATGGCCTCATGTTAAATGATAAAGCTCTTGGTATTACTCCATACCATTGTGGTAATACACTGATGTTTTCATGTTAAATGGTAAAGCTCTTGGTATAAATTACTCTGCATGGCTTCATGTTAAATGGTAATGCTCTTGGTATAAATTACTCCACATGGCTTCATGTTAAATGGTAAAGCTCTTGGTATAAATTACTCTGCATGGCTTCATGTTAAATGGTAATGCTCTTGGTATAAATTACTCCACATGGCTTCATGTTAAATGGTAAAGCTCTTGGTATAAATTACTCCACATGGTTTAATGTTAAATGGTAAAGCTCTTGGTATAAATTACTCCGACGTGCCTTCACATGTTAAATGGTAAAGATCTTGGTACAAATTACTCTACATGGCCTCATGTTAAATGATAAAGCTCTTGGTATTACTCTACACCATTGTGGTAATACACTGATGTTTTCATGTTAAATGATAAAGCTCTTGATATAAATTACTCCACATGTCTTCATGTTAAATGATAAAGCTCTTGGTATTACTGAATTTACTCTATACCATTGTGGTAATACACTGATGTTTTCATGTTAAATGGTAAAGCTCTTGGTACAAATTACTCCACATGGCCTCATGTTAAATGATAAAGCTCTTGGTATTACTCTACACCATTGTGGTAATACACTGATGTTTTCATGTTAAATGGTAAAGCTCTTGGTATAAATTACTCCACATGGCTTCATGTTAAATGGTAAAGCTCTTGGTATTACTCCATACCATTGTGGTAATACACTGATGTTTTCATGTTAAATGGTAAAGCTCTTGGTATAAATTACTCCACATGGCTTCATGTTAAATGGTAAAGCCCTTGGTATTACTCTACACCATTGTGGTAATACACTGATGGCTTCATGTTAAATGGTAAAGCTCTTGGTATTACTCTACACCATTGTGGTAATACACTGTTGTTTTCATGTTAAATGGTAATGTTCTTGGTATTACTCTACACCATTGTGGTAATACACTGTTGTTTTCATGTTAAATGGTAATGCTCTTGGTATTACTCTACACCATTGTAGTAATACACTGATGTTTTATGTTAAATGATAAAACTCTTGGTATTACACCACATCATATCTGGTAATGCACTAATGGCTTCATGTTAAATGTTAAAGCCTTTGGTATTTGCTTTATATCATTACTGTTTAAACATATGTCACAGCTGTTTTATCATGTACAAATATCTGATAAACCTAAGCTAAAAACCTTCAGTATGTATATCTACTCAATAAGACGTAACAATTTTTGACATCTTGTTAAATATATCTTTTTCTTCTGTATGTTTTTGGCTTATTTGTCATTAGTATAAAGGATAACTTATTTAAATTTTGTATTAGTTTTGATGGTGTTTAACTTAATCTAACCACTTATAACATTTTGTACATCATAAAGCAACTAAAGGTCTGATTTATGGTAGTTAACTGAGGTATAGTATGAACTGCAACTTAATTTTAACCTTACCTAGATTTCTACTGTTGATTTCAAGGTTATAATTTTAAGTGAAATGACTTTGAAGAAAATTTCTGGTTGTACTAGTTTATTGTGTTAATATATTCATAGTATGTTTATACTGAGTTTATGTACGATATCACATGAAGATGTGAATATGAATTTATCAGTGAACAATTGAAAGTGCTTAAAGTGCTGAAATATGAACCTTTCTGAATGCCCGCATACTTGTTACACAATATTCCAAAGTGTTTCATCATCATTGTAATAAATAGTTAGTGATATCAATCCATCATTAATATTAGGCCATAAAAGAGAATTTGAACCTTTGATTTGAAAACATGTTTCTTATTTATTAGTAATCTTTCTGATGATAATTCTGTTGTTCTGTGCTAGAAATTTTATATTTGAAAAGTTGCTGGTTTCGTTCCAAAATGTTCAACTTTTAATGTTGAATATTTAAACTGAATTGACTTATTTAGCTTGCATTTAGATAAGAGTCAAGTTTATTGCACCAGGGTTGGCAATTTATGTAATATATTGTCCCAGAGATTTCATACTTGGCACAAGCTTAGATGTAATACTGTTATTAATCATTATATTTAAATTGGGAGATGAGGAAATTGCAGTTTTGTCTGCTAACTATATTATGACAATTTTAAACTAATATTTTATTCATGCTGGCTTTGTAAGGTTGGAGAAATTTTAAATGTTAAACTGTTGAACTTTGTCTGATTGTGAATTACTGACAATGTATGTATAAGGTTGGTATGTATTACTGTATGGGATTACCTCCCTTTCATGATAAAAGTGTACTTCTGACCTTGAAATAGCATTAGCTCTCTCCAGTGTAGATGGGATGTATTGTGTAATGATCTAAACTAGTTGCCACTTTATCTCAGCACTATATGACTTAATGTACGTTTTGTAGATTGTAGTAATGATACATTACTTTTATGACAAACTAACTTTGTTACTTAGTTTGCATTTGTTTATATCAGACACTATACTTCACTGCCAATGCTCCCTTGAATTCATAAAGTAAAGCTGAAACCTAGAAATAATCCATGATATTTATGTGCATTACTTGAAGTTGCAGCGTTTGTCTCAGTATTTTGGGAATTTGACCCATACCCTTGGGATTGGGAATTTTCGCGGTGTTTTAATCAAAATTGGGAAAAATGTATAACTCAATTTTTGCAATGTTCAACTTATTCTACTTATTCTCCCATAGAACAGTAGCAGAATGAGGTATTTACTACCAATAGTGATGTTAATGAACTTATACAATTATTTAAAAAAAATAATAATGGGAATTTTTGTCTGTGAATAGGGAAAAAAAGATACTATTTTCCATCGGGAATATGACCGAATTTCGGCTTTAAAATCGCCCCAAAAAATCCCTGAGTTGTATGTTTTTTGTCTGGTATTTCAATGGAGGACCAATATTTCATGGTACATCCATGACATATATATTATGCTCTTCTTCAAAGACATGGGGCTGTATTACTTTGAACATATCCGTTTGTCTGTCCATAACTCAAACATTGCCTGACCAATAATCAGAAAATGATTTAGCCTGTGAACCTCAGACCTAGTTAGGGGCTTGGTCATCACATGTAGATGACCCTTATGGATTTTGAGGTCAAGGTCACAGTGACTTTCAACACAAAAAATCTTTAATCTTACCAATTGCTAGATAGAGACTGAGTTGGCTTACGGTCCTTGAATTAATTTGGGAGATTAGTCATCACATGTAGAAGACCCCTATTGATTTTGAGGTTAGATGTCAAGGTCACAGTCACCTCCAACACAAAAACTTGTCAGATCATTGTCTTCTTTGGCATTGGGGGGGGGGGGGGGGGGGGGGGGGCATCGGCGTTTGACAAGCACATTGTTAATTTTTTTTAAATGCCCGATAGTTGAATTATTGAATTTTACTGTATAAATTAAAATTTTAAAGGTTACGCTTCCAACTCTTGTAAATAATTGCTTTGATTATACATGTATAATTATTGTGAATTGTTTTAAACACTATAATAACATGTACTACATCAATTATGCAAGTACATAACATTAATAAGGTTTATGATTATTGCAGAGAACAAAAAGGATTAAAGCATGTAATAGTTATCATCCATCCAGCTGAGTTACCTGTACTAAACATTAAACCCAAAAATAGATGGAGATGTATATCTTGATGCAGTTGTTATTTACCATACAAAATTTGACAGTGACACACTCATGAAAACATCTGTAGAAAAAAATCTTAGTTCTATAAGACCACATGTGATCAGACTGATGGTGTTTCCTCCTCTCACAATGTCTTGTAACATACACTTGATATATGCCATGTCTGTCAGAAATATCGTCTTGTTATGGCTGCATGATGCTGAACTATCATAATTTTCTATCAGTTGCTGGACAAGTAGACTGGAAAATCTAGGTTGCCTTGAAGAAAAATCAACTTGTCAGGATCTTAATCATTGAATTGAATTAACAACTATACTGTTTTAACTGAGTTTAGCTCACCTGAGCACAGTGCTCAAAGGTGTGCTACAGGATAAGGCAGTCAACGTCCGCCAGTGTCTGTCATCCACCCTAGAGGTCATGGTTTTGATTGGATCTTCATAAAGAATCAAAATGTTTGTTTCAATGATATATTGGGCAAGTTTGAATATGGGTCATCTGGGGTCAATTTTAGGGCTCCAGCTTAAATTACAGGAAAATCTTGTTGACACTTGTTTTGATTGGATCTTCACCAAACATGTTCAGAATGTTTATCTTATATAAGTTAATGATATGTGGGACAATTTCAAACATGGGGTCAAATACTAGGTCACTCAGGGTCAAATCACTGGCTATGAAAATCCTTGATAACAACAGACCTACTGACACAGGCTTTAAACAATATTTCATGAGTAAGCAATGATTCCTACATGAGCGATATATGGCCATGTTGACCCTTATGAATTTGGTCATTGAATGACTTTCTGATGATACCTGACTACATGTATTATTATGCTGTGAATGTTTTCTTTATAAAATTAAATCCACTCATATTTAAGATAGCCTTTCTGTCATCTCCCCTTCAAATTGAATGCATGAAAGCATGAATATTTCTTGAACTTTTCATGAATAGTTCAAGAGAAGTTCATGAAATATGCAAAACTATTTGAGAGGTTGTATCTAAATGTAAGGTAGTCATTCCAGGTGTGTAGCTACAGTTTTGAAGCTACTCCGGCTGGTTTTCTGTAACAAGAATTGATTATTTGCTCACAATATCTTCTGAAGTGTACCATAGTGCAACACATAAATCATGACTATGTTCGCCAGATTGTTCATTACTTGAATCACTGTATACCTACCTACACATTATTCATTCTCGGCTACCCTTAATGGTGCCTCTATTTATACTACGTGTACTGCGACAAGTAGTCACATGATTTGATAGTGAGACCTCCATATTTAGCGAGTATTGAGGTACGCCATGGGATGTCTAGAAATTTCTAGAAATCAATGCTCATGAAGTAGGCTATTAATATTCGCTTCAGGTTTTACATTTAGCTAGTATCAGTCCTGGCTTAGTGATTTTAATTTATCATTAGTTTTATGGTTTTACCTTGCTTATGTGATCTTGCTAGTTTTGCATCAATTCATATACTGTACTGGTATATGTTTTTCCCACACTACTGCATTACACATATTTTATCAGATATATATGTGTGTGTGCTTTCTACCTTACAGCACAAGAGTACCTTCAGTCACTGTCTCTCGTACACACACCACCTTTGTACACCTGTGTTGTAGTAATTAGATTAGGAATATCACTGATTAATGTGGACTTTTCGATGAAGTTTTTGTGATATAACTTGTGATAATCTGTTATCTAAATTCATCTTTAAAATTTCTTGCTATAGTAGTGATAGGGATGAAATAGGAGCAGGTATATTTTGTACAAATATCAAAGTGGGTGGACTATATAACTTGTGAATTCCATGGATACCTTTCATACTATCAGTCTGATACTTTCATGAAACAGGCAGGGTTATTTACAACAGGTAATTTCAGCTTTTATGTAAAATAGTGATATTTCTGTATGTATTGATCTGAAGTAACTATTTGAATATTTTGTGTAAAATTGCATCATTAATCGAATAGGCTTTCCATCAGTGCTGTATTGTCGTGTCAGGAAGTTTTCTTGTTTTTTTGTAACAGATTCTGATGCTATTATCAGAACTGCCGTCAATTTTATCAGCTTCAAGGTTAATCCAATATGCAGGCTGGCCTTCACCTAGAAATGATACTTGTTTAGAAATCGCTGCTGTAAACAGTTGTATTCTGTTACCATGACATCTAGGTCAAGTGCACCCACTACTACCTGTACAGTAGTGGCATATGATTTCATATTTAAAATCTTGAATAAATGGTGTCAATTTAACTTATGAAATTTTTATACATGTTTAAAACTGCACATTCTCTACCCTACTCCTGTTTCATTTTTGCTTCAAATGTACTTTTAACAGGCCTGGGGGCGGTCCCGTAGGAAGCAATTTCAGACGGGGAGGGGCTAATTTAAGATTATGTTTGAAAGGGGGAATCAATTATAGTCCATATTAATTACCCCCCAAGCTCCTGTCCCTCAGTTCCTACCACCCCTGAATAGTATTACTATTGTGTTCTGTTTCACCCTTGAAGCATGTGATTCAAGTTGATTTCGTTCAGTTCATAAATTTGATTACAAATTGAATTTTAATTGTAGTGTTTACACATGGCAGATTTTTTGTAGAAGGTGGGTGGGGTGAGGTTAGATATACCTATATATTTCTATCTTTCTTTTACTTAATACTTACTGATAAATAATATATGGCCACAGGCTGTCATATTTATTCTAGAATTTATTTGCATTACTTATATACTTTTTAAACAAGACTTATTTATAAATAGAAAGATGTAACTAAGTAACGTCGCATAACCTTCGTTTGTAAGCTTGTTTACGATAATTCTCCACTTAATAATTCAATTATAACAATGCTCTAGTTGTGGGACATAGCTTCATAGCGCTGAAATAAACAAAATACTAATGACTAGTTTACTTTAACTTGACTTATTCATTCTTTTGATCAACAATAGAAACTTCAACTTGTCATACTTAAATTTCAGATAATGGTAATGAATTTAAGCTAAAGCAGATGTTTCATTAAACTTAATCCATTTTGAAACATCTTTATATAATAATTTACATAAATTTGGCATGCTTTTATCATTTTAATGAATTACTATAAAACAATATACAGTGCAACCTCTCCAGAGTGGCCCTCTCTTGAGCAACAACCTCCCTTCAACATCAGAATGATTTTTCCCACTGCACGATTTAACTATTAATTTAACCTCTCTAGAGCAACAACCTCTCAACAACAACATAATTTTGCTACTCCTAAAGGATGTTGCTTTAAAGAGGTTGCACTGGAATAGATAAGAAAGCTGTATATTTACTGTTTGAAAAATTTGGTGCTACTTATCGCACATGAAAGAAATAATCTGTTTAAGAATTAAGAGTTTGTATGAAATCCCTTGTCGGTTGACATAAATTAGTGGCTATAATACTGTATACACAAGCTTTGGTTAATGTTGTACTTTTAGTTAGGTCTGACATACAGTCATACCTGTGAACAAAGGCCACCTTTGAGAAAGACAAGATATGGCTTTATTGACAGGTGGCCTTTATTTGGTGGTCATTTTGTTCTTTTTAATCATTGACAGTTTTTAAAAGAATGGCCTTTATTCACAGGTTGGCCTGTAACTTGTAGTTGGCAGCTAACACAGGTTTGACTGTAATAAGAAGTGTCTGAATGTTGTGTCAGCTGTTTCTTTGATTTCTTAAGGGAATGTTCGGATATATAATGATTGGCCCGTCTGGCTAGCTCAGTGGTTAGAGCGTTTGTCTGATGATCGAGAAGTTGTGAGTTTGAACCCCTGGCGAGATTCACACTGTCCGTGACAAATTTGACTGAAGATATTACATCCTATGTTAAATTGTCCTCCAACTCAAGTATGTGAGGTAGCTTTGCAGAAGCTTACGTATAAAATGTGGTTAATACTGGTTAAGGCCTAGCGCTAATTGAAGTCCCGGAAAGCTGGTTAGAATAACTGCCCGCCATGATATGACTGAAATAATGTTGAAAATGGCGTAAAACCCGATGAAAACAAATACAATGATTGATTATGTTGTAGAAAGTACCACAGAAATCGGTATATTTCAAAGATGTTAATATTACATTTTATTATGATAATAAACAGCAGGTTGTATGTTGAAGATATGAACGGAATGCAGCTCATTGCTGCAATAAACTGGGAATATTAGTATATCATATGTGGAGGTGTGTTTGTGTGTATTTTTGGTTGATGCTAGATGTAAGTCTCCAGTAATCTACACTCATGATTGTTTTTTTGAGGTCGTACTGAATGTAAGGTGTGCGGGGAAATAGGTGCATTATTAGCTCAGTATGATTGTTTCTGATATTTGTTGAGTATTTTACATGATTATATTCTTAGTGTATTTTTTGTTGACTCAGGTCTGAACATGCTTCTTCATTCTAAGTGGAGAAAGATGATCACATGTCTATGTAGATGTGTGTACTTTAGCACTTAGTTTGTTATAAATCAGGTTAATCTCACCTGAACATGATAGGAGTTATGATACAACTCAAGTGGATCAGTCTACTCTTGATTGTTTTATGATTAAATAAAGCATTAAATCAATGAGTTTTAAGGTGAAAATGCCTTTAATGTAACCATAAATCAACAGCATCGTATCAATGAAGATTACATGTACAATGTGATGCATTGTAAAAATATGCAGACAGTTCACCTTACCATCATTTTTGGGAAGAACCAGTACTAGACTCCCATCCACTGTAAGCAACCGTTTCTGCCTACTTTCTCACATAAAGAGACATGGTCAGTAGTGGGCTTGAACCCAGTGACAAGTTACATTGATTTGAAGTCAGCGACTTTAACGATGTGACCATGGAGGCGGCGGCTCTGGCTGTGTGACTTATGCTAGGGAGGTGTGGGTGGGGAATTAAAAGCATGTTTGAGTTCTTGATGATTTTCTGTTTGTTAATTAAATAATTATGCCTTGTTTGATGTAGTTAATCAGTTATTAGATTTAATAAAGCTTCATTATCTTGTAATTAGAAATTGCTAATGCTGCCAGAGAAAACTTGTTGTTTATATTATAACAGTTATTGTGGGATTTTATTAAACTGTCAAAGCTGCATAATTTCATGGTCAGTGCTTGTATTTATTTTTAGCTTTGGTGAGATTTGATTACATTCCTAAGTTATACTAATAAAATTAACTAATGTTAAATTAAGTTGGGAATAATTTATTTTCGTTATACTGGTTATTGAATGAACATGTATTTAACGATGTGCAACATTATATTATATATTATATAAACGTGAGGAATGGAACATTCTCTAATGGTAAAATAAACTGAAACTATCTACTGTGGTACGAAGCTAAAAATAATCGCATACAATGCACTTTATACTAAAGCAATTAATGATGTAAACAATCATAATTAAGTCCATATACAACAATACTGGTATGCACGAAGTGGCATTATCTTGATTGACGTCAACAATATGGCCTTGGTGTGAAAAGTATGGTTACCTGCTTTGCTGTATTATAAGTATGTTTATAACATTAAGATTTGTACAAAATAGCTCATGCATTGTTTTTTTAGGGATATATTACTATTTGGTTAAAAAATTTACTAAAAAAATTATTTTTCTGCCTGATCATTTATCACTTAAACAACTACCAAACATTTGGAAATTTTTAAAACAATATCTACAGATGGGGCTTCGTTCTGTAGGGTCAAATTCCCAAACAAACATTTTCGACCTTTCCATAAATGTAAATTTATATTTTGAGGCCCACATGGAAGATTGGTTTTACCCAAATGTGCAGCTTGAAATAAAGTCATTATTATTTTACATCTTTGAACTAATGCTGAAAATTAAAGAAAAAAGCCAGCATGAAGATCTGGAACAATTTTTTCACTCATTTAGCTAAGTATTAATTTGCTTTAAGTCTTTCACTGTAGTTCCATATACCCAGAACCTTATGTCATGGTAACTGAACATTATATGAAAGTAAACAATTATTGTTATTGTCTAATACCTTGTAGCACAGTAGCAGCCTCGATGATCCATGTATTACTATACATATATATTATCAATAACCTTTATAAATATGTACCATCTAGATAATACAGAATAATAAATGGGGTGACATTGTAAATGGATTTTTCATTCAACACATACCAGTAGTTACAGTTTACTTCCATGGAAACTGTTTATTTTCTGACCTAGTAATTGTGTGTATTGATTTTGCTATTCATGCAAATCTGCCAAGATTGGAAAAGTGCAGCATGTACAATAACTTCACTGCTCTTGGATACATTGCGTCAACTTGGATTTCTAAAAAACAATTAAGTACCGCTATTTGTGCATAAGATGTACATGTAGTTACCGGTAGTTGTCACATGGGAATTGTATTCATTTCTTCCAAGTATTTCTAATAACAAATTTGTCATGTTTTTTTTACCAGCTGTTGCAGTGCTTTCCTTTCATTGTTTGTGCCTGCATGGTGAAAAAAGTGACCTTATTTTACAAAGCAGTGTTCTCATCAAAAAGAACCTTAATTGATCTTGATTCTGCTGCAGTGATGTTTTTAGAGAATCTAAGCCTATGTTTATGTGGGCTGTGTTTTTGTTTCCCTCCTCCAGCTAAGAGTCTCTCGTTTGAATTCCTGTATTATATAATGGATAACTTAGTTAATACAATGTTCTCAGCTCTCTTTAAATCTTGAACAAATGTCTTGATCCTCAGCATGCGCAGGGTGTACTAAGTCATTCTTCGATTCTAAGAAGTTAGTACACCGGTTTCGTGTTCTGTTAACATAAGAAGCAATAAATATTTAAAATCCTTGTCACTGATTCATTGGGTAAGAAATTTGTGCAAGCACTGTTCATGGTGAATTTCATGTCTTGAAAAGACTAAAATTACCAGTAAATAAAAACAGTTCAACAAAGAATTGTTGAATGCCACTAAATTAAACTTTCTGAACTTTTCGGCCAGGCACAATATGTAAGCAACTTTCAGTGACATAATTTACAGCTGTGTTTAATGATTCCACATTCAGACGTGTCACCTATGATATACCCTGAAGATATACCTCATGTATACAATGTATTGTACTTACCAGGGTTATCATTCATCTTATGCCCTGGTAACTGTAAGTTTATACTTTATAAATGGATTCAAATTATATAGTAATGATATTTTAGATACAATAAAACTAGAAAAGATATGTAAGGCCATACACATTAGACTAGTTGCTACATGCCACATGTATGCCTTATTGAGTTCATCTAGTATACCTGATGATGAACTGGACTTACCTGCAACACCAGACGTTCAGAAATAGTACATGAAGGCTCTTGCCTACAGATTTTCATTTATTTTTGAAAAGTTTGCTAATTTTATAGTAAATGTTTAAAAAGTAAAATCTAGATCATCATTCATGCATTTAATTGATGTGTTTATTATACTGCATCCCTTGCTTAAGTCTTCAGATTTGTATAAAAAATATCTGTTGCATTAGTCATACCATGCATTTATAGGTCAGATTAGTTTTAATTTAAACTACGAACACCTACAAAATCAGCATTTATTAATGATGCTGTCACCTTTAAGTGACTTTGTAAGTTTTCATTATCGAGTCTTTCTGATAACAACCTGAAGCTGGGTTCCTTTAAAATACTGATGGCAGGTAAACATCCTGTGTGTTGTTTTCTCTTATTTATGATGCCAGCTGGCTTGTTGAGCCATATTTCTAGAAAATACATTGATTTAGCATGAAAGGTACTTAAAACTGTGGGTGGGGAATGGTTTGCAATAATGTCATGTCCACCTGTATTACTGGTGAAATATATTGATGTATGATATTATAAACCACTAAAAAATGAATTGTTTAGTGTGGCAGGTTGATTATTTGTGATGTGCAGTCTTAAGTATTTTGTTTTGTCGTAATTTTAGTTTGGGACTAAAAGTTAAGAAAGCAAGATATGTTTATGTAACCTGGAGAGGTTGTCATACCTGTATGATTAATTGCATCTAAACAAAGCATAATAAATGAGTACAGTACATTATATTTATATGTATAAAATGAGCTATATTTGATATTTGTGGCATAAAGCCTGCTTTGTAAAATGTTAGTTTAGCCTAAGTTTGGATCAATTGTTTAAGCTTTTTGTGAGGTGATGTTTTTGTGAATTCACTTATTGTTCATCGATATTTATGCATAAAACTGATAATTGTACAAAATGTTCAATTTCAGGAGGTGTCTGTTGCTGGGATATGTGTTTGTTAAAGTTGCACTGATGATAGCTTTTATTTGTAGATAATAGTTACGTTACCACTGTTTAAAACAGATTAATTCATTGTTTTATTGTAGGTTATTATGCGATGGAGAGTTGTTTAGCTTGTTCGAAGCTGAAATATATGTAATTTAGATTATAATTTTGGTTGTTCCCTTGTCAGATAGTTACGCATATTTCATGAACTATTCTAGAGCTATCTTTGAATAGTTCAAGAAAAATTAATGTTTTCATTAATTTCATTTTGAGGGGACTGTTTTGACATGAAATTTATAAATTTTATTTTATTATTCAGATGATGCGTCTGCGACGACGGATGAGAACGGTAACCCAATCGTGGAGACTCGTGGACTGACTTCTGCTGCTTACAAACAGATGAGAGAGTCACCCTCCATTGGTGGTGGCACAGTGGCTAATCATTGTGAAGCTGGTTATGGAACATTCAATCATGAAAATGGTCCCAAACCTTATAGTAACGCCAGTCATAGAGAAACTGAAAATGAATCATCTGCTAAGCTGAGACGTCGCAAGAAAAGAACTGAAGATAAAAAGAATGCTGAGGATATTGAAAATTACCAGGGTGATAAATCCATTGAGGAATTGATGCGCTTTATCGGAGGGCAGAATGAATCTAATAAAAAGTCAAAGAAAAATTCACCAGTTAATGAAGACATTACTGCTAAAACACAAAAATCAAATAAGAAAAATAAGGACAAAAAACAAAAGTCTCCAACTGCCTCCAGTTCGTTAGAAGAGGCAGAAGATAAAGAGGGGGGTACTGCTAAAACAGGCAGTCTTGGTAACCTAGGTAGTGAGGACAATATGGGCAACTCAAGTGGTAAAACAGATAGTGTTGATATTCCTATTGTGAAAAATGGTGATATTGATGGACTTACTTCTCATAAAAAAGAAAAACTTACAAAGGCCTTGCTCAAAGATAATGACAATGTTGAAAAATCTGCGATTCTTGTGAACAATGATGAATTAATGAAAGAAACAGTGATTTGTACTGAAAGTGTAAAAGAAAAGGAACCTTCAGCTACAAACAACAAAAAAGATATTGTAAGCATAACTAATAGTGTAGATAATATTAAAAAGAAAGTGGAAAAATCATCTAAAGCCTCAAAGGTTGATAAGTTTGAAATGCCAGCCTCAAAATCAGAGGATGTGTTAAAGCTTGACCATAGTTTACCAAATAATGTAACTGTGAAACAGAAGAATTCTAAGAATAAGAAGGTTAAACCAACTAGCCCTACAGTTAAGTTGGATAATGAAATATCAGTGTCAGAAACAAATCAACAATCAGTGTTATCTGGTTTTTCTGATGAAACAATTGGTCAAGATACATTTATATTTACTGACTTAGACGTACCTCAAGTTCCCAAAGAGGATGAATTTCAGTTGGTTGGAAAGAAAAAGAAGAAAGCAACCAAGGAAGTGGAGAAAATCCCGAATAATTTTGTTACAAACTATACTAAACCAAGCAGGCGTCATGATGAGAAACGTCAAGTTTTGCCTCATGTCCCTAACAAAGCAACCATTGCTCAGTCACCGCCTGGTGAAATTGACACTCATGTACGGGACTTGAGTCCATCAGCATTTCCAGCTCTTAAACAGTCAATACAAGATGGTCGCCGCAATTCCACTGGTGATGTTCCTATACCATGTGTGTTAAAATCACAGGATGACAGTGATTTGGAATCAGTTAAGTCACTGCCTGCAACTCAGGGCAGTCAAACTGTTGAAAGTATTCTGTCACCACGACTTTCATACGCAAAGATGGCTGCTGGATCGAAAGTCTTAGATTCTTCAAGCTCATCGGAGAAGCGTTCCTCTTTGGACAGTGGGGACAGTGATTATGATCACAAAAAGTCTCTCTGGAAGGGCAGCCCAACTGAGAGGAGACATTCTATTGGTTCTAGTCCTGAGGTAGTGAACAAACTCACAGGATCACCTAGTGCAGTGACTGCCACTTCAGTTAAAGCGGGTAGTCAAGAACACATTGTGGTAGATGTAGGCATTGATTCAGTGCCAAATTCAGTCGAAGTGCTCATGCCAAAAGTTGGTGTGGTTTATTCGGAAGTAAAAAATCAAGATGAGGATTTAAGGGTGCTGAATAAGGATAATTCACCAAGTGAAAATCCTGGAATAGCTAATATGTCCCCAGTTGTTTCCTCACCGCCATCAGTATCACCAATTAGGGGCTTAGACATTGCTGTGAATAGTGTTAGCAATTCCCAGCCTTCTGTGGCTAGTAAACAGTCTCCAGTTAATGTTAATGATACTGAAATGAATTCCAGTAGTGTAATCAATAGGAATAGTAGTATTGCAATTTCTGATGTTCATAAACAAGAAACTTGTCGGTGTAAATCTAGTAATAGTTCAAATGGTAGAAAACAGAAATCTGTGATCTTTTTAGATAAACGTGTCGAAGAATCGCCGGGTAATTTAGGCATTTCATTTGGTTTCGAAGAAAGAGATGAGGTAACTAAGCCTGGTAAAGATGACACTGTGGAATTTAATGTAAAAACTGATCAGTCTGACCAAGGTACTAAAACTATAGATTCGAATGTTGATAACAGCCAGACCTTTGACTTTATTAACTCAGCTGATTTAAATTTAGAACCAAAGGATTTGGTTGTAAATGACTCAGACAAGATAAAGAGTTCTTCATCCAGTTCTAGTGTGATATCAAACTCAAGTGGCACCTCTGAGATATCTAAATCAACTAGTTCTAATTCTGAAACCTCTGGTCCCATAAAAATAGTTCCTGAACAAATAATACGTATGAATGGAATTGTTGCACCTCAGGGTCCTAGTTCAAAGCTCTCAAATGATGTTCAAGAAGTAAAGGAAGACGTTTCGAATATTGCTGGAACTGAAAAAACTGTTGAAACCCAGCAAGCCATTCCAGAGTCAAGATTAAATGAAGTGTGTGTATACTTTGGTGAGGGAGTGGTCACATTAAAAAAGGAAGTGGTTGTGCCAAGCCTTACCAATGGCCCTACCAGTTATTGTGGACTTTTAAAGTTTATTGAAGAAACAAACTTGCGCAGTAACTTTAATGTGGCTGAAGCTGCAGCATTTTTTACCAGAGGTAAGAATTTCTAAGATAAATTTCTTGTAATTGAACATTCATAATTTTATGTTCAAGGTTGAGAAAGCTTTATTAGTCTTCTGTGATTCACCATTGATTCCATGGCTGATAGAATCTTAATTCTCACTTGCCAGTAATTTGAATATTCAGAATTTCGAAGGAATGAATTTTAGGATAAATTCATTGAATTCCATGGGTGCATTTTTGTATTGATTTGACAGTGTAATTTAGGAGTTGTGCAATCGGCTTGGTAAGTCAAACCAGAATTTCATGCTATTGTTAAGATAAGAACTGGATTGCAGTAAAATACTTGACAATAATGATTGTTTGAAATGAGATACAAACCTACATTCCCCTTGGTTAATTTGTTGCAGTCTCTACCTGTAAATGTTGGCACATTAACTACTTGTTTATCTTAAACAGTTGCACAAACAAAAAGACAAAGTTCACCAAGTTTACTCCACTTCAGAAATTACCCAGTTAGAATGTGTCATGTTTGCACTTTTTAGCAATTTAACATTTGTTTAGACCTATCTTAAAATGTTGATATTCCTCCACATGTGGAGAAGTTGCCAGTTCCTTGTGGTAGGGTAAGTTAGTACTGGTAAGAACATAGTCCAGGAAAACCGGCTATGTGAATTGTCCACCGTACATTACTGAAAAATAGTTGAACAAAAGCATTAAACCTAAACAGATAAACTAAAATTAGTTTCTGAAGATCTTGTTTTTAGAAATTGTGACATTTTGGTCTGACTACAGTAACACTGATGTAAGGTTTGCAGATGTTGACATTCCACAGTAAACCAGCTGATATAATTTTGATATATATGAAGTTATATGTTTTTTTCATTGGTTAAAGTTTCAACACTCGGACAAGACAGGCTGTTAGTCAGTTTCTATGTTCATGTCCATAGGGTTTTCTATTTATATTGGTAATGTGTCTGCAGTTTTTTCAAACATGTCATTTTACTAGACTGAAGATTTGTAAATTATTCTTAACAATGTCCATAGGGTTGTTTTATTCAGCGTAAGACTGCTGAGTCAGCTGTTACAAATTATCTCAGACAGATTAAGTTCCTTTGAATTCAAGATTCATGCCTAATCATAGACTCCATTGTCTCCAATAAAAAGACAACAGACTTCATATGGAAATGTAGACAAACATCTTGAGTATAAATGAAATAAATGCGAATATATTTTAGAATACACACTTTCTGAACATAAGCCAGAACGTTAGTTATCCAAGACATAAATCATTCCACCATTAACAGTTTCTACATTTGGTTGAAAATGAATTCTATAGATGTAGGCATTTAGCATCTTAACAAAGATGAAGTAAATTATTTTTTCATGAGGCCTAGCTGACAACATGGATTTTGTTATGAAATCAGTTACCAGGGTATTATTTGTTACATTCCACATTGATTCACATCTATTGATATATGCATGACAGCAGTACATGAGTATGCTGGAAAATATTTCTATGACAGCTGGATGCTTGTATCAGCTGTGTATGTGGTAGTATTGAATAATAGATTTTGTATGCCTCATCCTGAGTCATTTAAGTACACCTTGATTGTCAGCATGCCATTCCTAACCACTACATGATATACAGTCAAACCAGTGTAAACAGCCACCTCCAAATAAAGGCCACCCTGTGAATAGAAGTCATTGTTTTCAAAACCATTAAAAATTATTTTGAACCAAATGATCTCCGAATGAAAGCCACCAGTTCTGTCAATGAAGATGACATTTATACTTGCCTCTGTGGTCGAGTGGTTAAGGTCGCTGACTTAAATCACTGTAACCTCTCACTGATGGAGGGTTGTGGGTTCGAGGCCAACTGTTGACCATGTCTTTTTATGTGAGAGAGTAGGCTGTTGCTTACGGAGTATGGGAGTCTAGTACTGGTTCTTCCCAGAAACAATGGTTTAGGGGAATGTCCACCTCATATGACTCTGTTGAAAAGCGTTGTTAAACTCAAACAAACAAACGTCAAACGTCTAATAGTATCCATGACCAGACAAGTTTTACATGTGAAGGAGCTATACAGCATTCTGAAGGAAGGTTGGCGGAATACATCCATATGTATGCCTCAGGATTTCATTCACTGTTAAAATTAAAGCTGAAAAGTAGTCAAAAGACCCTGGCTATTAATGCAATGTTAAACCCTAGTGAAAAAAAATCAAATAAGAGAATATATTGATTTACAAAGACCATGTGTGACTCAGATGATTGTAGACATACTCTTATTTATCAGTCATTGTCACAATTAATTCTACTGTATGAACTGATGAACATATGTTACGCACAGACTCTTAAAATATGAACTCAAGGGAACCTGTATAATTACTATTTATATGTATAGTACAATGTATTGAGCATATGAAAATGCGGTGTAATTGTTCACAGGGGTCAGTTTTTTTGTGTGGATAAAATGGAAGACGCTGGGTAATTGTAAAAGGGGGAAAACATTATACAAATGAGGCAAATTCGGGAAATATTCACTATGCAAATCGAGGAGATATATTTTTTTGGGAAAAAACGTTTTTTCCCCGAGGGGAAGATGCTGTCTATCAGTATCACTTTCTAAGTAAATAAAAACCTGAGGTGTTACTTTGGTCAATATTAAGGGAACACTTAGTATGGAGCTTCATTCATCATTGTGCCTCAGAATCCTTCATTTAAATATCAATTCATGGCATCAAACTTGCTTTACTATTTTTTGGTGGTTAAGTTATAAATATTGTCAGATTATGTACAGGATGTGGCTGGGTAAATACTTAGTACCTGATTAAAAATCTGGTAAATTATGTGACAAGATAGATGAGCACTATATGAAACTTCCTTTATGTCGGATATCAAATTTACATTTATGTAACCTTGTATACATTTAGTTATATTTAAATGTGTACTTCATTTAAAATTGTGACGAATGATAATTTACAACACCATGTAACCTTGGTGATGTAGATATCTATATGTAGATATAAATTACTTGATGTAGATATCTATATAGATATAAATTACTTGTCAGCATTTCTCTCTTGTATTGTATTTCTCTATAACAATCAGTTTGGTTGAGTTATATATATTACAACCTAGCTTCCACACAAAAGTCTGAGATACAATGCCAACTCTTAAATTTTACAATAATCTGAAAACTTGAGTGATTCTTTTGGCTCAGACTTAATATTAAGAACTTGTATCTATTATTAAATACACATTAGCTTGATGGTAGAACATTGGGTAATCTGTCTATAGAACTCAAGTAAGATACCTAGGGTTAGGTACTGTTTTCTCTGTAATCGTTTTTGGCCGCAACAACTCTTTTTAAGATTAACCAATAGCTGTACATTGTATTCTAAAAATATCATCTGTTGGCCATTATGATATATATAACAGTTCATTTGTTAATTAACTTTTCATATTTTACTTTCTGTTTCAGAATGGGACAGAACAGTAAAGTTACAGGAAAAAGGTAAGTTTAGTCCTTCGATCATAATAGACTTGTCAGGTCTATGAACTGCTATTATTGCAGTACCCTTGTAGTAGAAATGATTAACTGTAGTATTTACAGGTCAGTTTCTTCCATAGATGTTATCATGGTTAGGTTATATGTTTTATGTGCAGCAATTTTCTCCAAGAAATTATAACCTAGTATCACACTGAAAAGTTCAGGGTCTAGTTGTGGCTGATACTGGGCCAAGTTTGAAACAATTACAGTAGTACTGTTCTATTTTAGTTACAGTTGTATTGTAATTTTTATTACACCAGTTAAACACCTGCTGCAAGTGATTATTGTTTGTATTTGATAAGTATGGTTTAGACATTATATGCATACCTAGGTAGCCAGCCCCTTTTTTACTGGTTCGGGGAACAGGTATCGGGTCCCTGTAATAGGGGAAATTTTCGTTGGGTAACACTAAATTTGGCTAAATATATACTTTTTTACTTGGGGAACAGGGGAGAATACCGGACCCAAAAATGGCATTAAAAGGGTCTGGTTGCTCTTTAGCCACCATTGGTATCATGAGTTTCTTGTTTTTGAAATACGCTATCTGTACATTTCCCTATGGATTAAACCATATTAGCTGTCAGCTTTATCTTACCATGAACGCTGCTGACTTTCAAGAATATTTTCACACTAAGACGATTTCAGGATCGGAAAGAAAATTGCGAATTCTCCCGAATTGAACTGACAGTGTTATTAAAGCCCTCTTGATGTATTTTTGTTCTCTGGACTTGACGTTAGCATTGATTATTGGTAAAGACGGATGCAGTAAGGTCATATAATGTGTAGTGTACACATCTATCAAATAAGAATCTTATCATCGAACATGATTGCAAACAGCAGGCGTTAGATCACTAAACATGGCACTACTACCATGAGATACTTGTTGATAATCTGTCTATGTTATTCTAGATCTTCTGTGTCATAATGTGACCTGTCAGTATAATTGTAGTCAGGGATTGTTCAAGCTGTGAAAGCTTCTAGCTGATGGTCAATATATTCACATCATCTATATTTAGAACGACCGTAATTGGTCTCGGATGGCATATGACAGCTTGTTATTAATTATACGTATTAAACCTATTAGGAACGGAGATTAATTGTGACATTTCTGTTGAGGGGAATTTTCCGGTCAGCTGTTATCCTTATTTCTCGAATGACAGAAGTCCGAATTAAAATGTGAAGTGTAAAACGTGAGTTTCCAAAAAATTGATTGTAGATCCTCAGTACACAGCGCAACAATATAGAGATGTATTGTACTATACAACTTTGTTTGTCTTGAGAACGTTTGGTCCAGTTCAAATAGAGTCAGGTCTAGTAAATCTTCTGGGTTACTGGTCCAGTAGTTGAGTTAATGTTGAACCTTGGTTTGTCTAAAGAAAATGCATTGGACATAATAGGCAGGCGGCCATTTTGTTGTTGTTGTTGTTGTTTACAAGCTACTTTTCACCATGGCTGACCATGATAATCCTACAATGGAAACAACCGGTTTCTCTTTCAATGGGAACTTGTTGCCCTTTGAAAGTCTGAAATTCTAAGAAAACGAGTACCTAGTATTGAAAAAGGAGCAACCAAGACTTTGTAACCCTACAATTATGTACGAGGCGTATCTCTCATGCAGTTACAGAAATGCCCGAGTAGTTACGATTGTTAGATGACATGTCCCATTGTCTTCATCCTTTAAACAGTGTTCATGTTGAATATTTTAATTAATCCACATTGAACAACAGTAGCACATACCTGTAGTTTCAGTAAAAATGATTTTGTGCCAAGGATCATTTAAGATTTATTTGTGCTCCAAATGCATTACATGTAGTTATTCAACTGTTTGGCCTCACTTAATTTTACATTAATCACATTATTTTATTGTTTCATTATCAGTTAGTTTTCTTTGACCTTTCCGTTGGTTGGGAACGTGTGCATTACTGGTGTAAATAGATATTCTAACCATCACACTTGTCAATCTTAACTTGTTTGTGTTATCAGAAATTTGGAGCATTTTCTGTCTATCCATTAGCAATGATATAGTATGGCTATTTGCCTATTGTATTAGTCTGCCAGTGTTCAGCCACCATATCTTGGATCTACAGATGTCATGGGGAAAACAAAGGCATAAGCTGCAGTCTAAAGTTTTAAGTTTTGCCAAATCCCTGAGGCAATCACGGTGCCATTTACTTTTATCTGATCTGCATGCCTGAAAGGCTGAAACTCTGCATTTGGAAGATAGTAACAATCATCACTCGACAGTTTACTTCCCTGTTTATGCATCTTGAGTCTGTTGCCAATGCCTTGTACAGTAATTCACATACTATGTTGGCTGAAACATTTAATTAGCCAGATTATAATTTGCACTATGAAGATTTATGTACAGTGCATCCTCTCTTGAAGCAACATCCTTTGGGAGAAGCCAATTTATGTTGTTGTTGAGAGGTTGTTGGTCCTGATAGGTCAAATTAGTAGTTAAATCACACTGGGGGGAAAATCATGCTGTTGTTGAAGGGAGGTTATTGCTAAAGAGAGGTCGGCTCTGGCGAGGTTGCACTGTACTCATATTTACTACATAAACTTGTATAATAATAATTTCTACTTAATCATGCTGCCATTATTAAGTGATTCTTATTTTTTTTGTATTTTCAGAGCCAAATAGTGTAGCTATTCACCAGGATTAAATCTGAGATAGCTGCTAGCATGTATAAACCCTGGAGCCTGGAACCATACCATTTGGACTTTGCCAGATTATGCTTGGAACCAAATGGAAAGCCATTTCTGTGATGTCATCATTTTCTGTGCTTCAGTGATATAAACCATAATATTTTGATGCGACTTTAATAGCAGATAATGTGCTCTTGTTTGCTATTAGATGGATAGGGAATGGATGTTCTATTTTGCTGATTATGTCTTAAAACCTGCCTTTCAAAACATTCTTTAAAACTTTTATACTTAAATCCTCCATGGATGTATTAGTGCTGGAAATAATCTTTTCTTCTGTTTCACATGCTTTGTTCATAATGCACATTTGAGACTTTTTCTTCAACTTGAATTATCAGTCATAATGTGATGGTTGAATAAAACTGACTAATCATATGCGTAAGATATGATGAGAAAGCAGTAGCCATTCAAAGACATGTGTATTAATGTTCCTCAGCATTTATATGCGTAACTTTGTTTTATATTGTGCTTTACTCTGTTCCCGAATCTTGGCATTCTTCCGTAGATAAGTGTTGGCATATAAATAATTTGTTGTAGGGAATGAGATCTTCATTCAGTCGTATTACCAAATATGGAAATTTGGGTGCATAATTCAGTGCTGCTCTGTAGACAGACTTATTGATGTTCGACAATTCATCTTTCAGCTTAGCAATGTTTCTTGTAGATCCGAACCAGTTATTATCCGAAATTCCGACACAGGTTGGACCATGTGTATGGAATCTGGTCAATATTGAATATTGTATCACTTGATAACGTGAATTACTCAATCCCGTGTTAATATTGTTAGTATGTTGTCATAGGGAAAACTACCCATGTAAAAACAAGTTTTTTTTATGTTCGAATATTTTTTTTTTTGTACCAGTTTACGTAAATGTTTAGAAGCTATCACAAGATCTCTTATGTTTTGTTGTTAAGTAACTGGTTCAACATTGTTACTATTTAACAATGGTTATTGTATGAATGTATAGATTTACTTATATGTGTATGATATTATATGTGTGTAAAGTTGTTACAGAATGATCCTGATTTGTTGTATGAGTGTGTCTCATTTTACATAGTTCATTGATAGAGTTACATTTGTAGGACAGACATATTATGTAGATTTTTCTCTTGTACTTCCTGGTAGGATACATACTTCATTAAGACATTTTTACGCCCCTGGCATCAGATGATGCACGGACGACTCTACATTTAGGTACATATAATGTGGCTACATTCTGTATTTTGGGGCTAAATTTGAGCCACCTAAAAGCTTTTATAGCCACATAAAACCTAACTCTAAACCTTCTTTTTCAACTACTTTGTCCATACATACAAGCCACTTAAATACCTAAATGTAAGTACAGCATATAGTGATTTCCTTCTCCTTCTGCATGCTGTCTGTCCATCGGTATGAGGTTAATTCAAGCTGCAACCTTGAGTTCATGCATTTATGGAAGGAAAGCAGCATCTTTGTCTTACTGTAACATGTTTCATGGTTATAAAACTGATCCAGTTTCATCAAAGATCATTTGATAAGTACAATTGTGATAAATTTTCCAACATGTGATATTGATTTCTTTTAGGGTAAACTTTTTTAAAAGGTGAAAGTCTACTTTGGGTCATCATCTCATATACAATAAAGTAAAGGGTATTGCTTTGATGAGTAGTTTTCTTTACACTAGGAAACATTTTTTTCTCATTTTTCAAGAAATTTAGGCATTATTGCTCGGGTGAAAGTTTTCCGTTTTTCCCAGTCCTGTTCTGTTTAGGCATGTCTTTACCAGACTGGGTTGTAATGTTCCCACATTACCAAACCTTTGTTATCAGGTTTTTAGAAGTTTCAATTTGGACCCTTGTTATTGAATTATTTACCAAACTAATAGTAAATACAAATATTTTATTGGGGACAAGTTACATAATTTTTGCAGAAGAACTTGCTCTGAAGTTTGAACTATTCTGAGATTAAACGAAACTTAGGTATTATCATTAAGATAAATCTTATTTTTTGGTTGTCTTAATTGAACAGCTTTAATTTTAGGGTGATAAAAATTATTTTTTCTAACTATTCAGAGAAACACTGTCTTTATTATGAAGCCATTCTTTTCATTATGAAACCTAATTTTAGATATACTGTAGTCAAGATGTTCATTGAAGACTGCTGAGTGTTCTGCTCAATGTAAAAAAAAACCCTGAATATATGGATACCGGATGTGTGATTCTTTAGAAATGAAAAAAAAAGTTAAATGAAAAGCAAAACAGAAATCCTACAGCTGTAGTATCATGCTTTTTTAAAAACGTACATTGTTAAAGCTGTTAAGAATAAAGTAGTTCTGCTAGCAATACATATTACAGAGTGCATTCCTATCCTATGTTTTGGTGCCTTTGTTTAAAACGTAATAAGAAAACATTAGTTTCTACTTCTTCTGTAGTTAGCTTGTAGAAAAAAGTAAAATAGTCTGAATAATTGACGAAACTAGTAATTAAAACTTAATTAAGTAATTAGTGAAATTTTGACACATATTTGTTAAGAGTATTCAAATTTAAGTCATTTCTGCAGAGCACAATAAATATTGTGTTTTCCATGGACAAGTATTGTCATTTAGTGTTGTTTAGACTATCACATGACAAATATTTTGTTGCCTCTATTTCCAAAGCAGTGTTTTTATAATTTATATTTAGTTAACTATGAACTATTGACATGTTCTGTATTTAAATTGTTCTAATGTAAAAAAAATTGACAGTGTTACTACTACCAATTCCTTTCCCCTATTTATTTTTCACACCTAAGTGTATAGTGTCTTGTTACCTTGTTTCTTTATCTGTGATCTATATTGCTGATACAGTGCATCCTCTCCAAAGCAACACCTTTTGGGAGTAGCAAAATTATGTTGTTGTTTAGAGGTGGTTGCTCTAGTGAGGTTAAATTAATAGTTAAATCGTGAAGTTGGTAAAAATATGCTGTTGTTCTGGAGAGGTTGTACTGTATAAGTCATTGTAATCTATGATTGTACTTCATCTAATTGATACCTATACCTGTATTACAATAATCATACTTTTATTGCTTGAAAATCTTAAGTCTGTCACTTTCTGTATTCCACTATTAGCAAAAACACCTGTTTAATTATGGAATAAATTATTCAGACATTTTGTTTAATTATCGAGTAAACTCAGTTTAAAATTTTGTTTTATTACGGAATAAAGTTATATTGTTTACCGTAATTATGGAATAAACTTAATTTATCATTTTGATTTATTAACACAATGATTCTGGACAAGACCGTAGGAATAATGGTTATTTTCAATATCAGGTTGTCAAGTGGCGGGCCTAAATTTTCTACACCATGGCTTACATTCCACCCAAGTGTTTAAAATTGTCATATTGTTGTTCATATCATAAGTGGGCGTTTTTATTGATGTTTTACAGACTTATTTTGGAAATCTCACGCTTAAATTAGTTATGAATGGTAGAAGCTGGTTTTAAACAGAGGTATATGGTAGAAAACTGTCTGTAACTGATGTATGGTGTAAAAAGATACCAATTGAAGTGGTTAAGTGGTTAAGATTGCTGACTTCAAATCACTGTAACCTCTCACTGATAGAGGGTCATGTATTTGAGCCTCGCTACCGACCATGTCACTTTATGTGAGAAAGTAGGCAGTTGCTTACGGTGGATGGGAGTCTAGTACTGGTTCTTTCCGGGAACGATGGTTAGGTGAACTGTCCGCCTCATATGACTGTTGAAAAGGGGCGTAAAACTCAAATAAACAAACAAAACCAATTGAATTCCTATTTGATCAGTATGTTTTCTAGACTAAATTGACATTTTATTGATTGATTCATATATAGTATGTCTTAAATAACCCATCTTCTGCAACAGATGTAAATGAACTCATTGTTACAACGCAGGAAAATGGCTTTTGTCGTAAATCTTCATTGCAGATGTCTGTTTTGATAACTAGAAACGGTATGCATAAATTCTATTGTTCTTTTTTGAAAGCAATAGAATATGCATTGCATAATTTTATGTCTTTTTTCTCTGAATTTGTAGTTTTAAAACATATTTATTCAAATTTATAAGTTACACTATCAGTGCCATTTATTGATTACGGAAGAAACATTTTCTGGAGAAAAAATATTGGCTGGTCAGAATTTGATTGATTTTATGCTTCAAATGTAGTCTCTGGTTGTAAGAAATGCTTACTGATTGTTCTGCAGCTAGTATAGATAGATATAGTTTTGAATTTTTTGCTCGAGACATATATTCAATACTTGACAAGTGCTTCTCATTTAACTTAGTAGCCTTACTGTGGTTTTCGAGAATTTCAAACATCAATTTTACTTAAATAAGGAGACAGGGGAAGTAACTCATACATGACAGTGACTGAAATTAAACCAAAACTCATAATGTTGTATGATGGGAATTGCCATCTTCAATGACAAATTTATAATCAGTTACTTCACTGCGTAATGTCGTTGGTCTGCCTTTGTTGGTATAGTGAATCCAAGCTGACTTGCATTTTTACTTTGTAGTCGGGTTGTTGCAAAATGGAGGAGAATTTAGGATATCTGCTTGATGAAATAGCAAGCTCCGGTTTTGTGCAAAATACATAATTGATAATTGAAATAAGTGTTGTAGTTGACATGTAATGTCGACTCTGAAGAGCATCCAAATGTCAACAAGTAGTCTGGGTGTTCTTTTTTCAATGTGTTTAATTAACATTAGCATTTATTATTTATCTGTAGTTAATTGACAATGATATGTTTTATTGATCACAAGTAAGCAGCTAAGATATGTTACGTGAGAATAATTGATTGTCTTATTTTATTCAGTATGATCAGTTGATCATATGAAAAAAATATGATACAGTTTTAGGAGATTCTGTTTTGTTTGCGCAACAAAATAATTTACGCATTAATTTTGTTCTTGGTTGGTTAGAAAAAAGGTTGCCTATGATTGAAATATTTTAGAATATCACCATTTTTCTTTCGTATCTCCATTCTTGCAGTACTTGTATACGTCTGTGTTTAGCCATTAATGAATGTCTGTTACAGATTAATTATTCTGGATATATTTTTAAGGGACTTTTATTAGAAATCAAATACAATTGTAATTTATTTTATATAGCAAAAAATTGAAAGAATATGTTACTGTAATGATTAAAGTACATGTATACTGTTTTTGTGTATGATTTTTTATCATCGAAAACATTTTACTTTGTTTGTATGTGTATGAAAAATATGACAATGTGTACATTAGTGCAAGTCTAAATATTTAAAGTGAAATTGTGGCGACTTGTTCGACAATGTCTGTCGGAACATCATGTGATTATTTCAAGGTGAAATTGCCTTTGTGATGGATTATGTACCTTTTACAGTTGGGGATACTGTTGTTTCAGTTTGTTTTCTTTGTTAAGTCTTTTATGTATATTTAAATGTATGTATGTATTATATGTATGAAATAGTGGGTTAATACAAGGCATGTATGTATTCCATGAAATCTTTCTTATTGATTTGACATCAACTCAGACACTCGCTTGCCTGACATAAAAGGCTCAGCCTCCTGTAAAAATACATTATTCAAATCAAATGTTGATCTGTCAGTGGCATTTTATTGATTTGTTGGTGTTTAAATGCTTTTTTATTGCAACAAAGGAAGCATTAACGTTTTAGGGGAGATATAAAACTACTCAATTTTTTTTTGTCAATCTTTTTGCGATACATTGAAAGCTTGATTCTTTTATTGAATCATTGTGTAATATAAGGTAGACTTTTCAAATTTAGTAACAATAAAATATAGTAGAAAACTATAATCTTCTGAATGGTTTGATATTGATGCAAGCTGCAGTTATGTCTGTGTAGCGTCAGGTTTCATATATGTTTGTTGTTTGTTTAAATGTATAATTTTGGGATGATATATTTGTTATTTAACGCATGATGTTGTAAAGAGGTTACATTTTACTTGTACATTTACAAGTTTTGTAACATTCCCCTTGTAGTATAACAAGACAAGATGTGTGTTTTATCATTTATATAATGTTCATGTCATTTATTATCATTTTGTGGGATGTATTGATTCTGTTTTAGATGACTTTTGATTGTTTATTGATAATTTCATTTTTGCTTTGTTTTCCTGTTTTCCTTCTTAGACAGACTTTTATTTAAGAATTTATTTTTTTTGGGTCAATATGATACGTTTTACATGCACAAATATGGTATGATGAATGTAATGAGCTGTAGTATGTTTGGTTTTACTCTCCAGTCTGTGGGTTCACAGTTCACATCTAAAATACAGTTAAACTTGTGTTAGTGGTCACCTCAGAATAATGGCCACCCTGTGTATAAAGAAAATTCTAAAAAAAACATCAGTGATTATTTAGAACAAGTTGATATCTGAATAAAGGCCACCAGTCCGGTCACTAAAGGCCACAATTGTCTTTCCCAAGGGTGGCCTTTGTTCACAGGTTGATAGTTTACATGTACGTGTGACTTTTGATTTATTGGCATTTGGCTATTTGCTTGTATTAAGATCTTACTGCAAAACCTTTCCTATTTTTTTCTTTTTATAGTAAAATTGGTAAAACAATGTCTTCTGTACTGCATTTTATTGTAGCTATAAGTAGCTAATGAACCGTTTAATATAATTTTGGTTAGAGATAAGATCCAATTCAGTGATCAAGCTTGGAAACCTTTTTTGTACTTACACAACCTGTGTGCATTCTTCAATTTATTATATAGCACTGTGCTGTAGTTTCCAAAATTGATGAAGCTTAAATGATGGAATAAGATTTTCTCTTCTTGTGTTATGACTGAAACCAGAAAAACATAGTTCAATTATAATTATATTGGTGATACTTGGTGTTTTCAATTGTCTCTCATAAAGCTTGTGAATTATTTCATAGAACACGGCTTGAAATTGAAAGTACCATATTGAACAATTGCTTAAAAGGGAACTTTCTCATTGTTACAAGATGGTGAAGTTTTTGTTCAGGTAAACATTAATCAAAACACAGTGCAATTTTGAAAATAAAATAGCTCAGATATTCATCTTGTTCACATATTAGTCAATTCCTGCATTCACAATCTTTAGTTGAACAATGCTTCTATGTCAGAACAGTGACCCCTCATGCTACTCAGTCCATTGTTCTGTCAGAACCATCCATATGAAATTTTGTTGTCTTGGACATGAACTGTAGTACACATGGCTTGCATGAATGTTTGTTTGATGGTATGGTCAATGGTAATAAGAGACATTGAAAAAAAATTATAGCTTGTACTTATCAGACCTTAAATACTTCGCTTTCAGAGGGGTGATCAGTGGTCAATGCTAATGCGCTGGACTACTATACGAAAGGTCACGAGTTCAAATCTTGGCTCCGTATTCCAGAGACGCTTTGTCAGTGTCCCAACTTCCAAGTTAAGCGCTGTGTTAAGAAAATCACAGGAATGGGTGAGGCGTGTATTAGGGCTTGACACCAGGCACGATAAAGAACCAGGATAAACTATTCGAAGAGTACAGATATAAATGCCTGGTTCTCCTTTATCTCCTCTCCCCTCTCATGGGCAACCATAGCTGTCGACTAGGCTGTTAAACAAGATTGGTTTCATATATTGTACGTGTATTAGTATTCTGTTCATAAGGTGCTCATATACTAGGATACACTAAAAACAAAACAAACTATCATAACTTTTTTATGACCCAATAAATTTATTATTATGAGACCTATAGATCATTTGAGGTATTCCTGCTTTAGCCTGAAGTCATCTTTTATACTTAAGCATTCTTATTGCTTACATCATTTTTAATTGGTATCTGTTCTTGTATGGCTGGTTGTTTAGGTTTTATTTTATAGAAATTCTTTGCTTTCTAGTATTGAATTATTTATTGTACAATGGTGCAAGTTCATGTAATATTTGATTAGAAAGAATGTTAAGGCAAATTCTTGTTTCAGTTTGGTATAAAAATAACTTATCAACTGAATAATTATCTGATTCCTTATTTTATCACATTTAACATGTTTACCATGTGTTCAGTTTAGACTTTATACTTTAATTAACAAACATCTCTGGATAGATAATCCGTTGTTTTCCTTCTGTTGGTAAACTTGGTTTCTGTTATATGTATGTTCCTATAATGATCATGAATCCTAATGGATGAACAGTCGTGGCTTTGGATCAGTGCTTAATATGCTGGATTCGTAACAAGGTCAACCGGGTTCAATTCCTGGTTGGGGCAGGTCATACGCTTCCATGAAAATTCGACAAAAACGTAGATTTTCCTCCCACATATGAAGAGGTTGGCGGTTCCTTGTGGAAGGGCAAGTCAGTACTGGTTAAATACAGTCCAGGAAAAACTGGTCAGGTGAATCGGACGCCTTGTATAACTAAAAATTTGTTGAAAAACTGCATTAAACTCAAATAATAGAAATAAAAAATGGATGAACAAGGACTCTGCTACAACTGAGTGTAAATTCAATGCAGTTAGATTACTAATACTTGTATGAACACTATATTTTGTTTGCTTGGCTATTAAGTTTTATTTTCTAGATTATTTATATCTTATTATTACCATTTCTCGTATACCTGACGATTTTTTTATTTCTCTCAGAGAATTATCTGAGATTCTTCTGCCCATATATACCAATTTTCTATATCATTGATGTGGAATTAACTTGTGTATGAGTTGTGTACATCGTATTGCCTGTAGCCATGCACAAAGTTTCCTGTTTAGAACATGATGAGACATAATGCTGTTTAGGAGGTGGTGCTAGACTAAATTTGTTCATTGCCGAAATTCTTGTATGTTTCATGAATTATTCAAGTCACCATACATAGTTTGTTTTTGCATCGTTGGAAAACAGTCAGATTCCATTGAAATCATCCCCCTGATTTTTTGGCTGCACTTAAACGATAGTTTAATATTTTGTACCACCCACTTATGAGTTTTCCTTTTTCAGTTCATGTACGATAGTAAACTGTTTTGTTAGAATGTATACTCTTTGATTCTTACTTTTTTTGTTGGTTGACTCATGCATGAACTATGTTATGATTGGTAGATGCCCCATGTATGATGATAAGATTTGAACATACATGAATAGTAAGCTTTGACACACATTTGAAAAGCTTTTCTACAATTGCAGACTATTTCTGAGTTGAATAAATTTACATGAATGAAAAGTAACGTGTGTTGTTATATCTTTAAATATGTTTACAATTTATATACCGGTAATGTTACCTCAATACAGCTGAGAATTTGGAACACATGTTAAGGAATACAGTAGATAATCACCTCTGTAACATCTAGAGGGATGTGAATTCTCCCTGGATTCCTGTGGATGGAACTCTTTTGAGCCGAAAAAATACACGAGTTAATGTATGTGACTCATCCAATCAAAACAAATCATTCAAGATCATAACATCCACGCAATCTGTAATGACGTATTCCAACAACATCAATAAACTACTTGATTGGCCCCTTAACCCCTTGTAGATATATTTCAGCCTTTCAGCTTCAACCACATCTAATTAACCAGTAAAAACAACTTAAGGACACTATTGATCAAAACAATGCTACCAAAAAATAGCAGTTATAACTACATTGTATTCTATTACTTACTACATGATGATGGCCTGACTTGAAACAATTCTTTATGTGATTTGAAAAACAGGGAAACTGCCCATATGTGATGTCATATGGTTACAACGACAAAATTTGTTCAGTAATTTATTGTATTTCAACTGATCCACTAGCATGTGAATTTAAGTTCCAAAATTATCTATAAAAGCATTTAACAAAATTTTTAAGTGTTGTTGGAGAAATTGGTTATTTTCAGTTGTTTTATACATAGATTCTCTGTAACAACTAACATAATGTCATTGTTTAACTTACTGCAATATTTGGGTACATTAAAAAAAAAAAATTGGTATTATTCATACAAAATGTGTATTGGATTCTGGTTATTTTGATACCAACCTACAAAATTATCTCTCTTTAAAACCTACTGAAGAATAGATTGACAAAGAAACACCAATAATAGTAGCTTACAAGGATGGTGAGAATAATTCAAGAGTATGATTATTTCAACTCGTCTATAAATAGTTGTTCTTAAACCAAATTCTGCAACTATGCTCAAAATAGTAACAAACTAAGACAAAGCAGTTAGCATAATTGACTTATTTTCAGTATGTTGTTTATCTGTTGTTTAAAGGCCCAATCGATAGCTATGGTCATTCCAGAGCATCCATAGAAAGGGGAGATAAGATACGGGAGAATCCAGTATTTATATCCCTATTTATGTTTGAAATAGTTGTTCACCTCATTTATCATACTCGGTGTAAAGCGGTAAACAGGCCTGACCCGTTTCCTGTGATATCATAAACAGTTTATCAAACACAGTACTTGGCTCGGTAGATGGGATGGGGACTCGAAAAAAGCATCCCAGAAATATTGTTAGATGGTGCCAAGATTCGAACCAAGCACCTTTCGCTTGAAAGTACAGTATTTTACCACTAGACTACAGAATAATGAGATATACCCATATGTTGGTAATATGATCTACTTTTAGATATCAGGATGCCAATGATGGGTTCTTCTGTAAGTTCGCCAAGAACTAACCACTAATATACTGTAACACTAGATGTCTATTACTACCCTGGGCATTAGAGAGGATAAATGTGACATTCCTCAGATAATCATGATACAATGATGTACAAGGAAAGTCAGACAGTTTTAGTTAAGTCATCTCCACTGATAACTAGTCATAAGAATAAGTTGCCTAATATAATACATAGCTATATTAAGTTGTAAGAACATTCTTATTCATCAAAGTCAGAAATGTGGTGGAAGTTGTAACAGATTGATACTATTTAGAGAAATGTACGAGAAAAAACCTATAACTCTATTCAGTATGTTTTTCACACAAATTCTAACATTGACTGCTATAGTACAAACAAAATACGAGAGCGCCGCAAGTAGTGCCAATGCTTGGCTGTTCACCGCCTCAGTGAGATCTATCCACTAATGAAATTTCATGTTGCTAATTCTTTTACTTTCTGTGTTATGAGCTGCCTACATTAAAGTTTTTGTACAGATGCCACAGATGCAGTGATCACAATAGCTTGACTTTTTCTTCAAAAACAGCTGAGCTAAAAAATGAACTGGAAGTGATCAATTTTCGACATTCCATACCAGATTGCATTTCTCACATACAGTGTTGAAAGTGACACTTCACAAATTACAGTGGGCAACTTGGACTAATATGAAAATTCCTGACAGCCAGGTAAAAATGTGGTCAAACTACTGGGGAATCATTAATTTTCGTTGGGGATTTAATTTCGTGGATTTCATTGGTCGGCTCATCCACGAAATCAAATCCCCACGACTTTAAATGTGGAGATAAGGCATTTCTTTTCAAAAATCAAAATCCACAAATTTATGTCCCCACGAAATAGCCATTTTAATAAAAACCACGAAAATTAAGCCAAACAAAAATAATTGAAAATACAGTATTCAGTGACAAATGTTTGTGTAATTCATGATCATGATGATATCTTTTGATTTCTATCCATAATCAGTCTAACCTGTGTTAATGGCCAACTCCAAATAAAGGCCACATTGTGAGTAAAGGTCACTCTTAAAATCTTCCACTGATTATTTACAAAATAATACCTCTGAACAAAGGCCACCTGTCAGTAAAGACCAAATTATGTATTTCTGAAGGGTGAGCTTGTTCACAGGTTTAACCATAATTTATAGATTCACAACTACAATATTTACAACTACAGTCACAGTCATTTATCAACATTATGTCAGATGGTACAGTCATGAATATATAATAAATAAAGAAATAATTACAAGCTTTCTTACGGTGGCATTTCACATAAAGTTATCATGATTGTTGTAACACAAAGGTAAATAGAACTTACACAAGTTTCAGACAGATCTCTACTTGTTTGACAAGCCACCTTTAAAATGTATCATCAAAAAAGGGAATCCATTATTATATACGAAGTTGTAGACTGTAAAGGGCTCCTTCCCCTCTGAAAATTTCTAAGAAATCATGCAATTTTCCCAAATTTCCAATTTTCTCCTTGTAATTTCATTCCCCAAATAGGAAGAATGTTTTGCCCAAAAGAGGCTTCAACCAGCTACCTCATCCCTACATTAAGGGCTTATGGCACCATACCCAAAACAAACAAAATCCAAGCATCAAATGCATAGAAGAATTTTCAAAGAATGAAAATATTTACTTCATTTCCAATTTAATTCATAAAAATAATAGGTGTATAGTTATATCCAATAGTCTAACACACCCTGACCTCCAAACAACAGGTTGTAACAAATAAAATACAAGAACACAAGTTGTCAGCTTTATTCTAAATAATCTAAGTCCTCTGGTATCTCAAATTGTTTGTCTATCACTGAATCTTCAAAACTAAACTTCCTCTTTATCCAAGATTTGGTTGAAAATATGTTATCTAAAATAGAACAAAAATACAAACAATTAGAATATTGACATTCACCAAATACAAACATCATCTATTATAAATTGTCTTACATGATTTTGTTTGTTAAGATCTTTATTGCCAAGAAATATAGGGGACAGTGTAAGAAGGGCCTATCTCAATTCTGACAATGAAGGAGATAGGTACCATCTTGCACTGACCATTTCAATTGTTGGTGTAAGAATCATTTATTCTTATTTTTATTCACATTCTCTTTTTTACATTTCTTAAGACGTCAGCGTCGTTTAGCGCCATTATGCTTGACATTTAAGTTTTGCGCTACTTAGCACGTCGTCATCGTATACGTCAGTTGTTTTGTTAGTATTGTATCTCAGGCTATCTGGCATTAATGTGTGATAAAACTTTTTTTTTTATTTGAGTTTAACACCATTCTTAAACAATTTTTCAGTAATACAGGGGATCCAATTTACCGTCCAGTTTTCCTGGACTGTATTCTAACCAGTACTAACTTACCCTTCTACAAGGTACCTGCAACTTCTTAACATGTGGAGGAAAATCAACATTGTTATCAAATTTTCATGGAAGTGTATGACCTGCAGCAACCAGAAATTGAACCCGTATCTCCAGGTTACGAACCCAGCACACTAACCATAGTAATCAATAAGAATATGAAACAGGACCCTATAATCACACAAGACAAATTCAATAGGAAGATAGTTTGCAAGTCTATTGAGAAACTCTACTATAAAGCCAGGTTGATAACATTGACTGAAATAATATATTTATATATATAGACAAACCTATAAACAAAGGCCATCTTTGGAAAGACCTGATGTGGCCTTTATTGACAGGTGGCTTTTATCTTGGGGTCATTTTATTTAAAAAAAAAAAAAATGTTTATAAAAGAATGGCCTTTATTCACAGGGTGGTCTTTACTCAGAGATGGTCGCTAGAAGGTTTTACTGTTATTCTTAAGATTAAAAGTACAAAAGTTTACCTGTCCATCTGTTAGCCGATTCTTTAGCTGTTTTAGTTACTTCCTTAATCTCATCAATAACTTCAGGATCACATTCTCTGTAACATTCCAACTCCCTCTCCAACTTTGAGTTTTCACTTTGTACTTCATTTAGTTGTGTTAAGACGTCTGTTCTGTTAGACTAAAAATTCAGACATATTTCAAGTCATGGTCTTTTAAAATACAGAAGACAAATATTTTTAGATCAGAAACTGACATTCATTAAGTTATTTTCAATTTTGTCTAAAACGTACAATGAGTGAAAATGTTAAAAAAAGGTCTAATCATGGTATTTTCTTTTCATCTATGACGATCTAAGGTGTAAATATGAATATATATATATATATATGCAAAAGTAAGAAGAAGTGTTCGTGAAACGGATGCCCCCTGAGACCTTGACCTTTGACATTCTGACCTCTAAATCAATAGGGGTCATCTACATGTGATGACCAAACACCTAACGACATCTGAAGAGCTTCTCAGCTCTTCTCAGCTTCATAATCATTCTCTAGTTTGTTTATAGACAGACGGACAGACCAATGGACCTTCTGACTGATCAACATGTGCAAAGCAATAAACCCCCTTTTCTGCAAAGGGGCATAATTAATGAGATAATAAACAAATTAACTGACTGTTTCTTCCTTCCCTACTTTAGCCTGAGCCACACCATCAGTTAACATTTGTTTTTTATTTTCTGCATTGGCAACTTTCTCCTGAAGATCTTGTAATTTTCTTTTTCTCTATAATATCAAAACATCAAACACTCTATTCACATTAATAATAATAGACAATAAAAATTCCACCTTAAAGCCTAATGTATGGATTAGTAAGCAATCAATTAGTAAGAATTTATAAAAAAAAAAATTTCAAACATTACTATCAGTATCTAGTATGTAATGATTGATTAATAATGAATTCACTGGTTTGATAAATAAAATTCAGTGGAGGACTGAAAATAGATCTTTTTTTTCATAATTATCATTTTGTTTATCAAATTATCCAATTTTACTGTAAATTCAACAAAAAATCAAAATTGAAAATACTGGGAAATAAAGTTGGAAACCAGGAAACAAAAAATGTCCAGAAGCAAGGCATTGATTAAGGCACAGAGTGTAAGTGTAGAAAATACAACCTTTTCTGACACTGTAACAAAGCTATTCCTGCACTAGTAGTTTCAGATATACAAAGAAATAATCCAAAGTCACACAACCCTTTCATAATTTTCTCTTCTTGTTACTAAGCTTGGAAACCCTGAAAACTTGAATCACAGTATATAAAAGGTTCACCCAAGATGTTTAATACATAGTTCCCACGACTACAATATTTACCTCCCTTGGTGGCCATCTTTGTTGGCAAATTCAACAAGCATTGATAGAAGATATTTATATTTTTGTTTTAATAATTCTAAATAAAGGATATTGATATGTGACGACTACATTTTCTTAAACCTCGTGTGCTTATGGCCTTTACAACTTAATGATTAAGTTATCTTTTATGAAATGAGTTGTTTGATAACCAATTTTATAATTTTTTCTATTAAGTGCATAAGAAATTTGCCAATCAAGATGGCTGCCAATGGAGGTAATTATTGTAGTTGTGGGAACTATGTATACTTACATTTTGACTAGTTTTACTCGGAAATGCCCAGAAGTAGACGGAAGTACCAATCTTATCAGTATCTACCATACCATCATCTACAAGACTTGTCAGAATCTCTTTCACTGACATTGATGTAATACCTTTCTCCTTCTGACACTGTCTCTCCAACTCCTTTAGCTGGAAAAAATCTTTCTGAAAAAAAGGGAACCAAATATCTGTACAACTCTTATATTTAAAATCAAAGACATGTATATATACATGGATTTGCTATGGCTAATTATAGCTAAAACATTACGGAGAGAATCCAACAATCCATTGCGGCTCTCAACTATGTCTGACAGCTGCAATTAGGTGTTTATGAACTTAGATATACTAGAAAACTCTGGTAGACTAGAAAACTCTGGTAGTTCAATGGGCACAGGATAGTGCTCAGGATGCAACAAGCTTCTTAAAGATGCATTAACTTACTTCTAACTGTAAAATATGGACGTTGGGAAGCCATGTGTGTATATTTATTTAAGTCCTTGCTAAAAAACAGTGTATAATTTAAAAGCTCTATCTGACAGTCCTATTGTTGGCAGAATAATAGATTGTTTACATGATAAGAATCAAACCCAAGTACCATCATTTGAATAATGAATATTTGAAGCAACCTTCAGTACATCAGAGACACTCAGACATGTAGATAATATCGAGGGCTCAGCGCAACACTGTCATAACTTGTTCTTATTTCAATATGAGTTACGACACTGTTGCGTTGAACCCTCGATATGTCTCTGAATACATTTTGATATACATTTTGTACAACAATAAAAGAAAGGGTGACAATTAACTTAACACTCAATACACTTATTATATTAATTAAAGGTCATTCCACAAAGTAAAATTAGAAAGTGACATGTTTTACCTTCTCAAAGAAAAAGTCCATCATTCTACTTCTTTTCTCATCTACACTCAGACCTTTACGTTTTGACTGAAAAACAAAATCATTAGAATAAAACAGTAAGCTGTTAAGCAAGAGGCCATGCACCTCACCTTGTTCTTGTATACTGTCAAACCTGTGTTAGCTGCTGTAATATGATAGCATCATATAGCTAGCATCTCAAGGGTTAGCTCCCTTAAGGTGAATCGTCAAATCACAAATTTGTGAAAAAATAGCCACCTGACATTTTTGCTATGCGTCCTAAAAAGTGGCGTTGTTCAATAATTACTGAAAGTACATAACTAAAATGAGTTTTTATCAATAGCTAATGATTAAATGTACATTTCTGCACCAGTAAAATAATATTTGATGATTAACAAGTATCTATAATTCTCACCTGAACTTATGCAAATTCCAACAGCCAAAATAATGTATCATAATATCAAAATTAATTTAACCTACAATGTCCAACAATATTCACATTTCACAAAAATCCTCCACACATGTGTTTACACTATATGTACTACACAGTCGCCTAAACACACATGGAAGAAAATTCACTGAGTGAAAGTTGAGGACTGTGTTAAGAATTGAAAATAAACATGGAAAAACATTTAATAATGAAAATTCAAAATATGGAAACCCTCAATGACATATTGAAGTTATTGTTGGACATTGTAGTTTGAATTAATTTTGATATTATGATACATTATTTTGGCTAATGGAATTTGCATAAGTTCAGGTGAGAATTATAGATACTTGTTAATCATCAAATATTATTTTACTGGTGCAGAAATGTACATTGAATCATTAGCTATTGATAAAAACTCACTTCAGTTATGTACTTTCAGTAATTATTGAACAACGCCACTTTTTAGGACGCATAAAAAAAATGTCAGTTGGCTATTTTTTCACATATTTGTGATTTGACGATTCACATAAAAAAGCTATAGGTTGTGGAATGTGGCTACAACATTCCTTTTTTGAGTAAATATGCCACTTAAGTGACAGAATTCAACATTTATGAATAATAACATTCATCATGTTAATGAAAACTATCCAAATCGGAAATGAAATCAACAAATCATATATGATATTTACCATGACTTTCGTTTTGTTTACTGTTTACTCAGATGTCAAAACTTCCCGCGCTTTTTACAAGCGTCTGAATGCGGTATTACTGAATACCGAAAACAACTACAGATTACCGAAAACAACTTATATTATTGAAATTAATGATGTCATGATGTTTTTGATAATCTATATAATATAAACGGGTAATTACTAAAGTCATATACACAATTTCGAGTTAAATTATTGTCTTTTACGGAAGTTATGAAGATTTGTTATATATATATCTGCTTATCTGCTAACAGTAGGGGACAAGAGTAAGCCAGTTTATCAGCCAGACGAATAAAAAAGTGCACCGATATATACAGACAATTAACTATGTGCTGTTTTTAAAATATTGTAGCAGATTAACCATAAAGGAGACATGCGTCACTAGGTGCAGTAATTGTAAATATGTTCAATTGCAATACGTGTTTTCACATGTTTTCAGATGCAGTGCCTTCAATAAATGATAAAGAAGTACATTTTTAGTACTTTCATTTGTATACCATTCTAAATGCATGTCATTAATTCAGAGATTTTATATTTCTATTCATACAAAGTATTGAATTGCAATTTGTAAATATGATTTCTCTTCAGATGATTCAAGTGCTTCTTGGACAAGTGATGCTCTTTCATCTTGAGACAAACCTACAATTTAATTTAAGGATACATTTTAATAAATGTTTATTTTTAATGATTGTAAGGTAAGGTAACCTGATTATGTTTGCCAAATTATTATTTAGCCTGGTCTCTTTTCCAGTATTATTCAGCGTCTGTCTCATATATAAGTGCTAGAATAATTTAGCATAACATACTGACTTTCTATATTAGTGTCTTCAGCAGCAATGGTATGACATGCTTGATCTACCTGAGGCCATTGTAGAATGTATCCCGATCGGGAAATTAAGTTTCCGAATCGGGAAACATTGCTTTTTAGCAATTTCAGTGTTTAATTAAAAAATAACTGGAACATCTTAAAAAAATCTGAACGGCAGAAAGTCAGATATATCTTTTAAGTTCAATATGATGTATTCAGTTTAAAGATGGAGTCTGTTTTCTTATACAACGGGTGTTTTGAGTGAAACTAGTACAAAAGTAGTGATTTTATTTCCTGAACGGGAAATATGTTACTATATTTAGTAACAGGTTTCCCGTTCGGAAAATAAGGGAAACCCCACTTAGTGATTTCCCGATCGGGAAGTTTCCCCTACGGTTATCTATAAATCAAATATATTTTATTGGTTCCATGTTGAAGTGCGGCTTAGGTCTATGGGTGTGCTCGATTCGGCCGTCAGAACTTAACATGAATTCAATCCCGACGCTACCAAAAATTCGACCAAACGAGCGAGATCATGGTCGGAACTGAATCAAAAGTTTATTGATGGCTTGCCTTCCAAAGCATTCCTTTTCGACTAAGATCTTGACAGTTATAGTAGATAAAATCAAGGACTTATAAACATACATGTATATCAGTTCTTGATAAAATTAATATAAAATGAATTTGGTAACTTCTTTTTGGAAATGTGTAAATAAGAGTACATGTATTTAGCTATAAATAGCGACTGTGTCATCAAGCTAACACTAGTTGATGTAAGTATCACGCGACCTGTGTGTACACATTGAGTATTTAAGGTTAATTGTTTCTTTCGGTGAAAGATCAAGATATATTTCACGAGTGGCGCATATGTTTCCTCCAACTTTCCCACCATTTTGGTGCGGTCGAATATATTCGATTGCATGGGGCCCTCCCACTTATAAAATATATATATCCGGAATGGTCTTGTGCTTGCGCTTGTGCTGCATGTAAAACTTAGCAGTGAGTCCTATACAGTCGGTGTAAGCCTTTTCTGTATTTTTACATATATAGCTCCTTCAGATACTTAGTTTAATTTATATGTATTTTTGTATGTGATGTGTATATTTTAATTGCTTGCATGTAGACTATTTTTAGATAATTTATGTTGTTTTAGTTTGCTTTGCTTTGTACTATTTAGTTACTTATATAACTGCATAAGTCACATTGTTTGTATGCATGTATACATGTGCTTATTCCTGAATGTAATTTCATTTAGAGCTACTATTATTTTGATGATACGTTTACTATTTTATGTGCTTAATTGCCTTGACTAGTGACTATACTCTAGTTAATTCAACCTGCTTTAGTTTGCTTTCTTTTATACTCTTATATAATGTAGAAATGTATTGCCTTGTCCGTTTATTTCATCTATTCTGCTCTAAATAATTTTGCTTGCTTTGCTTTGTCCTTTAATTAACATATGTGCTTATTTCTTTAGTTGCTTTATATGTGTTTATTCCTTAATGCAATTTCTATTATAGCTGCTGTATTATTTTGATAATATGTTTACTATGTTGATTATATAGTCGGTTAAAAAGCTCATAAGAGCTAATTATAATATTGTATTGCTATATCCTCTTGCCGACTTTAAATAAAATTTACTTACTTACTTACTCACTTAATATCTAGAATTCGCAATCGAGCCCTATATGTACAGAGACCAGTTTACTGACCAATGACCCTATCATATACACTAAGTAACGACAACTCTGGATAGAGATTGTATTAAACTGGTTCCCGTTATCCCCGTAATTAGAACGGAAACCACCAGCGTCCGCCATATTGGAGGTTCACATTTTAAGACGATAAATTACACACAATCTGCCAGAATGGTGGTTTACTGTAGGGTTGTAGGTTGTTATAATAGAGCGGATAGGGACAATGATAAGTCATTCTACAGACTGCCAGTGGTAATTACCTGTCAAGGAGAGAAAACGCAGCAATTGTCCTCAGATCGTCGGATGTTGTGGTTGGCAAACTTAAATCAAGATTTTACTGGAAAGAACATGAAGAACATCCGTGTCTGTTCAGACCACTTTGTTAGCAGTAAGATTATAATTTTGTCAAACTTCTTATGAGAAAACCAGAAGTGTTTATCATTCATGATAATATACGACACAGGGCTTTTTTCACAGGTAGAGGATCGAAGGGGCCGTTTCCTTTATTTAGGGTAAAACCAGCGGTTCCAACTAATTGTACACAGCGAGCAATAGATGAAATAGCAAAATCATGAACGGATTGCTCGTACGTCTCGTAAATGTAGACTAGGGTAAAACAACACATAATTTTTGCCGAAGTGCAAGAAAAAAATTGATGTAAGTTGAAGTTCAGGAGAAAACTGCATGATTTTAAAGAATTTTCAAGAGGGGAAGACACCCGTTAATGGCCCCTGCATAATTATAAGGAAATAAAAACCTGTACAAGAAAGTTGGTTATCATATGTAGCGGTGTGGCTTGGATATATTCACCAGCCCAGATGGTACTGTGGAGTATCAGATTCTGACTTACAAGCAGGAGGTCGCAGGTATGAGCTCCGCATAGGGTACACTATTTTCCTCCTATTAAGTTATGTATTTAGTAACTTGCACTTATCAAACTAGTTAACTAACTTGGTGAATTGTCAGCTATGTATTTAGCTTAAATGATGTATTGCAATGTCAAACTTACAAACTTAGAACTGCTTTTCATGTCACAGTTGCATGCATGTAATAAATACTTCTTCTTTGCATCTGCTTCAGAAAAGAAAGCTGATTTGTATGATCAGGGCAATCTAGATTGGGTACCAACTGTCAACATGGGATTGAAGCATTCACTGTCACCGATTTGTCCTGATATGGCTTCAAGCAGATACAAGAGGCGCAAGTATAGAACCAAGAAAACAGATGCTGCCCAGACCCTGATGCTGTTAAGAGATGGTGGAAGTGAACCAGAATCAGAGGCTGTTAATGTTTACACTTCAGATGACCAAAAAACAAAATCCATTGCTACACAGACAGACATGGATTATAACTTAATGAATGCCATAGAAAGTGAATTACAGAAATTAAGAAATGAAAATATTGACCTGAGGAAAAGACTGTGCGCAAACTCTTGATTCATTGAAGGAGATGATGAAAAAGCAAAAATCTTTTCTTGACAGTGTAATTTTACTACATGTACTTTGAAACTTTGTTTCATTTGCTTGAACCATTCCTATCAAGTTAACAGTCAATTGAAAAATATAACTGTTTAACATTGACTCTTTCCAGACTGAGGCTGAATCTTATCTCCAGCACCTGTGTCTTATGGATTATAATATCAGTACATGTAGTTACACATGTCATGTATGTACTACAAAAGAAGCATGTGATCATGTGGCCAGAAAGAGACTGTTTGAGAAAGACCTGCCAATTTAAAAGCACAAGCTCTGATAATTATGGTCTTCCACTAAACACCATAACGCAGCCAAGTTCTGGACCTCAAGGAGTTATATAGTTTGTATCCAGTTCTTTGGGCGGTCGTAACAATGACAAATACTTAATAAGAGTACTGTGGGTTTTAAACAAGATAGTACCAGATGACAGGATTATCATTGCTGACAGAGGCTTTGACATTCAGTCAAGTGTAGGTCTAATGTGCGCAGAGGTGAAAGGAGAAGGTCAGCTTTCCCCATGGATGAAGAGACAACAATAAAATTGGCAAATGGAGTAATGTGGAGAGAGTAATTGGTCTAGTACAACACTGAATGGTACATTTCCCATTGAAATGGTAATAAAAGATGATGTTGGCATTCCACCTATTGGCAAGATTGCTACTATTTGCTGTGCACTTGTGAAGTTATGTGAAAGTGTGGTAGATTTTTAGCTCACATGTCACAAACTGACAGGGTGAGCATTTTTTATCAGTCTTCTTCGTGCGTCGTCAAACTTTACCTCGTGAACACACTAAGGGCCACATTTTAGCTCAATTTTCGCAAAACTGGGTCAGAATGTTAATATCAACAAAATCCAGTACAAATTCGATATTGGGCCATTTGGAGTGAAAAACTAGGTCACCAGGGCCAAATAAGGGAAAACCTTATGAACACTTTAGAAATCACTGTTTATATTGGATCTTCATGAAACTTTGTCAGAATGTTTATTTCAATATTATGTAGGTCAAATTTGATTATGGGTCCTTTCTAGTAAAAAACTAGGTCACTAGGGCAAATTACTGGAAAACCTTGTGAACACTCTAGAAGTCACTGTTTTGATTGAATCATCATGAAACCTTGTCAGAATGTTTGTTTTTATAATATCTTAGACAAGTTCGAACATGGGTCATCTTGGTCCAAAAACTAGGTCGCTAGGTCAAAAAGGAAAAACTATGTAACACTGTAGATTTCACAGTTATAATTGGATCTTCACCAAACTTTGTCATTTTTTTTGTTTTAATGATATAACCATCAAGTACAAATATGGGTCATCTGGGGTCAAAAATAGGTCACCAGTCAAATCTTAGGTAAAAACCTTGTAAAAGCTCTAAATGTCATTGTTTAATTGGATCTTGGCCTAACCTTGTCAGATTGTTCATCGTAATGATATTAAGGACAAGTTCAAATATGGGTCACCTAGGGTAAAAAAACTAGGTCATGGGTCAAATCTTATGAAAACCTTATTAACACTGTATGTCAAATTTTGATTGTATCTTAACCAAACCTTGTCAGAATGTTTGTCTTATTTATATGTAGGACAAGTTGTAACATGGGTCATCTGGGGTCAAAAACTAGGTCACAGGTTCAAAACAATGTCTCAATGAGTAAACAATGATTGTCATGTGAGTGATATAGGGCCATCTTGGCCCACTTGTTTATTTTGTGTGTATTTAATATAGAAATACTTTTCTATGCACAACTTCTACATTTCTCAAGGGATTTTAATCAAACTTCATGAAATTATTGTCATCAGGTTCCCAGCTCATTAGAATGATTGGTTTTATGATTTGATCATTTTTGATGGAATTATTTCTATAGTTACACTATAGTTTGCAGTTATGCCAGAGCTTGTACTGTCTTTCTTTCCATTGGTTTAATATCAGAAGAATACTAGTATGCTGTCTGTTGTGAACAGTTGAATGCTGTTTCTAGACTTATGCATCAATACTGAAGGAATTTATATATTAAAGAATGTTCTATTTAAATAATGTGGAGTTACATGTCCCTGACACTATGTTACGCCTGGAAACAAAGTAGACAGAGAACCAGACCAATGCTATTGCAACTTGATATAAGGTAAACGTTCGAGCAATTTTTTTTTAGCTCACCTGATTTCATCAGGTGAACTTTTAGGATCGATGAATGTCTGGCGTCCGGCCACAATTAGTTTGTTTACACTCTAGCATCCACAGTTCTTAACCTATCGTGATCAACCTTGGTCACAATGTATATGGCCACAATGTCTCGGCTAAGTTCGATTATGGGCAAAATCGGACAATAACTTCAAGAGTTATGGGCCCTTGACTTAGAAAATGTGCTACATTCAGCTTGTTCACACTCTAGCGACTTCATTTACTCACCAATCCTAATCATATTTTCAGTAAATGTGTATAACCAACAGATCTTGGACAAGTCCAATTATGGGCGGAATCGGACTAGAACTGCAAGATTAATGGGCCCTTTAGCTTGTTCACACTCTAGCGCCTTCATTTAATCATGTGTATGACCTTAGGGTCTTGGACAAGTTATGTTATGGGTGGAATCGGACCACCACTTCAAGAGTATAATGGGCCCTTGGATTAGACATTTTGCTACGTTTTAGATTGTTTATCAGTATTATACCTTCATTGTTGTTTTGATCTCAAAATCTACGTAAAAATGGCTTAAATACGAGATGAAAACTATATTATTTGATCATTAATTATAGTGCCTTTGTTCTCAGGTGAGCGATCTAGGGCGATCTTGGCCCTCTTGTTTTATCATATTATGATAACTTTCAGTTTTATTTACAACATATTTCAACAATTCATGAGTATTGCCTTAATTCTAGATGTCCAGTAAAACACAATGCCAACTCAACTAGAACATTATCAATTTTTGGGATATTCATTATTGAAATTACTGTTGTATATTCACACACTTGTTCAACACTGGAATAAGAGCTTCATGAAATGAGTGCATGAAAAAGTAAATAAAAATAACAAAGGCTGACTTAAAAAGTTCAAACAGTCCCATTGGTCAATTCATTAATAATTATCCCCCACCCTTTGATATCCTAAACTTGTTCCCGTTCCATGTTGCAGTGCACCAGGTAGTTGTATAGAGGTAGATGCAACTTCCTCGATAATCGTATATGTATTAAAATAAGGTGTCGTCGCCTAGCTGGTGTATAGATGATCAATAATTAATCGATATTTTATTGTTTTAGCGATGTATTACCGTAGCATAGCGGGAGAGTATTAGACACCTGTTATTAAAATGGCTGTTGTTTTATTAATTATGGACTAATTCTTTTAAATGTAACCTTGTTAGAAAGCTGAAATATAGCCAATTTTGGAAGTGTACTTATTTTTTCCCTATCTTATAAATTGATCGAGAAATGACGAGTTAAATGAGATTCATTTTTTTTTCGTTTATCACGCCGTGGTGGAAACATGCCCGACTTTGTGTACATGTTCAAATAAAATTGTCATGTTTTTGTCAATCATTAACCGATTGTTTTTTAAGTAACCATGTTAAAAAGCTGAAAGATAGCTGATTTTAGAAATGTACTTATTGTTTCCCTATCTTATAAATTGATCAAGAAATGACGAGTTTAATGAGATTTTTTTTTTCGTTTTTCGCGCCGTGGTGAAAAAATGCCCGACAGTGTGCACATGTTTTAGTTAAATGATCATTATCTTTTCACCAAAACATTTAATAAATATTGGAAGTAACAGAAGATTGTGTTCAGTAAGTGTTCCCAGTATCATTTTTGGTATAAGAAGTGAGGAAAACCACTTCATGTTTGTCGCAGTAAGAGGCATACATTTTTTAAAAGTGGTCAATTCGACCCCTTTTTAGAGAAATTTCACAACTACACAGAGGAAACATTGTCAACAAAATCGCCTTACAAATCAATGCAGATGATTCTTTAATGTATCAATCATTGAAAAACATTGATTTTGAACAAATGCATTCATCGGCATTTACACCTGTTCTGCACCAATTTACCACTTATTCACGTCTTTCTGTCAATTTTCCGCCATTTTTCAAAATACTCGATCGGCAATGTCGAACTTTTTCCCTTTAATTTAGCCTAATTACAAGACGATACATCAAAATTAGTCATGCATGCTTAATCTCAAAGTACTTAAATATTACATTATACCATATAAATATTTTCCGAAGATAAGTATTGATACGGCATATATCAATAAAAGTTTTACTATATGTCCATTCTTTTCAATGCGACTGCGCATGCGCGCGTGGATAACGACAAGTGTTTCGACCGGATTTTTAGTTGCATCTACCGTTAATACAACTACCTGAGTGCACCAAAGGCTTTGTACACACAAGTCAACGGGGACCAGTTTATTGATATCCTCGCATATCTGTACAAGGGAGGGAACTCTAGAAAGGAAACTATGTAAGGGAGATAATTGTGGTGAGACTGATGAGCTGAATTAACACATTTTTGGAAGGTGACTTCCTGAGAAATAGAACTTTGAACATGAGTGTGTATAGGTTTTTGTAATTTCAGATTTGCACGCTTATTGACAATACTGAAATTATGATTATAATTAATTCAGTTGCGTTGAATGTAGTCTTTACCGTTTCTACATGTGTTACCAAGTTTCCCTGAGTAGTAGGTACTGGGTTCGAGCTGTTTCTCTTACACAACTTGATTGCTATAGATACCTTACACAGAAGACAAAAGGGTACTATATATATGAAAAACATATTCTTTGCTTGGTTTAGCATTCATATAGTAATACACATCAATGTAACTATAATTATATAATACAACAATGTGGTACATATACAAATCAGTTACCCACAAGACCAAGTATGGATAAATTTCCAATTTTACCAAAAATTCTCTGAAAACCGGAATTCTCAGAAAACCGGACTTTAGGTTCAGTCCGGAAGGGTCCGGTTTTCATGGTTTATATTGTACATACTTGACCTTCAAATTCTAATTCATAATGATGATAATATGGACCTTTTATTTATTAATGATGGGTTTATCTCTAACACATCTAAACTTCGCTTCTGACAGGGCTCTCAGTGCTTTGATTTGAATCTAAGAACTGAAGATGTGGATAGAATTATAACATTGGTTTGTTTAATACATAATTAAATAAAGTTTGATTTTTTGTGACAAAATGTATAATATTTATCTTTTACAGTCAGTCACTATATGCTTATAATCAAAGTACTGAAAGAACTGACGGCTGGTGATTTTTCCATTCTTCTGGTTGCAGGAATAATTAATCAATTACCCGAAGCTAGTCAATCAATGACCCTGGTGATACCTCGCATTCGTGATACAATGTCGCATTAAGTTGCCTAGCAACCGGCACCGAAGCAACTCTGTCCTTGGGATCCTAAACAATTAATTTGCATGAATATACAATTATAAAAAAAGTTAAGAGGCAGTTTTTTACCGACCCTCGAATAATCTCTACTTAGAGTTGTCGTTCCTTTCCAATCCACACATAGTGTGAGCGTAGCGGGAACGACCCCCCGATTGACTCCCCGTATATCAATCGGATCTCCCCAGCGTTTGTCTAAAGAAAGTACCTCGTACATACTGATAGGCAGGCCGCCATTTTGTTGTCATTTTTCGTGGGCTCCTTTCCAATTTGGGAATCCCGCGATGGAAACAACTTGATTCTCTTTAAATGGGAACTGATGTCCATTTTATCAATTGGCGAACGATAAATAGGTTTGAAGGTCTATAATTCTGAGAATAATTCTTGTAAACGGGTACCTATAGTGTTTGAAAAGTAGTTACCGGAATCCCATAACCAAAAATTGTAACCCTACACTTATGTACGAAATGCCCAAGTAGTTACGATTGCCTCGTATAGACGTCACACCCCACTCGTAACTACTCGAGCATTTCTGAATCTGAAATATGCACTTTCTTTAGACAAAGGCCGAGGAGATCCGATTGGTCGCACCCCGACGGAGAACTCAATCGGATCTCCCCGGCATTTGTCTAAAGAAAATGCGTATTTCTCAGGGGGGTTGCCTGAAAAGCGGAAACAACTTGTTTCCGCGGAAACAACTATTTTCTACGGAAACAACTTTTTTTTCAAACGTTTATGAAGATATATGTCATATATGGTCAGAAAACTAAATATTATTATAAGAATTATTTTATATGATAATAATACGTTATAAAATGAAAATTTGGTTCATTTATATAGCCAAATAGTGATTTTGTGACTGTTTTTACCGATAAACCACTTACGGAAACAACTATTTTCTACGGAAACAACTTTTTTTTCAAACGTTTATGAAGATATATATGTCATATATTTTCAGAAAACTAAATATTATTATTTTGAATTGTTTTATATGATAATAATATGTTATAAAATGAAAATTTGGTTCATTTATATAGCCAAATAGTGATTTTGTGACTGTTTTTTACCGATAAACCACTTACGGAAACAACTTTTTTTTCAAACGTTTATGAAGATCTATATGTCATATATTTTCAGAAAACTAAATATTATTATTTCGAATTGTTTTATATGATAATAATACGTTATTAAAGAAAATTTGGTTCATTTATATAGCCAAATAGTGATTTGTGACTGTTTTTTACCGATAAACCACTTACGGAAACAACTATTTTCTACGGAAACAACTTTTATGTCAAATGTTCATAAAGTTATACGTAATATGTATTCAGAAAACTAAATATTATTATTTTGAATTGTTTTATATGATAATAATACGTTATTAAAGAAAATTTGGTTAATTTATATAGCCAAATAGTGATTTTGTGACTGTTTTTTACCGATAAACCACTTACGGAAACAACTATTTTCTACGGAAACACTGTGACTACTATTTCAAATGTTCATAAAGTTATCCGTAATATATTTTCTGAAAACTAAATATCCTTATTATGAATGGTTTTATATGATAAAAATACATTATTGTCGAAAGTTTTGTTCATTTATATAGCCAAATAATGATTTTGTGGTTAAACCGACATACGGAAACAACTATTTCCATTAGACTACGCCGAGTGATATTGACAGCTTTTTCAAAGACAGTATTAAAAAGTGTTCTGGTGAAACGCAATTAACTTGTTATAATCATGTTATCGTGTAAAATTTGAAATAAATTCATAACATTTAGTACTTATATCTTCTTGTTTGTTCTTAAATAAAGCAAACAAAATATCCGTTTGTTCTAAATTAATTTATAAATACACTTACCTCACACAAGATGCAATGGTCCTCACATATCCCTGAACACACGCAACAAAGTTCCTCAGACATTGTCATTAATATCACAAAATAAACACAAAATGAATATTAGTAAAATCCTATGTTCATCAAAAATAACACTAATATAAGTCCGATTTGATCCTGTTCAGTCAAATTAATCACAATAAAAAATTAAACACAAACAGTCAAAGATTGTATGCTTCTCTCATAAACAATCAATTGAACATTACGACCTATAGTACGCAATGAAATTATGAAATGCTTACAAAATCAGGGGCATTTTATATTCATAACTTATAAAAGTTTTTAACAATATTTTAATTGACTCAACCTAAATATTTTTTTTATTTTTTTTGGCTATTTTTGGAAAGTTTGGTTGGTTATCCATTATCCGCTGATCAATTAGCCGATCAATTAACTTGATGTGCTAAATACAATGTTCAATATAGAAACAAATTATATACCAATTATGTTTGTGCGAAATAAACTTGAATAAAGAAACAAAAATAATAATTTAATAAAATATTATGAATTTTATCAGCATGCATTTGAACAAATTTTCAAAGTTGTTTCCATATACCTGCTAAACACAAATGTCAGTCACTATACATAAAGTATTCGGAAATCACATATTAAAATTAATAACGATATGAATTCTTATGAGATATATATCTGAAATAAACCAACATTAACCGTTTTTATGAAAGATATATATATTCTTTATTTACAAATCGACAAATACTTGCCTATGGTACACACAACAGTACAAAAGCAATACAAACATGACAGAAATATAGAAAATGCATATAAATACAATACAAAACATTTGTGCTTTCCGAACATCGTTAAAACACAATAAAACAGCCACAAAGCCAAATTCAATAAAACTTTCGGAAATATTTTTTTATTATTTTAATATAACAATTCATTTCAAGGATATTATTTGTTACGAAAATATATGACATATATATCTTCATAAACATCCGATTTAAAAGTTGTTTCCGTAGAAAAAAGTTGTTTCCGTAGGTCATTTGAACGCAATAAAAGTGCCTCAAAAACGCTATAATTTGGCTATATATTTTTTTTTCGGAAATAATTAACGTATTGTTATCATATATACTAATTCACAATAGAGATATTAATTTTATTGTTATGAAAATATATGACATATATCTTTTTGAACATCTGATTTAAAAGTTGTTTCCGTAGAAAATAGTTGTTTTCGTATGTCGGTTCAACGCTATGAAAACAGCCACATCACTATTTTGCTATGTAAATGAACCAAATTTTCTTAAATAACGTATTATTATCATATAAAACAATTCATAATAATAATATTTAGTTTTCTGAAAATATATGACATAGATTTTCATAAACGTTTGAAAAAAAGTTGTTTCCGTAGAAAATAGTTGTTTCCCGTACGTCGGTTTAACGTTAAAAAACAGTCACAAAATCACTATTTGGCTATATAAATGAACCAAATTTTCTTAAATAACGTATTATTATCATATAAAACAATTCATAATAATAATATTTAGTTTTCTGAAAATATATGACATAGATTTTCATAAACGTTTGAAAAAAAGTTGTTTCCGTAGAAAATAGTTGTTTCCCGTACGTCGGTTTAACGTTAAAAAACAGTCACAAAATCACTATTTGGCTATATAAATGAACCAAATTTTCTTAAATAACGTATAGATACTTTATTTCAAATTCATTAGGCCGGAGACCTATGTGAACATATATACAACATATATTGACATACATTACAATAGACGTAATAGAAGACAACTGGTCAATATTAACAAGAGAACATTGTTGTAGTCGTTAATAACAATATTATAGACAATATGCATATTTAATGGTACAATGATAGAGAGAAAGAGAGAGAAGAGAGAGAGAGAGAGAGGGGGGGGGGGGGTCGAAAGTGATGTACATTTTCTGGTTCTTTGACAAGAGAAAACAATAAAATCTCAGTTATAGTCTGAACATAACATAAAGATGAAAGGTAAACAACAATACATACTAAGTATATCATGATACGCATCTGAGAAAAAAGAAAGAGGAAAAGATGAGAGAACAAGTTTTTTCGACGGAGAAGGTGTACACTTTTGTGTTTTGATTTTGCGTTTATATGACAATACGTAAGTTACATGACATAAAACATAACATAATATGAAACTATAATGCAAAAAAGTATCAACATAAAATATCAAAGGCATCATATTCTAATTTGCAAGTAATACAACAATAAAAACAAACTATACAAAACAAGATGATGTATAAACATTTATTACCTATGTGAGTAATGATGATAGTTACGAAATGTAGCAACAAAGATTTATTCAAGAAGTGAATCTCGATTTTGAAAAGCTTTAAAAATATAGACGCTGAGATTTTTAATTTCTAATTCATTTTTACTGCTAAATAATTGTTTAATTTTAAACATGCTAGGTCTTGTCCAGTAATATCTTTTTATATATTTTTTGCGTAGATCGGTGTATGAAGAACATTCCAAAATAAAGTGATATTCATCTTCAATTTTATCACAAATTAGACATTTCCTATTTTCTATCGGTATACTTCTCGGTTTGTGCCATCTGCCTGACTCTATTTTTAAATTATTGGACGAAACTATTAGCCTAGTCATAGCTATCTGATACTTACTTATATCAATGCATTTTAGATAAAATTGATGATCAAAATGAATGATAAAACTTAAAATAGATTGCCCTACTTGAGTTTTCTAAACGACTATGCCAGTTTTGAATTTTATTATCTATAAGACGTTGTTTGAAAATGATCAGAAATATTTTAGCATCACCTACATTTTGTGTTAACCAAACGTCGTAAAAGCCTAGCTCTGACAAGAGGTTACGGACTGATGTAACCCATGAAACTTTGTTTGGATAAAGATCCGAATCTTCTTTTAGTTGATTGTATATAATTTTACAAAATTTTATTTCATTGCATGTTTGTATTTTTAGCCAATATTTAATTATTTTGAGAAAGCGATAAAATTTCAAATCAAACCGGCCTAATATACCATTGACAAAATCATTTTGAGTACTCCTTTTAACATTTAAAATACGTTTGCAGTATAAAGTATACACACGTTCAATATTAGTTGCTTTGTTGAAGCCCCATACCTCACATGAATAATTCATAATTGGTAAAATCAACTTGGTAAAGAGTTCTAACTTATGACTAACCGTTACATACGGAAAATTAAGCAAATATCTATTTAATCTAAAAACAGCTTTTTGTGCTTTACCAGCTAAACTAATTTGTGTTGCATTAAAGGAACCACCTTGTGTAAAGACAATACCTAGATAGGAAAAAGAATTTACGATTTCTAAAACTTGGTCACCAAAGGTGAACTGAATATCGCGTGGCAATAATCCCGCTTTTCTAAATACAATTATTTTAGTTTTATTGACATTAACTTTTAATTTCCATCTTTTGCAATAGTTGAACAATAAATCTAAACCTTTCTGAAGACCTTCTGCTGACTCCGAAAAAATCACAACGTATTATTATCATATAAAACAATTCATAATAATAATATTTAGTTTTCTGAAAATATATGACATAGATTTTCATAAACGTTTGAAAAAAAGTTGTTTCCGTAGAAAATAGTTGTTTCCGTACGTCGGTTTAACGTTAAAAAACAGTCACAAAATTATTATTTGGCAACATAAACTTTTTTTCTGAAATAACGTATTTTTATCATATAAAACAATTATTAATAAGTATATTAATTATTATGAAACTATATATTAAATATCTTTAAAACTGTTTCAGATAAAAGTTGTTTCCGTAGAAAATAGTTGTTTCCGCTTTTCAGGCAAACCGTTTCTCAGTCGGTTTTGCTGATTACAAAGCTAGGAGAAGGAACTCCAGACTACATCGGACTACCGCTGGATTTTGGTTGATTTTGCAAGCGTCGCGACCAAAATCCAACGTCCATATACTCGTATTATAATTATAACGTATGATGTTTACTGTGGCAGAACCATTATTGCCAATGCCATGCATAATTGTAAGTTTTTTATTCAGCAAAATGAATAAAAGAAGACACCTGGGTCCGTATTCACAAAGCATCTTAAGATTTCTTTTAACTTAAGTCGAAATTTTTACTTAAGTGTATTTTTTGTCATGGTAAAAGATTGTAAACCAGTCATCAAAAGTGTGAAAATAAATTATCAATTTCATAATTGGCATCTTTAAAACAAAGATAAAATCATATTATTGTGATTTCCTCCTTTATATTAGTACAAAAGAGTTAAGGAAAAGGAAAATTATAACCGTTTAGTTAAACATTTATTTAAGATGTTTATTGAATACCGGCCCTGGCGCGATACAAATAACGAACATATTATCATAACACAGAATGATCATTACTCTAAGAGGCATCTCAATGATAGAGGTCAGCTGACCTTTATAGCTGAAATCCAGGGGTTAACTATCTTCGTGTATGACTTTAATGATCAGCGTGATAAACATGTTAAATTCAATACAATACGTAAATGATGAAGAACTTTATTGATAAGAATTAATTAAGTGACTCTAATTATAAACATAAATGTACATGTATCTTTGTTCCGACCGATTCAATTAGTTTTTTTAAGATTCAACATGATAAATCAATGTTCATATTGAGTGTAGAATTCTTTGTACGAAATACAAAGACAAAACGATGATCATTTCTAGCTGAATATTGTGGACATTGCTAAAACCTCTGTTCAGACGAAATCTGTTGAGACAAACATAATAATCATTTGGCCAACTTCGGGTATACTCCGCTTTAATCAATACTTCATTTGTTGGTTTAATGACTAAAGTTTCTGCTCGTTTTTCAAATTCTTCAGGCAATAGTTTAACTTGGTCGCACAAGAAAAGTTCGTTAAGGTAGGTTGGTTCCTGAGCAACATGCTCTCCAATGTGATATACTTCATACAGGTACTTCTCGTCATTATATTTGATAAACATATACCCATTCGTATATCCATACTCCTGACCGATGAATAAATCAATGGCCTCAAAATAGCTGCTGTGCATTAACTCGTAAACCTGGTACCTGTTCAACTGCACTTGCAACGGGACAGTGGTGTTTTTGGTCGTCAGTAACCATATTTCATTTAGTGTTCGTTGTAGTGTTGTCCATAGTCTGGTGGGGTTCACCGTCGGTAAAGGAAACTGTGCGACAGCTACGAAATATTCCACAAATTGCTCGTCCACGGATGGTCTATACAGTAAGGTCTTGATAATCCAATTTTTCATGGCTATTCGTTCCAACCATCTTGATTTCTCGCCATTTCTTAATTCAGACTGTATTTCAGATACAATGGATACGTCAATTTTTGTTGATTTGTCAAGTGGAAATAGTTTCAAGACCACGGTGAATGGGCCTCCTGTCCATTGTTTACTGAAAAACTTGCATTTTCCGCCATGTCGAATCTTTCCCGACGAACATTCTACACGACGGCATTCTGTCTGTAAATTTAAAAGTCAGATTAATAGCTTAAGACTGTTTTTTGAAATTTTATATCAGCATCGAACCGCAAGTATCATACATTAGTACCTAGTTTTCAATATAAAGTGTACATTATAACTAGGAAACACGTGCCACTGAAATATTTACTTAGAACCGCAAGTCTCGCCCAACTCTCTTTGTCCTCTATTAGCACAGTCCCACTCTAAACAGACCAAGTAGCCTAGTGATAACGGTATATATACCAGCTTAGTTTTTGTATTCGGTTTATCGAGGACATTACTATGAATAAATACGCTCGTGCCAAAACAAACAACTTGGGACTACTTTTCAATTCACGCCAATTGAGCAGAATTCCAGACATTTTTTATTTCCAATTCTACACTTATGTGACATTATAATGGTTATTATAGTGGCATCTGGCTGGTAATTACTAATCGCTCAACCAAATTGTGAGTTTGTATTCTACTCAGGACCAATTTGTCAATCTGTCCATCTAGCATACGGAAGGTTTGTGGTTCTACCTAGTTGTAAGCCTCGAGTCTTCATCAACCATTAAAGCTAGACAAGTCGCCACACGACCGTGACTGTTGGTGTAAAATCTAAAACCCAGAGAAAAAAGGTATTTTTTGGGAAGCATGTCCAACCATACTTATTTTACTATGTTGTTATTTCTTAAAGTGATTGAGTTTACTGCATTGTATTAAGCTAATTGCCAAATGAAGTGCAGAACTTACAGCAGCACTTCTTTTTAAATCAAACGCGCCTATAAAACTCAGCTGTAACAGTAACAAATAAAACAGTACCTGAAAGGAGTGAACCAATGTTTCAGTTGGCCTGCATACCTTCTCACTTGGAAATTTTTGACTGTCGAGTTGTACAGAATCGACAACATCCAATAGCGCGGTGAAAGCAACGCTTGACGGATTTTTGTGTTCCCGGTTCAGACATGTCGACACAACAGCATAGTCGTAGCCTACGTTACACAGGAAACAAAATATGTTACCATACACATTATTTAATGTTGAAAACGGAGCGTTTAATATTGGACAGTAATCCCATAACGGCTCCCATTCAAGGGCCTTCTGACTAACATTGCATTCACGAATAATATTATTTCTGCATTCTTGTGATTCTACGTTTAGGTGTTTTGGAGGATCGTATCCAAGGTAACAGCCTGCATAACTGACATCCTCGCCGTTCAGAAGTTTAACTACATCATATGAGTGTTCAATAACTTTATTTTGTATACAATATACCGCTAAGTTCCACGGAATTGTGTCGTAAACTTCATTGCAAAGTGCACATTCTGAATTAACAAATATGGCTTTAGTTTCCTCCGAAACAACCGGTGCAAACGACTTGTAATCTGTAGTGTCATATAAACACATTGTCCTGTTCTCTACGACAAGTCGATTTACAAGACATGAATGTATCATCGTATAATGAATACCTGTGATTTTCGTATTCACTGTTGCAGCCATACATTTTCTCCCAGCATCAGTTTTACTGAAACAACAGTTTTCGTCTTTTTCACAGTCTGGCTTACAGGAGCAAGATGCACAACAAGGACGTTTGGTGCTACTTGTAGGAAAACTCATGGTAGCATTTTCCTCACAAAATGAAGTATACGGACATAATTCTTGTAGTTTCGGCATAAATGTCCAATTGTAATTTGATGACAAAGTCGGTCCAATGTTTAGTAAAAGATATACGTAAAACAGCAGCTGGTAATTCATCGTTAAGCCGTTTAAGTGAAACTTTTTCTGTTCATGTGATGTTATTGACGCTCACAAGCGGTCCATCGAACACGTACGAACTTCGCAATATGATCACTAACCGAACTAGATAAAACTATTTCAAGATGTATACACACATATATATGTACTATGTGATCTTTTAGCACTCTCCGTGACAAACTGATCGATGTAACAAATATCTAATCGAGGGTTGGGGAATAAGCAACGACAGTATGTTTGTAAATATGAAACAATTTCAACAAACGACGTGATCATGTCAGATATAGATATCAAGGATCGATCCTTTTTCTGATCCACTTAAAACCTCACAAACTTTATATATTAATGTTACTTCCATTAACTATGAAATAAACATGTACATGCAACAGTATTCATTTTATGGTACATGTACTCGTGTACATGTTTTTTTGGGGCAAGAATTCGATAATGATCGATCTTTGCAATCGGAACTACATGGCGTTTGCCTAAAGAAAATGTCCCGGACATAATGGGCAGACGGCCATTTTGTTGTTGCTCACGGGCTACTTTCCATCATAGCCGAACCTGCGGATAGAACGCTAGAAACTAACCTATTTATCTTTCAAAAGTAACATGATGCCCATTTTAGCAATCGCGAACGATAATCTCGTTTGAAAGTCTGTAATTCTGAGAATGATTCTTGAAAACGAGTGCCTATAATGTTGAAACCGCATAACCAAACTTTGTAACCCTCACTTATGTACGAGCTGTATTTCTCAGTTACGGAAATCCCCGCGAGTAGTAATATATTCTGGAAACTTTTTTAAAAACCGAACTACTTAATCTAATTAATTTGATGAGGACATATATATATATATTCAACAGAGTGTTCAATGCAATCATAGTACCACCGCCGTGGTTGAGTGGTTAAGGTCGCTGACCTCAAATCACAGTAACCCCTCACCGATAGAGGGTCGTGGATTCGAGTCCAGTTACCGACCATGTCTTTTCATGTGAGAAAGTAGGCAATCGCTTACGAAGGTTTGGAGTCTAGTACTGGTTCTTTCCAGGAACGATGGTTAGGTGAAATGTACGCCTCGTATAACTGACTGTTGAAAACGGGCGTAATACCCAATAACACAAACAAACATCATTTCTTGCACTTAAACAGTCGAATTGTCACTATCAATATTCTGACTTCACTGCGGCAGTCCCAGCTTTACACAACCGGTTGACAGTTTCGCAATTTATTATGATTTGAGCTCTTAAATTTGTTCTAGCCAATTCTATCGGAAATGAATCTTGCTTGGGTTGAATGTTTCTACAGTTTTGTATTTGTTTTTAAGTTGTTGTGTCCTATCGTTTTATCTATAATTCCTTTTTTGCATTACATTTCTTTCAAATTGTTTATACTAAAAACGATCTTTGCAATGGACCATCTCCTGTAAAGATTGCGTTAACCGGTATTCGCGATGTACCGCTGCTTTCTCATTAGAGGCCTATATTATGTGCTATATGTCTTTATGGTGAAAAGCGAACTTACGTCACTGCTTTATACATTACTTTCGGAATGACCTGATTGGATGAAGTTTTTGATATATGTATACAATCATATACATCATCAGTATATGTCACTATCGTGATAATTGCTTTTTATATCTTTTAATGTTATTTAATTAAACACCAGACCATTCAAACTATTAGTTAGTCCTACTTATATGACCATAAATCGCGTTCAAAACAACTCATTCATGATATATTACACGTACTTTTATAACGTAAAAGTTATTGGCCTTTACCGCAATCCTGGATTATAATCGTAAAGTTAGAATGGTGAGAAAATATTGCCATTTTTTACTTTTTATTGCATATTTCAAAAGCATATTGTTGTTTTATCGGTTTTAAAAGTTCTCATTGGCAATAAAATAGAATATTTAGTAGCATCTGGAACGAGAATAGTTAATTAGTTTTATGGAAAAGGAGCATTGTCAGATAATTAATGATGCGCAATAAGAAAGGTTATGTTTTATCGTATAATAATAATCATCATTTTACTCGTGTTGAATAAAAATGCAGCGATGTTGGTAATTGAATTATGAATATTTTGTTTTCTATAAGATACATATTTTTATAATACATTTTTCCTCGTAAACTTCGATAAACTTCTTGAACAAAAGACAAAAATGCTATAAATTTTTCACCAGGTTTGATTGAAAAGTATCCCAATCCGTTACGACGTTGTATCTTATAGAAAACAAAATATTAATTTCTTTGCAATTGAAATCAAAGTTTGAATACAATGAACTTACCAATTGAGTTAATTTCTGTGAAATTTTACACGGTAGACGAGTTACATAGGGCCAGTTCTTTAACAAGAAACAGTATGTTTGCAAGTGGATTTATTAGTTGCGTTTGCATCGCGTTTCCCATATCTTTTAAAAAACAAACAACTGCCAAAGTCCATTTTAGAGTCAGTGTGAGAATAAGATTGGAAGAGGTGGTACTGAAAACTCAGTTTAACCAAGAAAAATAAACACTTAAACTCATGCACTTAAACACACAAAAAATAACTTTCACTCAGAAAAACACAAATACCGCAATAAAACACAGATTTGGTATTAAACTGAGCACATTTTAGAGAAGGGTATCCCCAGATGCTGAAACATTTGGCAATAATGAATCAAATCAATCTTCTAAATGTAAAGTTTCCTCAAGTTCTATATTGATTGCCTAAAAAAGACAAATGACAAAATCAATCAATAACGTAAAAATCACATGGGTTTGCGTTTTAAAAACATTTAAGTTAATATATTGATCGATCAATTACACATGTTTGACGTACGAGCAGAAATATACATGTATTTGAATCACGGAACCAAAGTTCCAATAGAAATTGATTTTATTTGAAAATCAACGTTCCGAGAGTACTGTCATGAGTGAAGTTTAAATGTGTTACTAGTAGATAAACAATCCTTAGAAAATTAAAGGCGCATATGTATTAATATCATTATGAATTAGAATTTGAATGTCAGATACATAATTCTATAGTCTTGACTTAATATACATATTAAGGCCAATTAACCACAGTTACTATAAGGGAAAACTACACCTTTTAACTGCATGTGTTTGAATGGAAGAAATATTTCTATTTCTAATGCTAAAAGTCATGACATACAGCTAGACATTACAGGCTACTGCACAATTTGAAAACCCAAACAAATAGGGGAGATCGGGGCTAGTTGATACACGGGGCTAGATGGTACAACACACATTATAATGCATGACGTAACGAATGATGTCATATCACTTATTTTTTAAAAACAGTCATATACTGTGAACACCAACGTTCTATGACAAAAATTATTTTACTGAAGTCCATTTGAACGATTTTCAGCAACGTAAGTATTCAAGTTCGGTACCCAGTATTTTTGTGTATTTTGTGTTATCTGTAACTGAACGTTTATTAAAATGAATTTGCTTCATGGGTTAGGTTCTGATTAAAATATAATCTGGCGGTAGTGATTATAGCTAGGATGGTAATTTAGAACAACTTTTATCAAAACTGCTCATTCTACGATCTTTACTTTTTTTTCAATTACCAAAACAGTAATCCATTTATTTCATTTTGTTCAACATATTATATACAAATAATTACACAGCAAAACAATCAATCATATATATAACTGTTATCATAACTGTTTTACTGTTTACTCTGATGCAAAAGAATAATAATAATGAAAGTGTGATCTTTGGGTTTCAGTCGAAACTTTAAGATGGCGATTTAAAGAAAATAAGAAATAGATGTCAAAGAAGATTGACATCTTGCAATTGTTAGATGACATTTTCCAATAAATAAAGAGAGTAGGTATAAGGAAAGAGAACATATCTAAAGTCAATAATGTTCGTTTTTGAAGAAGGTTTCATTAAAGCATGTTAAGAAACGATCCTTAACGCCCATTTTTTTATAGAAACATGCAAGAGTTTTATATTCAGCAGCAAAAATACTTAAAGTGTCAATAGGGTTTTTCCAGTTTTCACTTAAGAAGTAGGCCTTAAATACTATTACTGAATCCTATTAATGCGAGTATTTGATTCATATAGGGGCCTACAGGTATTTGTCATAAAAGATCTTGTATCCTATTACAATCAACTTTATGTGACGTATGTTTAAATTAATACCGCAATTTTTTAAAATGTTTTAGGTTTCTGTCCAAAGTTTGTTAGTTACAGGGCATTCAGTAAATATATGACTATAGGTTTCCGTAACATTACAAACATAGTAATTTTTTGTAGGGCTAATGTTCCATTTGAATCCTTTTTCATTTTATGTAAATATATTTTGTATCAATCTATATTTAAATTGTTTTACTCGAGTATCTGGTATTGCATGTAACAATAAATAAAATGATGTCCAGTCATTATTCATATTAAGTGATCTTTCCCAATAACGATGAGTATATATGGTTTAATGAACTTCTTAGAAACTATAATTGTTTGTAGATAAAATTACTATTTACATTTTCTAACAGTATGTTAATTATTTATTTGAAGTACTTGTGATGTGTGAACTTTTGTATGTTTTGACTCTTCCTTTTGCAATAAGATTTTCCAAGATTTTGGTATCGCTTTGAATAATTTGGCACATTCTGCAATCCAATTTTGAGTATGAATTAATTTTTGCTGAATTATTTCAGTGCTTAGCATGCCATTTTTATCTATAATATCGTTGATATACAAAATATCTGAGTCAATCCAATGGTTAAATACAAGGCTTTTGCCTCTAAGTTTAATATAGTTATTTCCCCAAATAATTTCTGTACGTATTTCTCGGAAGTTTAATTTTGTTGTCTTTGTTGTTTTTATACTTAACCAAGTGTTAATGATACTTTCATAGAAAGTGGGTATTTTAGTACTTTTAGACTTATTTATGTTTCTTAAATTATTTGAGTTCATGTAAAATATCAGATTGTTTTTACCAAAGGTATTGAGATAATATGTAGGTATCAGTTTCCATCTAGCTTTTATGTTATTACAAAGTGATTTCACCCATTTTACTTTTAGTGAGTTTATATAAGAGTTAAGATCTATCATTTGTAATCCGCCAAGGTTTTTTTCTCCTATTAATGTTGCTCGTTTTATTTTCTCTCGTTTTGAGTTCCATAGAAAGTGATAAAAAAGTTATTCGATTTGAGTCTTTACTTGATTAGGTATTGTTAAGAATGTACCCATAAGGTAAGTAAATTTTGGCAAAAGAAGTGATTTTATTACTTGAATTTTACCAAAGTATGTGAGCTTTCTTTTCTGCCAATTTTTAACAGCAAGTGTACATGTTTCTATTTTAGCATTCCAATTAAGTTGATTACAATGTTCTTGATCAGTTCCAAAGTAGACCCCCAGAGCTTTCACTTGTTTATTTTCCCATTTGATACCACCAGGACAAGCATTAAATTATTATGTTTAGTAGATCCTATCCATAAACCTTCAGTTTTATTTTATTTAGTTGTAGCCCAGATAATTTTCCAAAAGTTTCGATTATATTAAAGGGGCATACCCTACAACTTGGTGCATCTAGAATCAAGGCAAAATGATGATAAATTGAAGCTTGTAAAGAAAAAATCCGACGAAGAAAGTTTCAGCCAAAAATTCATCCAATTAAAAATAAAATCACAAAAATATTAGTTTCCATAAAAGATCGAAAACTCTTTGGAATTTGTTGTACAATTTTTGGGTGGAAGTGATATATTATTCATAGCTATGATTTTTGCGGCTAGTACCTAAACTAGTCATTTTATGACTTAAGTTCTTCTTGCAATTATCCATTATATATATATATATATATATTATTTTATTTTTTTTGAGGCCCCAACAGGGTAACCCCGTTTATTTCACCCCGTAATAGGTATGAGGGGGTCGGGGTCATCCCACCTTCATACCTTACATTTAATTTCATGATAAATATTTACTATTACATGGTAAAACTACTATAATGAACATAATATATATACGTTTTAATATCTACAATTTATAAAGTGAAATAAAGCAAAAATAAATGGATTATCTTATAATAGGACATAAGTAACAATAATGTGTAGTTATTCAATCAGGTGTCTTACAATTGACCATCTTTCTTTTTCAAGTTCACTCATATTTGTATTTTTATAAATGTCCCAAGCTAGTTTTAGACTACCTTTAAAACCAATACATGAAGGTAAAATATTTTTTCTTTTTGCCAAATATATATAGTATCTTTTCATTTCCAAAAACAAAAATTCATATTTAAAATCACTGTTTTCTGAACCTAAAATAAATGATTTACAGCATAATATCTTATCAAAATTATGTATGTTGTCTTTGATATATTGAAATAAATGTTGAATTTTGCTACACTCCCAAAATAAATGTACAAGAGTTTCTTCATGACAGTTACAAAAAGTACACATTTTACTATCAACAATTTTCATTCTAAACAAAAGTGAGTTTGTAGCCAATATCCTATGAATAATTCTTGTCTGGAACCATTGGATATATGAGTCTTTTGAACATCTGAATACCGCCTTATAAATGAAATGCCAATTAATGTCATTATTTACAAAATATTTGTTCCATTTTTCTTGGCTTGTTGGCACATCATTATTTTTAACAAAAGCCAAATAGATATTATTATTAATGTTTTTATCAAGTAAAATAGGTTTTATATAACAATTTATAAAAGGATATTGAACATTGAGCAGGTCTTTAGGAATTAAAATGTTAAGGTTCTGTATGTACCTTTTTATTGCTTGTTTTAAGCTATGATATTGTAAAAAGTTAATTTTCTTCTTGGTAATTAATTCTAAGTATTTTAAGTCTACAAATTCTCCATATTGATTAAAAATATCCTTAACAAATCTAAATCCTTTCTCATATAAAGTTTTCATGAAAAAATATCTACTTCCTGTAAGCAAGTTGTGATTATAAAACAATGGCATATGAAGCACTTGTTCTACATCATCTATACAAAGTTTATCTATAAACAAAGAATAAGCCTTCAAAACATCAATCCAAAAAGCATTTTTTATCTTATAAGTAATCAGTTCACAAAATTGTTTTCCTGTATTAAAAATTTTGTCAATATTGAATAATGAATTCACTAGTGTATAACATTTCCCTTTGTTATTACTGACATATTTTTTTAACCATTTTATCTTTAAACAATGTATATAGCTGCTAATATCAACCATTTTCAGTCCACCTTCTCTGTATGTTTTGATAATAACTGTTTTTTTTTATTTTTGCTTTTCCTTCCCATACAAATTCATAAAATATATCATTAAGTGTTTTCAAAAATAATGTATTAGGTGTAGGTAAACTTGTAAAGCAATGAATAAACAAAGGAAGTAACATCGATTTTATGACAGTAATTTTTCCAATGGGAGTTAATTTTCTTTTCTTCCAGTGAGCAATGCAATTCTTAACTTTCTGAAGTTTTTCTTTAAAATTTATATCTATCATTTTATCTAAATCAACATCAAAGATCAATCCTAACAATTTAAATTGTGTATCACCCCATGTAAGTTTCCATTTAGTCTTAATCGATCTGGTGCTATATTTAAGGGAGCCTATCCAAATGACTTTAGTTTTATCAAAATTGACTTTTAATCCAGAAATCATTGAAAATTTATGTAATAATTCTAGGACAGTATTTAGTGATTTTTCTGATCCGTCCAACAAAAGTGATGTATCGTCTGCAAATTGAGATATTTTATATTCTTCACTGTCAATTATAATACCTTTTATATCTTTGCATTTTCTTATTTTTATAGCCAATATTTCAGCACATAAAATGAATATATATGGTGATATTGGATCACCTTGCCTGCAGCCTCTCTTAACTTATCCATTATATATTGTTTTACATATACATCTAACACAGAATGTTTGTCAGTTGTAGGGTATGCCCCTTTAAGTGAATTGATAACCTCTGCTTCGGACTGAACGAATCTATACGGGTATTTGGGAAAACCGAAATCTAACCGAAATCAAACTTCATAACCGAAATCTAACTGTGATGGTTAGGCAGATACGCTTATGTGTTGTGTGTGACTTGTTTTCTTTGTCAAATACAATAATCAATCATACTGCAAAATTTCAGAGGATAGTTTTGTCTTAAAATGATTTTATTCAACTTTAATTTGTCATATGATCTATGAATTAATATGTTTGATAATTAAAAATAGTAAGACAACCCCCAAATCGCGTATGTCTATAATTTTACACGTTTATGTTAGTAAGTTGTTTTCGTTTGATACAATCAGAGACGTATACTTTGTATTATACGTCTCTGGTCTCTGATACAATAATTCACACGGGGAACACACAAATCGATCGTTAATTCAAATTACTAATTTTATTTTTTTTGTTCTCAAAATTCTCAAACATAATCTGAAGATAAAAGTATGAAACTTAGTGTGGTTTTATTGTAAAGGTTAGATTTCGGTTATGAAGTCAGATTTCGGTTAGATTTCGGTAAATGTTAGATTTCCGTTTTCCCAAATACCGGATCTATACTTATACATATGTACAACAAGAGATCGATGCTATTTAATTTTCACTGAACGCGGATGTAATAACTTAATTAAGAGGCGACATTTATTTGTAAGTAGAAAAAGTAGTATATAGCTATAGTTAGGAGCTTCGCTTCTAACAATGTTGAGAAGTAAAAACATAAAACCTTAGGGTCGTAAAATCAATTGCTTAGGCGTAAAAATTGTTTCTCATGTCATGGTTGCAAACCCGACCTACCCTGATATGTTTCCCTCCGTAACCCTATACTTTTTATTAGGCCTGAGGCTGAGGAACAGAACATCCCTATCTCACTTTTTTACCTTTCTTCTCGCTTTCAAGCGCCAAAAAGAGCCCCGGCCTACCGATTCTATTTTTAATGAGCATGTACATCCAGAAACAAACATTTTTAGGCAATGAGCTTGGACCGGGCATTACAATTTACCGTTTTTAGCGCGACCTTCTATCCGGTCTGGTTACGGGATTTACGGATTGCTAAATTTAGAAATTACAGATGATAGGCGTTGTTTGGTACCAAATTTAACTATTTGTGGTTTACCTAAAGGTTTGTTGATAAATATATTAACATGATTGACTGTATTTGATATCTATATTGTGTTAAAAAGTGTATGTATTCTTAATTGGCTTATTGTCCTTAATTCGGATAAGTATCAGATTCGGATATATTAGTTATGACTAGCAAACTAGCGTGTTCATTGTAAAAAGTAAGTTGTAGCAGTATGGTGTATAGTATTTGTATAAATTGGCTGTAAAAATAACAGTCCGATTAACTCATTTGGTAGGCATCTGACTTGCAAGAAGGAGTTTGCGGGTTCAAGCCCCCTGCATCGGGTACATTATTTTCCTCCTCTTATACATGTACCAATGTAGTTATCTCATGTAATTAAATTATATGATGATAATTTATCTTGGATCACATCTACACATAGTTTTTTTAACTCATGGGTGAATCAATAATTATCCATAGAATCATCTCTGAAATTGATTTAAACGTAAATTAAAAAAACATCTTGGATTATCATGGAGACAGAATAGTGATTATTTGGCATTTGAATATTACGCTGGTGTAAATTTTTTAATGCGAGGAGTACTTAAAATACTTGTTGCTACAAAGCACACTCAATGAGGACAAGTTTTAACTGTCAGTAATTTTCATGTTATTCTCCTATCAATATTTATATATTATTGTACATGTATATCAATTATCATGTCTTTTCAGTTCAGCAAGATGTCAGAAAACAAGAAGAAACAGGATGAGGCACTTATGAAAAATCTCATCCATTTGAAGAGACATGTGCTTGATGTTAAGTTTGACTTGGACACAGCTGCTTATCAGCCCATAGAAAATATTGGAATTGGTGCTTATGGCGTTGTTTGTTCAGCTATTCATAAAAAAACTAATGACAGAGTAGCTATCAAAAAAATACCAAATGTGTTTGATGTGAAAGATGTTGCCAAGAGAACATACAGGGAAATAAAGATCTTAAAACATTTCAAACATGATAATATCATACGTATACGAGAAATTCTGAAACCTAAAGAAACTCTTGCTGACTTCAGAGATGTGTACGTTGTGTTCGACCTGATGGAAAGTGACTTACATAAAATCATTTATTCGAAACAAGATCTTACTGAGGAGCATGTACGCTACTTTTTGTACCAGATACTCAGAGGTTTGAAGTATATCCATTCTGCCCATGTGATACATAGAGATCTTAAACCTAGTAACTTACTAGTGAATGAAGATTGTCAACTTAGGATTGGTGATTTTGGTAAGGCTTACTTGGTATTGTTTTGGAAAAAGAAAGAGGCAAATTTTGGGAGGGGAATATTTAAATTATGCAAATAGGGAATTAGATTTGTTTATGAAAAATATAGCTTATAGAAAGGAAGACGCTGACTTTCAGTGTCACTTTTAGAGCATAAAACCCCTGACTTATACTGTTAATGTTGTTTCGTAAATGTTCAGGTCATAAAAATGGGACATGTTCTAATGTCAATGTTTTTTTCTCTCTTGGCAACTTTTCAAGACTTAAAAGCTCATTTTGAATAGCCCCATTACATAAGGGGCTAAGCAAGAGTCACTGAGCCATATTCTTGTACAGCTGTAAATCCCTCCTTCAAATTTTGAAAATATGTAGAATTATTTTCTTGATATCCTCAGTTTTGTGGAATTTGCCCAATTGCTTTACTGTATATAATATCTTTGTACCATAATGTACAATGTAATATGTCAGGGCCTTTTTTCCAAAAATTGGGAAGGGGCCTTAGCCTTTCATTTTGGGAAATTCAAGCAAGATATTTGGCCAAATTTTGAGAAGGTTAGACAACCGAGTTAAAATAGCATTGTATTTTTGGAAATTTCTTGCAATTGAGAAGTCACCGAAGTTCGGCCTCTGTTATAGAAGGAAAAAAGGCCCTGTATGTAAACACTTGAGATATCAGGAACCACTTACAAGTAATTTTGTTGTTATCCTAAGAATGACAAGTAAACATTATGACATGTACAGTCTTTGACTATTATGTGTCTGTTGCAAGTTTGTTGATATGTTATAAAAAAAAGTAATATGTATTATGATGGTCCATTTAATGCTTTAAAAAATTGAGTAATTGAAAATACATACAATTTCCCTACATGTGTTTAGTTTTCACTCATTTTTTTAGGTATGGCTAGAGGATTCTCCAATTCACCATTGGCACCTAAGATATTCATGACTCAGTATGTGGCAACAAGATGGTACCGTGCCCCTGAGATAATGCTTTCACTGATAGAGTATGGTGCTGCTGTAGATATGTGGTCTGTGGGATGTATTTTTGCTGAGATGCTGGGACGTAAACATCTGTTTCCTGGTAAATTTATTCATTTAGACCATTCTTAGAAAATGTTGGTTACGTCACTCAAACTTTTAACAGTGGGTATATAGATTCAGTCTTCACAAAAAAAATTTTTTAATCACTGGACATTTAGTCCAGTGAAATTGCTAACTTTACTGAACCAAATGGACTTCTAGTGGACTAAAATGAGTAGACACAACATTTTATAAATTATAATTTGGCTATAAGTCAAATTTTTCGAGAGTGATTCAAATAGTCTGAAAAATGGTAAAATTATCACTGAAAAATTTACTGGACCATTGGACCACTGACTTTCAAATTTCCTGGACCAACGGCCATTTTGGTGGACTCGGTCCAAGGTCTGGGGCTAAATTTGAAGACTGTAGATGCCTGGTAAGCATTGGTTATTTTCGTTTCTTTTACATGCCGGAACTTAAAACTGGAAACTAAAAGCTGAAGAACTTCGAGACGGAAAATACGAGGGTTCAACGCAACAGTGTCATAACTCATATTGAAATAAGAACAAGTTACTACAGTGTTGTGCTGAGCCCTCGAAACAAAAAAACCAGTATTCTCTAATGAAATATAAGGATGGCCCTATTTGAGGAATTTAATCACATCATGAGGTTCAGTGGTTGACAAATATTACCTGAGGTTGAACTTTATGAACTTAAATTTTGTGTCATAAAATTAATGTATACAGAAATGAATACTTTTAATAATAACTGACTTTAATACATGTACAGTGAAGGGAGTATAAATGTAGTGCCTGTCAATGCAGTAGGTACACAGTGTAAGTTGACTGGCCTATTCTTTACACCATGGTTGTGATTTATGATCTATGCTTTTTATGCTGGTCATCAAACTGTCTGTTTGCTATTTTACTTGATATTTTATGTGAAAAATGACAATGTATGCATGCTTGTGGAGGTTTCACTTGCTGCAAGTCTGTTATTCTTATTCTCTATTATGTACTGTCAAACCTGAAACAAAGGCCACCCTTGGAGAAAAAAACATAATGTGGCCTTTATTGACATGTGACCTTTATTTGGAGGTCACTTTGTTCTTAATAATCATAGACAGTTTTTTAAACAAGGGCCTTTATTCACAGGGTAGCCTTTATTTGGAGGTGGTCACTAACACAGGTTTGACTCATATTTGATGTGCATGTCTAAGGCAGTTTCACTTGTACTTAACTGCTGTTCCTATTCTCTATTATGTATTTGTAATTTGTAAAGATGTTGGGCAAATGCCTTACAGACTGCAATTATTTCCGTCATTTTTATCCTCCCTTAGGCTCAAAAACATTTTTGTGTGTTTTAGGGCAACATTCTTGAAAAAGATCATACCGTAATCACTCGTGTATAAGAGACATGTTTTTTTCATCAATACGGTTGGATAAGCATTGAAATTTGTTTAAGTAAAATTGGCAATTGGTCATTAACCAGTTAAATACAACCAAAGATTTTAGATTTTTAAAGATTATAGGGTTGGGAGTTTCGTTAAGTAGGGTTGAGTTCCCTAAACAAATTTATTTGGAGGCCTGATGTATCTTATTTATGTCAATTTTATTGAGCTGCTGTTTTCTTCAGGTAAAGATGCTATATCGCAGATCAAGTTGATTGTTGGTATAGTAGGTACCCCGGATGACAGTCTACTGGAGTTGTGTCATTCACCTATCATTAAAACATTCTTCCAAGGTAAGTTGTCTCAGGGTCCCTGGTTGGGAGAACCCTCATGTTTCATTACTCATTTTGTTTCATGGAAATATTATGGTATTTTTTAGTAACATTTAGTACATTGTATTTACAATTCTGGAACCAAAACTGCAAAGCTTTTTTCACCTGGATAGAGCCAAGCCAGCCTGCACACCCATACTGTCTGACCTGGTTCTTGTCTATTTTGGTGACTTAAGTTGGCAAGTAAACATTAAGGTAGGTCAGGTTAATAGAAACAAATTTTTGAATGTCTAATGTAAAGTTAAAATTATTTCAGAAATCGGAAGTAAGGAGCCAGTTCCGTGGTCAAAGATGTATCCTAAAGCCAGTAAAAAAGTGATTAATTTCCTGAGTCGTATGCTGGTTCTTAACCCCAAGAATCGGATAACAGTAGAACAAGCTCTGGTACATCCATACTTGAACAAGTACCATGATCCTGATGATGAGCCTATATGTGTTCCTGGATTCAACTTTGATTTTGAACAAGATGTAAGTGTTTTGTATTGTTAGCTGTTCTTATGGGCCTTGGAAATAAATGTTGGTTTGCTATTATGCCCGCACTATATTACTGAAATATCATTGAAAACAGCATTAAGGTATAATGATCCTAATACTGTACATTTTTCTGACATTACTGCTCATTGCTGCACAAAAATAATAATATTACAAAATTAGTTTTAACCAATTAACTTACTTTAAGTTACCTTGAATACTTCAATTTATTTTACTACACATTTTAAAACTTAAACCCACTGAAAAAATTGGTGTCATGTAATCCAAACTTTTAAGATTGGGTAGGTAGGTAGGCATATAATTTTTTTGTATGTTTGGAGAAGCTGGAGAAAAGAATGAAAAAAATGTTGAAATGGCTAACAACTTATTGAGTTTAAAGATTTTTTAAACTCGGTTTCTTATTGCCAACCACCAGTTCTTAAAAATGGCCGAGGTTTTTGAAAAAGATCATGATTAAATTATTTTGTACGGACTTTCTATCTGAATTTGAAATGTGTTTCTTGGTATTAGAATTTATTGTGTGCTATTCTGTGATTCATACATATTGATTAGATCTTTTTTATTTGAAACTTTTGCTACCTATTCTCTGACCTTGATGTTGTATCCTTATGGATTTGTAGGGTTATGATTATTCATATGCAGCCTTTAGTTTTTCCTATATAATAGATGTTAAGTAATACAATCAAATATGTGCACAAAGGTCACTCTTTGAAAGACAAAATGTGACTTTTATTAACAGGTGGCCTTTATTTGGAGGTCCTTTGTTCTAAATAATAAATGACAGTTTTTAAACAATGACCCTTATTCACAGGGTGGCCTTTATTCACAGGTTGGCCTTTATTCAAAAGTGGCTGCTAACACAGGTTTGACTGTATGTCTTTTATTTCTTATAATTCAGGATCTAACACTGCCACAGTTGAGGAATAACATCCATAAAGAGATAATGGAATACCATGAACCGCGTACACCAACTCTCAGCTTCAACGCTTGTCTCAGACCGGTTCCCAAATCTTTTGAATCAACATCTACTCCGTCTGAGAACCAGTCTGATACAGCCAAAGCAGAAAACCAGTCCGTAGCTGTCAAATCTGAAACTGATGAAAAAACTGACAAACCATTTCCTAATTTAACACAAAGTAAAGCAATGGGACAAGCCAATGAAGATGATGTCTTTAAGAGACCTCTCAGTGCTAAAAATCAGGATACGTCTGTACACGTTAAGACTGAAAATTTGCTAAATGCGGAGTCTACAGACATAGAGATGCTGAGTGCCAAGTCTACCGATGGTCGTCAAATGATGTCAGCTTCTGTATCGGAAGATGTAAAGGGATCTAAAGAGAACAAGGAACCGAAGACTCTAGATGATAAACACAAAACTATCTCAGAGGACACAAAGATTCTCATCAAAGCAGCCTTGATGAATGCTAGTTTCAAGAAAAGAACAGGTAAATTTCGACTGCTTCTAGGTGCTTGGTGTCTCTTAAAGATATTCTGATAGTTGCTATTACGCATGTTAGTGCGCATTAGTGACAGTAATTTTACTTTTAAACATAATTTTTTATAGGCAAAATGAAAAAATATGGAGAGAATTTTTTTAAAACTCCATGATCATAGCACATATGATAATAGAAGCATTTTAAGCAAAAAAAAAATTGTGGTCACGGTGCCCTTGATATCCAAAGTCACATTCAAGGGCAGATAACTAAGAAACAAGCAGTACGACCCTTATTATAGTTTCGCTTGAATGTTTCAATTATCATATGCTATGATCATGAAGTTTTTAAAAAATCTCTATACGTTTTTATTTTGCCTATAATTTATGCCTATGTGTAAAATTGTGGAAAATGTCAGATATGTCCTTAAACAATTTGGACAATTTTCTATTTTGTGAAATTTGCTTGTGCTGATTATCTTTTATCAAATTTGTCTTACCTTTAGACATTTCTGTTGAATTCTATTTTTGCTCACCTGAGCACTGGATGAGCTTTGTGATCGGTCTTTGTCCATCCTTGGGTATTGTCAACTCTTGAACACAATAGAGGCCACATTTTTAGTTAGATTTTCACAAAACTAGGTCAGAATGTATGTATTGACAAAATCTTGGACAAGTTCATGTTGGGCCAAAAACTAGGTCAAAAGGTCAAATTAACTAGGCTCTTGATGCCACAGTTTTGATTGGATCTTAATAACATAATAGACAAGTTAGATCATGGATCATCTGGGGTCAGAAACTAGGTCACCAGGTCCCTTGATAACAACAGACCTATTGACACAGGCTCAAAACAATGTGTTTTCATCAGCAAGCAATGATTCTTATGTGAGCGATATAGGGCCATCTTGGCTAAAAACCACTGATTATCTGATGTGTTTTTACTTCACCATCAATGTATCTGAATAATTTTAGATTCTCAAGGTGATGAAGACAGACCCAAACCTATAACTGCTGCAATGAGACAAAAGGAAAGAGAAGATAAAAGGAAAAAGAAGAAGGAAAAGACTTTAGAAAGAAAGAGGAAAGAAAAGAAGAAAAATGGTAAATAAAAATCATTAATCATTGTACATGTAGCGTGTTTTTAAAAATATTTTCGTTCTAATTGAAAGAGTGAGAGATATACTTATGTACAGTCAAACCTGTCCGTGATGACTTCAAATCACTGTAACCTCTCACTGATAGAGGGTCGTGGGTTTTAGCCCAGCTACTTACTTTGTCTCTTTATGTGAGAAATGGGAGTCTACTCTTGTACTGGTTCTTCCCAGGAACGATGGTTAGATGAACTGTCCGCCTCTTATGACTGTAGAAAAGGAGCATAAAAATCAAACAAACAAACAAACAAATCTAATTGAAAGATTTCTTTATATCCAAGTTAAATTGAGTACAAAACACAATGAATATCCACCTGGCATAAAATTTAGAAATACTGGTAAGTAAATCTAAGTACCATTAAACCTGTGTTTGTGACTACCTCCGGATTAAGGCCACCATGTGAATAAAGGTCATTCTTTTAAAAACCATCATTGCTTATTCAGAACAAAATGACCTCTGCATAAAAGCCACCTGTCAAAATGTCCATATGGTAAGGATTATTAAGGTTAAGTGTACCTTGTAATATTAACTACTTATGTTCAGACAGGTTAAACTGGTCTTTATATGACCAAAAGTAAAAATACGGTATTTCATAATTATGTATATTAAGTTACCAGTATCTGTCTTTGTACTGACCTAAAATCAGCAAAAAATTCAAATTCAAGGGCAGATAACTCAAAAACGAGTTTGTCAAACCTCATTAGAAAAAATGTTTCTGTTATCATATGCTATGATCATGCAAAGTTTTAAAAAAATCATGAAACTGTTGCAAATGTCTTTAAGTTGAACATTAATTCATTTATATTCATAAATTTTAAATTCTTTTCAGCAGCTTCTGAAGAGTTACTAACTAATGAGGATAAAGAATTGTTACAGAGATGGGCTAAAATGCAACAGGTTAATGTACCCATAGCTCCCAAACCAAGGACAGAGGTCAGTGGTCAAGGTCGGTCAAGTACTTCAGGAGCATCACAAAATGCTGGTCAATCCGTCGGTGATTCTACAGGAGGCAAAATGAAAAAAGTGCCGTCAGATCACAATGTAGAAGGTCAAGGTCAACTATTCCATAGCACCGACCGAAATGTTCAGCAGGGTACTTTAGACCTCTTACAGCAAAGAATATTGGGAAATACGTCTGTGCCATCTCAACCCCTGATTGGAAGTACTAGTCCGCCACAACCCCCTGTAGCAAGTGGAGTCAGCTTATCTAGTCAAACAACACTGAGTTCCCAGAATTCTTTGCAAGGTCAAACAGGTCAGAGTGCACTTACCACACAGAGTTCAATGTCAGTTCAATCTAATGACAATTTTTCTGTCGATTTTTCTGGAGTTGCTATTGATGATCTTTCAAGTGTACCTTTGGGTGACCTTGACTTTTTAAGCATGAGTTCGGACTTGGAAAATATTTTGGGTGAAAATCTATCAGGACATGGAGCACCTCCGGTATCAACTCAACAAAATTTTAATACCATTCCTTTATCTCAGATGTACAATAGCTCGCAGTACAATCCGCCAGCATTCAATACACAAACTAACACTACGGAATTCATTGAAAACTTGTGTTCGGAAGCTTCAACAGTGGACACCAGCAGGACATCTGGAAGCTTTGTACCTCTAGATCTTCCACCAGATAATTCTCATAACCAATTGTCTGTGTCGCCAAATTTCCAGAGCAATTTATCTCCGACGGGAACATCATTTCTCTCTGTTCATTCCCCAAACTCGCAACACAGTACTTCACCCACCAATCAACATGTATCTCCGAATGCACCGTTCGATGGATCAAATCAAAACGTGCAGCAGACGCAAGGATTCAATCCCTCCATGTTACCATCGTATGAAAGTGGAGAACTCAATCTTTCTGATATAAACCCATCAAATCTATTTATGCAGTCAAGACATGCCCCCGAGCAGACTGTGACGCAACAATTCTACAGAAACCAGTCTGGTCGACAGGAAGTGACTGATTCCCATACTTCCAGCTCAAATTCTAACTCTCCGCCTGCTTTGTCTGTGAATACTCAACAAGCCCAAATGACCTTCAGACAAATGTTCCAGGAACCAGTCGCCGGTCCATCAAATATTGGACAACTTGATGTAAGTTGTTTCTTTTCGTATTTGTTACATTGATCAGTGCAATACCCAGGAATTTAACATCAAAGTTTTTATAAGGGGCTAAAACAGTTTGTATGGCCATTGTTTTTATTTGGAGACAACCCTCAAATTTCTAATGCTATACTTGTTCCTTATGATCTCAGAAGAGGTTTGTTTAGAATTTTTATTTTTATTTGAGCTCTGCCTACCCATTTTTGTTGGTCAATTAACCTAAGCAATGTTTGTTCTCTAGCTTTAACACAATTTTCTTGCCGTGTACAACAGTGCATTCCTCTTATCTTATTTCAGGCGACCCAAGTTGATTTGATTGCTTTGTTGAGTAAGCAGTTATCAAAGTCTAATGTTGGTGATGTGTGTCCACCATTAGCTCTTACACCTCGTGGTACTGGAGGTGGTTATGGTGTCGGTGTAGATCTGGATTCATTAATGACTGCACCCGATCCTGAAAAGTATGTATTGTTTAGTACATTAAAAACTGCTTCATGCAATTTATCAGGTATCCATAGTAACCATTTAAAGATATTTTCCTTCATTTTTGTATAATTACATTTTTACTTTATGTAAACAGTAGCCCGAGCAAGTGAAGGGTATGGAAAGCTGAACTATCACTCAGTTTCCAAAACTCAGCCCAATACCTCACCCTACCAAGAAATTCAATTTTTGACTGCTTTGTAGTTCCGAACAACATCAGTACTTTGCTTACTGTATGTAAACATTAAGTTTGAAGTCCATTCATGAAACCTGATCTCCTTCGCATTTTTTTCACAAATCTACAAATTATGTGTTTATTTTACATTGATCTGCCTTGTTTCTTCTACTAGTAATTTAATTTATATCTTATTTCTAATTTGTAACTGTTTAATTAATATGAATTCTAATTTCTTAGTAATAATGAATCAGTGAAAAGGTTAAGATTTGTTTCCTAATTTGTCCATTAGGAGATAATACGTTGGTTACATTAATTTTATTGTTACAGTCATGCTGGAGAGCCCTCGCCATTATCATCATCTATACTTGCTGATTGGATGGAAGTCACTGGCAACATGAATATAGATATGGAAGCATTAGAACAGGAATTACAATCACCAATGGCGCTATCTTATAATGATCTCAACTTGTACTCTTCTTAATGAAGAAATTTTGCTTTAATGTACTCTTCAAAAATGGAGAATTTGGTCTTTGAGACACTCTTCAAAATGGAGAATTTGGTCTTTTAGACACTCTTCAAAAATGGAGAATTTGGTCTTTGAGACACTTCAAAATGGAGAATTTGGTCTTTTAGACACTCTTCAAAATGGAGAATCTTTTCTGTGACATATTCTTCAAAAATGAAGTCTGTGAAATACATTTTATGGACACTCTACGAAAATACTATAGGAGTTTGTTTTTGTGGGAACTTCTAATGTGAAGAACTTGCTTCATTGATCAATCTGAAACAAGGACTACATACTGATATAATTTTAAACAGAGGCTTAATAAATCAAATTTCATCAGTTAGAACCAAAGTTTTGTTACACATAGATGTACTTAGTCTTTATATTGTTTTGTTATTACAAGTTACGTAACAGTGTATGTATAGTATGCATATACATTGTATACATATAATGTGATTGTTCATTGTTACTCTCTTGCGGTTTTAATTATTTTTTACACGTTCATTTAATTTTTTTTTTATAAATTCATTGTTAAATAAAAGAAACACAGTCATCATTGTGTAAAATCAACTTGCATGTATTCATAACAGTCTATAATGTATTTCATATTGTCTATTTATATTTCTTACTGCTGTTTCATTACTGCCATTTAATGGACTGGATTTAGGGTTTAGTTGTAATGTTTGTTTCTGGTTTCCCAAAGACCTATACATACATAGATAAGAAACTCCTGTAAGCGCCTGTAGAAAATGCTATTTTTGCACGCAGCAGATCTTTGAATTTTGCAAACTACTTAAAATTTGTGCAAATCTCATTAATGAATTTTCAACCATGTCATTAAGTACTCATTTTTCTGATGCAAGAAAATATTTTCGATAAGATTTGTTAAGAAATTTCTTTGAAATTATTACTTAAATTCAACCAGTATAGTAGAAAAATGACAAAATGTACGATATAAGGTTCATGCAGGGGCCTTTCTATTTTGCATAAAACTTTTTTTTTTGTGCTCCGATTTTTATCAACTTGGTATCATTTTGTAGGGAATGTCTTGCTCTATTTGAAGATATAATTTACTTTAATATATCTTCAATAGAAAATGAGCAATAAGCAAACGTGATTTTGCGAGATTTTGTCAATCTGCCACGTGACTTTGCGAGATTTAGACTGGTTGCTAATCTATGCATGTATAGGTCTTTGGGTTTCCCGACCTACCAGATACTTATTAGGCCTGAGGAAAGGTATCGGTACACTTTTATTTCCACTCGCTTTCAAAATATAAGCTAAAGAAGAGCGCTGAAAGCGGTGCCAACGCTCATCTGTTCACCACTTCAGTGAAATCTACCCACTTATGAAGTTTCATGTTATGACCTCTTATAGTTTCTGAGTTATTAGCTACATTAAGTTTTTTGCACGACACAAACGCAGATGATGCAGGGATCACAATAGTCTGGTACCTGTCTCCAATCTTACAGTATACAGAGACGGGTACCAGACTAGGATCACAATAGCTCAAATTTTTCTTCGAAAAATCGTCCAAGCTAAAAATGGTTAGACCTACTTACCTACCTACTGTATTTTTGTTGAGTATGTAAGAGAAGCTAACATTTTTAGACCTTATGTATTTTTTCTAAAATGTAGAAGCGTCCTTTCATGTGATGGTGATTTATATAGAAAAGAATATTATGAATTTTTTGCTGTTAATTTATTGAAACTTGTTGTCTCTCAGTCATATACTGTATAAATCTATTTTAGTGATGTAAGATAGTGTATACATTTGTATTGGTTATTAAGTCCTAAGATGGCCACTTTGACTAAACACATCATATTATGTATATATATTATGATTAATGTGTTTTGGGTCCATGTGGCCATTTCAGGCCTAAATAACCATTATACACCATCCCTGTAACGTCCTAGCCCCATATGGCTTGAAGCCCTAGTCATTCCTGCTTGATTCTTTGTGTTGTAATTTTTATTGTTGTGTATAGGGCCATTCTGAACATTATAGTTTGAAATAACTGTGATATATTGTTATACACTATTTATAACTGTATTGCCTTTGGTATACCTCAGTTTGATTTCGAGAGCTCATATTTGTGATGGAAAATGAAACATTTGTATTAGTAATGTTAAGCAACCCTTATAACCAAAAAACCACTAACTGTATAATGCATAATGAAAAACAGAGTCTCTGATAAAAGTGGGTTATAGCTACAGTCAAACCTGTTTCAAAAGCCACCTCCAAATAAAGGTCAATCTTTTAAATACGTCTTTGATTAATAAGAACAAGATGATCTCCAAATAAAGGCCATCTGACAAATTAGTGCACATTTCTATTTTCCAAGGTCAGCCTATGTTCACAGGTTTGACTGTACATATTTGCCATGACCCTTCATAATTATGCAATGGATATATTGGGGCAATTATTGTGGCCCCGTGAATTCACTATATCCACGTTCTGATACACATAATTATGTGTATGATCCCTTATTTACTATTTGTTACAGTCTGACTTTGTTCAACATGTGTTTAGTTTTTGTGTAAAGGAATGGAATAAAATGTTAACAAAATTTGTTTTAAAAACATACACCTTGACGTACCTGAAAATGTACATGTTCTGTAGAAGTTGTCATGAGGAACAAATGATTAAGTTTGATGATTGAAGCAATTTTATTTTATAGGCAAGATTATTAAAGCTTAATACAAACAGGCCAAAAACAATTTTCCCAGCTACCTACACATTCGAAATTCTATGTAGCTTAAAGTGTAATGTCAACTATCAATATAAAGATGAATACATGCATGATCTATCGATACAGGAGGCATAAAACTGACAGAAGCAAAATATGAGCAAAAATATTTATAAACTTCATATTGCAGTTCGCAGATAATACAAATACATTATTAACAAGAGAATATCAATAATTTTCACTAAATAACATCAGAATGCTAGCCAGTAGCTACATGTATATACACAAACATGACATTATTATTAAAGCAAGGCAATATAATTACACACAAAAATGTGTTGATGCAGATTCTATACATTACAGTCAGTATATTTATGATGAAATCATACTTTTAAGTATTGATTGAGTTAAATTGAGTAGTCCTCCATAGAGCCAGATAGAGCCAAGTAAAATCTAAGTCAATTTTATCCTTGGCAAGGATTCTGCAATTTCCTATTTACACAAAGCAAAGCAATAAGAACTGGATACTGCCTAATTTATTGATAAGCCAACATGGCAACTTGCTCTGTAACAACGCACCAACTATTTAGACTAAGCCTCCAAGTAGGAACATAGTAAGCACTATGTGTACTTCCAATATTTAAGATTGGTAACATCAAGAACATTGTAACTGTCTGACTGATTAACCAACCCTTCATTTATCTTATACTAGCAGAAACATTCTGAATGTGTAGCATGCATAGCAGACATTAAAATATCTCTTCTGTTTCATCATCTGTGCCACCGTTATCTTGAATATCTCGATCTTGTCGTAATGGCGTGTTCATCACTTCCTCTATCTCACGACCACGGTGACGTATACGTGGTGGCAGCTCCTCCTCCTCTTCCTTCCGACAATACGTACAATTTATCACTTGATCATAAACACGACCAAACTCACGAGACATTGTAGCGTAGATGATAGGACGTATGGCCATATCAAACATAGCTAATATTTTTAAATAATCTCTAATATGCAGCCACACCTGGTACTTTTCATTGTCTATATGTAGCTGAGTTATTTCTTTATTTCCCAATTGATAGAACCACAGTAAGTTCACAGTCTCTGATGGAAGGTGACACAGGGCGAATGTCACGATTAAACATGATATCATTTTAGATAACCGTCTTTCCCTCAGAGAGTAACTGTCTTCGAAGAACCTTTTGCTCATACAGCCAGTGAATAGGTAAATTATAATAATTAGAATGAGGGGTAAAAAATATGAGAATGCCGATGACAAAATCAGGTATCGCTCTTCAGCTGCCTGTGTGTCTTTAGACTGGGTGATTTCATCTGTGTTCTTGTCAATGTCCATAACACATTCTTTCGTCATTGAATCGTGAATCGATGACGTTATCACTGGTATGTTCGCTAACAAAGAGGCAGTCCATAATATAGCACATGTGATTAATGCATGGATTGCTGTAGGAGCATGATGAGCACGATCAGTTAATAAAATACCCCTGAGAACGCCAAGGACAACAAGGTGAAATGCTTTGATGTATTGACAAGAGTTCACAAGAATGCCATATACCTTGCACCAAGTCTGTGACTTCAAATCCCCTTTGTCAGCCTGCAATACACAATCATGGTATATATAGGTTAGACCTCGAGTAGTAATGTACTCCATGACAAAAACAAAATTGTATTTAAACAACAGCTCTATCTTCTCAACTCGAATAATTTAAATTTGGAATTGAGCTTTGAGACCGATAGTAAGTTTTATAACCTCAGCTTCTGTGCTCATTGGTGGCCTTTTTCATAGGTTTATCTGGCCTACTCTATTAATAAATATATCAAGTTTGGTGACCTAAGACCTCTATTGCCAGGTAGCTATTTATTCAGAGGATACAGTACAACAGAATACAGCCAACTTAAAAATCCTGAAAATCATATGCGCCCAACCAGTTTTGCCAAACAAGATGCAAACCACATTGTTTTCACATTGAACTCAGTTTGTATTAAATAAAATCCTTCAGAGCAGAATAAATTGACCATAATTTTGCCATTTCTTGAGATATTTTCATAAAATAACTTCTATCTTGCTTTGAAATCATAGCTAATTCATAGTAATTCCGGATATAACCAGAGTATTGTCACCCATGAGTATATTGATCACTTTTTTACCTGTAACATGATACGATCTGGAACATCCATAGAAGTTATGACAATATCGGCCAGTGCTAACCCACCAATGACGATATAGATACCAGTACGTAGAGAACCATTGTAAAATATCAGAGTACAGAGAGTGATACAGTTTCCGATGACGCTGACAAAACCGATCACACCAAGAATGACGATCTTTAACAACATGTGTACATTTGGTCCATCATCACCAACAATATCCCCAGGATTGTTTGTCATATCAGCTGTGGACTCCATAGTTACTATGGCAACACTGTACTGTAAAAATGAATACATAACTCAGATAGCCAAACTCATTTATAATAAAATACAATAAAGATTTCAGCACAAACAAATATAAAACTAGAACTATCACTAAAGGAGATGAATACCCACAGATGCCACCTTGACACAGTTATTGTTACATGTAGTTGCTGAGAAATAGTTTGAACAAAATTTCCCAATTTTATAAAACAAAGGGCCATAAGTGAAAATTAATCCAAACAAAACCTGGTTATTGCATGCACAACAAGGCTTACTTTTTATCACTTCTGTGAAGTTTCATTGAATTCCTGTAGGTAGTTAATGAGAAATAGTCTGGTCAAAATTTGCCTACTGTATATACTGTATAAAAAACAAAGGGCTATAATTCATGGAACATTGATCCAAACAAAAAATGCTTTAAGCGTGCACACCTAGACCTTCTATTGATCACTTCTGTTAAATTTCATTGAAATCCTGTCAGTAGTTGCTGAGAAATTGTCCAGACAAAATTTGCCTATTGTATATACTGTATAAAAAAACAAAGGGCTATAACTCAGTGAAAATTAATCCAAATTAAAATTATTTAAGCATGCACAACTAGACCTCCTACTGATCACTTCTGTGAAGTTACATTGAAATCCTGTATGTAGTTGCTGAGAAATTGTCCGGACAAAATTGTGTCTACAGACGCATGGACCAACCGACCGACCGTCAAGCATGAATCCAATATAGCCCCCATATATTTCATATCTGGGGGTATAAAAATAACATTCAAGGGTAGATAACTCAAAAATGAGAATCATAACCCCCATTTTGTTTTCACTTTAAATGTTCCTATTATCATATGCTATGATCATACAAAATAAAAAAAAACCTGTCCATCAGTTTTCATTCTGCCTACATGTGAAAACTGTAGGAAATGTCCTATTAAAGTATTCTGTAATAAAATAAAAGACCATATTTTAATGAGCTTTATAAAGAAAACGGAAATACAAGGGGTACAGAATATTGATAGCAATTAAAATTCAATTATGAAAACAAAACAACAACCCGAACATGATTATTTTTATGAAAATCAATCATATTAACATCTTCAGTTGTTTTTTCCCATTCTTAATTAAAATAATATAAATTCTGAATAATTATTATTGCATTTTGCTTTTAGTAAAATGAATTTAAATATCACTGCATTTATATTTTGCAAATTAAACAAATACTAATACCGTTATAGCTTTTATCTCCATAAAAAAAAAGTAAATGTGATTATAATAATTTCTAATTAGTAATTATCATCAAATAAATAAAGAAAATTATGCAAGATTGCAAAGACAAGACAGTTTAATTTAAGTGCAGTGTTTCATGATACACTTTAGAAAAAAAAATTATTAAAAAAAAATAGTTGCATTACTTTCCCCTATTGCTTCTGCGCGAAAGATTTCAAAATACTAGTAACTTTCGGAATAATTAATTATTTCAGCAGCAAGTTATTAAAACTCAACTACACTATACTTACGCTACATAGTTACAATACATACCTGGCTATTCCATGACTGTAGAAGATACAATCAAGACGTAAGCATGATGAAAATGCTGAGTATTTCTCACTTATAAGCTGTTTGCATGCAGTTCTAACCTCGAACACTGACAAATAAGAGACCAATATCTCCTCGAGTTTCAGTTACTTTTGTAATCATAGAACATGTCACGCCATTGTCTCAGACAGATATCATTCTGACATCGAAGCTGCAACAGTCAACATAAACACGCAGTTAGATTTGAATAATTATCACCCACATGTTTCATGCTATGTTTGTACTGGGTAGATATTTTTAGAAAAAAAATACTGACAACATTAAATCTCCAAGGCATTACTATGAAGATACAACTAGAGCTGTCACAGAGGTGACTAATACCCCCGCCGCCGCTTTGACACTAATAATGTATTAGTACACTATACGGCTACGTTCAAGGGGACTTAACTCTGCCATGAGTGAATCGCTGGGCATAAAAATTGTGTCTTGCACATCTACACTTGATGGTGATAACATATTTCAAGTTTCATTGCAATCGCTTAAAAAACTTGGAAGTAGTTCGCTCCACAAACTTTTTATAATTTATGTGGACCGACCGACCGTTATACTTATTATGACCATAACAGCGTTTCTTACTTTTTAGTGTAGACAGTATTGATCTTAATATGGATTAAAAAATGGATAATAGCACAATATGAAATCAAGTAAGAATTCTGAAAAACTAACAAAATACAAGTGTTATATAATTGAAGTTACTATAATGAATTACAGTGTAACCTCCATGAACAGCCACATCCCTGTTACAGCCAGTATATTAGCAACTCAAATTGACATTTTACTCTTCACTCTCTTAACAACAGCCACCACCTTACAACAGGGAGGTTGCACTTTACATGTATACATGTTAACTTCAACACAAGCAATGTTGCGCAAAAAGGTCAAATTAAACTTACATAGACACTGCTGTATAAGATATGCAAAAATTATTAATGCACAGTATGCATCCTAATGCATGTACCAGCAATTATTTAAACAAACTTAAAACATAAAAAGAATGTTACTTACACTGTAGGGCTACAAAGTCAATAAACATGTGTATGAATAACTTAAAATGTCAGATACAATTATATATCAGGGAAAAATGTTGAAGGTCAACTCAAGCAGTTTGTTTGGAGGCATCACAAACCAACCCTATATTTTTATGGCCTGAGGAAGACGATGCAATTTGAGTTAATTTAATACAAGTTCAACAGTGTACTTGAAAAAAAACAACATGTTTTTGAAACTAAATTCCCTTCTCCGGGTGACCTTGACCTTTGCCCTACTGACCTTAAAATACACAGGTCCTGTAGAGGTTGTCATGAGGAACCAACCTATGAAGTTTGATGACTGTAGGTGGAAACGCTTTGATTTTATAGGTAAGGTTAGTTTGGTCAGACAAGCCAAAAACCATATATACTCCCGATCTATCGATACCAGGGCATAAAAAATATTCACAATAAACTAACCCTATTTTTGATGAGTAGGGAACCAGAAATAAACAATTCTTTTAGGCCTAACTATGGATTATCAGAAACTATGATAATCCAGGTTTTACGGTACCTCAATTTCCTGTTTTACCCATCTTACTTAAAACTTGTCAGTGGTGAGCAGAATGTGCAGGAACAGCTAGCTAGGCTACCCATGGTTACCTACATCCAGAACTGATCATTTTGCGCAGTTGTCAGTGAAAAAATGCCAGACAGATATCAATCAATGTATTGCCATACTTTTTTCTAACTTTTGAATGAAACCTAAGAATAACATAATCTACAAATTACTATATACTAATTACCTGCAACACGTACAGACTCACCTGAGGCCATATAATCATAATTATGTAAGGTGTATTAAATAAGGAGTGCTTTGAAACCAGACATCATACAGGTAAACAACATAGTAATGTCAAGGTCAGACATAACAATTTGCTCCTTTTTATGAGCATGCGGTCAGAAAATAAAGATAAGAATATTTATTGAATAAATAATCAAGGGTGTCAATAGAGCTAAATTAAAAATCCAGAAAATCATATGCTGCCAACCATTTTTCCCAACAAGACGCCATCAACCACAATGTTAACATATTTAACTCAGTTTGTATAAAAGAAATTCCTTCACAGCAGATTAAATTAACCATAACTTTGCTATTTTTTGAGTTATTTTCATCAAATAACTGTTTTTTGTTCAGAAATCCTAGCTCTTCCATGACAGATAAATCCGGAATTCAGGATATATTCTGAATAGTGTCATCCCTGTGAGTTAGAAGTTAAGAAGAGAATGAATATATTATACAGAAATAAATCATTCCACTAATCAAGAGAATAGTTGATTGAACAGTCAGATTACTGCAACCATTTTGATATTATCACAATCTTAAAACCTATGATACTGTTCAGTCTAATCAGAACACAACACGTTTTTAGACCTAGCAACCCAAAAATCAATAGGGGATCATCCACTGACCAAGTTCAATGTTCCTGTGAAGCATGAGGGCCAAAATTCATTCCGTTGACAAGTTATCAACCATACCATTTTCACACTCAAGGTCGCAGTGACCTTGACCCTAGCCATATTGACCCCAAAATCAGTAGAGGTCATCTGCTGACCAAGGCCAATCTACATGTGAAGTACGAGGGCTGAGGGTCATTCCATTGATGAATTATCAATTGGAAACCGTCTGGTATACTGACCGACATCTAGCAAAGCAATATACCCCCACCTCTTCGAAGGGGGTCATAAAAATAACATAAACATTGTCGTACATTTTCTTGTGACTCAATCACTTGTTACCATAATCATAAACAGCTTTGTCTGTTTGGTCAAATTAATACAAAATCTTTTTTACCAATATTGAATAAATACACTGCTCAACTTATGTAATCATTCAGCATGGTTTGTTCTGAATATTTATTGAGCATTACTCTCACTTACTTTGGTTGATACTTTACAGATGAAGTGTATAAAGTCACTTTATTTTATCATAAGCTTCACTTGTTCTCAAATATGACATTTTACATTTTGTCTAGTATAGGTCTTAATAGCCTTAAATATTTTAATGGTAACATATATTTGTAAAATATTAAAAAATTAATGTGACCCAATTATAAAGTTGAGCAGTGTATGTTTGAAATTTCACTTCAAAATGGTAAGTTTGTGAGATGTTTCTGACAGTGGGTTTAATGCCTTTTCCAACATTGATATTTCATATATGGTGACCGGGTCACCTTATCAGTTTTCCTGGACTGTATTCTAACCAGTACCAACTTACCCTTTAACAAGGAACCAGCATCATCTATACACACAAAGGAAATCAACATGTCTCGGCCAAAGTATGACAACCAATGAAAATATAGAACTTGATATTTATTGATTTATTTTATTAATAAAATGATTGAATGCTGAATCAATGATATGACTAGGATTAAAGTCATTGATAACATAAAATATATAAATACAGTACAACCTCTCCAGAGCTGCCCTCTCTTGAGCAACAACCTCCCCTAAACAACAGCATGATTCTTCCCCACAGTACAATTAAGCTATTCATTTAACTTCTCAACAAAAACATAGTTTTGCTACTTCAAAAGGGTGTTGCGCTGGAGAGGTTGCACTGTATACCTAAAATGGATAAATGATATTGATGAAAATTAAACAATGGAAAGAAAGAGAGCATAAAGATCAATTGACAAATAAATTTCTTATGATTATTTGCCGAAATAATTTCATAACTAAAAATTTCATAATACTTTTGTCTTCAGTCTGTTCTAATACATGAAGATATACAGTAATTCAAAATGATCAAATATTAAGGTTGTCTACCTTTAACAATAAAACAATGCCAACAAATTGGTGTAACAAAAAGGAGCAGACAGATTTGGTTACCTTTATAATTTTATTAATAAATAGATCATCTTGCAATAAATTCAAAAATTGATATTTTCAGCAAGGGAAATAACTAAAAAAAAATTAAAATGTATTGTATAAAATTGAATTAACTAAGGGACTATCAAAAATAATACTACAATTGGGAAATACATATGTACTGTATTTATAATATTACAATTCTTTAGTAACATTGAGGAGATAAGCAAAATAAGTATATTATGGTAGATTTAATACCTCAACAAAAATCTTAACTGATTAATCTTCATTTACACTCAACATGAAAATGATGAAGAATTAATTCAATGGCATTTCTTAGCTAAAATAGTCATATTTAACTTCAAACTGATGCTGTAACTTTTTGGCATCAGATATAATCGTATTCTTTACATTTGGTTTTATTTCATGGATGTTAAATGTCGAACCAATAGTCATGGACATTTTGTGACCCCCAGGTGTAAACCTGAGTAGAAAAATCACCTGGAACCAAGCAAGCCTCACAGGTGAAAATTGGACCCAGGTGGGATTCAAAGTCACTGTAGCTAGGGGCTAGAGAATGTAGGTCAGAGACCATGAAAGGACTTACAATTACCTCTTTTTGCAGGCTGTTAAAAAATAAATGTCTTAAAAAAATAATATAACTGTCATGTTCACAACCAGTTGCTCAGTGCCATCTATAAAATGAAGCATTTACTTCACAGAGAATAAATCATAAAATTCCTCATACCTTGAGGAAATAAATCACATTGTTTGTATATGAATCAATGTCATACAATGGAACAGCTAAGTAAAACTGCAAGATTGTCACTGAGAAAAGAACCTGTTCATCACCTAAGTACTATAACACAAGAATTACTCTCTTGACGTGATCTCAGAGTGAGAAAGGTTACAATAATACAAAGGTACAGAAGTAACAGAACGATCACAGATATATTTCCTTCGAACATCAGGACAAAACCATTACAAGCACTGGTCTGTATCACATCCTCTCAGCGTGATAAAGTATCACTGAATTCTAACTTGCTTGAAGATAAGCTCATCAATGACGGAGTACAAGCAGGTTTAAGTAGAGACCTCCGGTTGTTTTTTCAACACCCTTATCTGTTTCTGGGAGCCCTGAAATTATACCATTGATGCACATATATGATACTGAACAAATCATTATCATAAAGTCAAACCTGAGTACAAAGGCCACCCATGGGTTAGACAGAATGTGACCTTTATTGACAGGTGGCTTTTATTTGGAAGTAATTTTGTTCTAATTAATCAATGACTGTTCATAAAAGAATGACTTTTGTTCACATGGTGGTCTTTATTCAGAAGTGGCTGCGAACAGCAACACAGGTTTGACTGTATGTATACAGGACAAGTTGATGTAGGTTGGAGATAGGAGAAATATCTAAAGCCATCCATAAAACAGTTATGCGACTAAATCTTTGAACAGTGGTAGGTAGGCAGGCAGGCATTTTTTCGTTGCTGTTAATATTAAATTCTTGTACTGAATCAAGATTAAATTTTACTTTTGGGTCAAAATCACTAACAGTAAATTTGGACCAGGAGACTTAAGTAAAACGCGCAACATATTTGTAAGGTTGGCCTTATTAATTTAATAGCATATTTAACAATACAATTCAGAATTTCCTACTAGTACGGGTGCAAGAGAAAATCATGACACATACCTAAAACTCACCCTTATATAAGACATATTACTGATATAGAAACAATTTACCCAGATCCACAGCAAAATAAAGTTAAAAAAAAAAAAAATATATATATATTATAAAGGTATAGAACTCCTGGGCTCAGAAATCACACCGGTCATGTTCATCAATGTCCTGATGTAACAATTCTGAACCGATTCTTAAAAGCCTGGTCTTATTCGACGCAGAAATAATTTCTCTTTAACCACCATCCACTCTTATATCCATATATTGCTCTGAACTGGAGCAACAAGCCCTTCAACTTACAAAAAGTATTACTCGCCATCGATGTGACCTAAGTTTGTTTTCATTAGCTACAAAGTAAATTTCTTTATTCCTTCCTTCTATCATGCTAAATAACCAACGGAGCCAATGCTCATCTATTCACCACCTCAGTTAGATCTATCCACCTATGAAGATTCATGTTGCTAAATATTATGATTTATGAGTTATTAGCTACATTAAAGTTTTTGTATGACGATGATGCAGTGATAAAAATGCTTGACTTTTTCTTCGAAAACAGACAAGCTAAGAATAGAATTATTTCCAGAATTACCTCCCCTTTCACCATCGTACGTAGATCTAAACCTTCAGCAGTCTGAACAATACAGTCTATCTCTCCAATAGTTAGGTTATAACTTGGTAATGGCATCTCCATCAGACCTGCGTCATCCTTAAACTCTCTGTAAAAGTAACAGCATTAAATAAAACAGGCTCTGAAAATAGTCAAATTATCATTTACTTCACCAGAAGTTTTTTTTAAATATTGACCTATCTAAATTTCATCTTTTTTGTCAACACACCTTCTATTCCTTGCAGGTACGATTAATCCTGAATTATTTACAGGGCTCGAAATGAACGCTAGCACACTAGCACAATGCTAGTGAAAAATAGATTTTGCTAGTTCATTTTACGACCACTAGCATTATTTTGTGAGTGGAACTGAAAGTGTCGTAATAACTTTATTTTTTTAAGCAATACAATTACATGTACATAAATTACAACCTATTTTGTTATAACATGAATATTTCTGAAAAACAAATGTTGTGAAAAAATTGCTAGTGGAACTCAAATTTTGCTAGTTGAAATTTTGTGTACTAGTAAATAATTGCTAGTGGCAGAAAAAGTTAAATTTGAGCCCAGATTTATGAATTTAAGACTTCACTGCTAGGAACTTAAGGGGTTGGTGCAAAAAAATAGGATTAGTCAATAACCATAGACATTTTTTTCTGACCACAGTATACCTGTAAATGGTGAAAACAAATTTTGTTAGTATATTCATGTAGTATGGGTTTATGTTATATTATCTCTGATTCTTACAGACAACCACACTACTACTCAGGGCCTTTTTTCCAAAAATTGGGAAGGGGCCTTAGCCTTTCATTTTGTTAAATTCAAGCGCGATATTTGGCCAAAATATATACTATTCAGTTGTTGGAAGTACAGTTTCCAATAAGTATTAAGTTGTGATGTATAATAATTATCAAAAATCATAATTAAGGCCAACCTTAAAAATGTTGGTTTGTCTTTAAGTGACCTGAAATATTAACAGTGGGTAGGCAAGTAGACATTCTAGCAACATTGATATGCAAGGACTGAAAACAAACAACAGAAATAAAGAATGAAATCATATTTCTAAAAAAAACAAAAAACATATGAGTTCAAGTTATATTAATGAGTTCGTCACAAAAAATTAAATAAGTTATGATACATACTGCATTTTTTCCAGAACCAAATCCCTGAATTTATCACTACATTCCATACACTTAGACTCTGCTTTTTGTGCTCGCTCGTCTGCCTTCTTTTCTTCTGAAAATATTACATAACAAAATGTATTTCTAAAACACAGTGCCTCTCTGGATGACCTTGATCTTTGACGTTAAAATGCACAGGTGCTGTAGAGGTTGTCATGAGGAATCAACATATAAAGTTTGGTGATTGTAGGTGGAAGCGTTCTAATTCTATAGGCAAGGTTAAATTAGTTTGAAACAAACAGACAGACAGGCCAAAAACAATATGTCCTGATCTATCGATATGGGGGCATATAATTAAAGAATTGCCAACCAGCAAGACTGTACACTGGTCATTTCGCAGGACAAACTTTCACACAAAAATGTCTCAGTTATGGTATGAAATATTTATGAAAGGTTGATGAACAAATGAATAAACAGGATGTACAGATCAAGAACGAAGACGTTGCACTTTACAAATGACTAACAGATAACATAACAAGAGGGCCAAGATGGCCCTATATCGCTCACATGACAATCACTGTTCACTCATTAAAACATTGTTTTGAACCGGTGACCTAGTTTTTGACCCCAGACGACCTATGTTCGAATTTGTCTTACATATCATTAAGACAAACAGTCTGACTAGGTTTGGTGAAGATACGATCAAAATTTGACATTTACAGTGTTAATAAGGTTTTCCTAAGATTTGACCTTGTGACCTGTTGTTTTACCCTAGGTGACCCATATTTGAACTTGTTCTTAATATCATTAAGACAAACAATCTGACAAGGTTTGGCCAAGATCCAATCAAAACCATGACATTTAGAGCTTTTACAAGATTTTTACCTAAGATTTGACCTTGTGACCCAGTTTTTGAACCCGGCTGACCCATGTTCATCTTTGACCCACATATCATTGAGGCAAACATTTTGACAAGGTTTGGTGAAGATCCAATTAAAACTGTGACATCTACAGTGTTAACAAAGTTTTCCTAAGATTTGACCTGGTGACCTAGTTATTGACCCCAGATGACCCATATTTATACTTGACCGTTATATCATTAAAACAAACGATTTGACAAAGTTTGGTGAAGATACAATAATAACTGTGAAATCTACAGTGTTAACATGGTTTTTCATAAGATTTGACCTAGCGACCTAGTTTTTGACCCAAGATGACCCATGTTCGAACTCGTCCAAGATATTATGAAGACAAACATTCTGACAAGGTTTCATGATCATACAATCAAAACAGTGACTTCTAGAGTGTTCACAAGGTTTTCCAGCAATTTGCCCTAGTGACCTAATTTTACTACAGAAATGACCCATTATCAAACTTGACCTACATATTATTAAAATAAACATTCTGACAAAGTTTCATGAAGATCCAGTCAACACAGTGATTTCTAAAGTGTTCACAAGGTTTTCCCTTATTTGGCCTTGGTGACCTAGTTTTTGACCCCAAATGGCCCAATATCGAATTTTGTTGATATTAACGTTCTGACCCAGTTTTGCTAAAATTGAGCTAAAATTGTGGCCCCTAGTGTGGTCACAACATAAAGTTTGACGACGCACGACGCCGGACGGAGAGTGATCCTAATAGCTCACTTTGTGACATGTGAGCTAAAAACACAAGTTATACCTTCCTCTGATGCAGTGGAAGGCTGTGACAACATTTTAGAATACATACTCTTCTCCAGTATACGGAACTTAGCAATGTCTCTGTAAATAAAACAATTGGAAACTTAGGTAACAATAGGAAAACTTAGACAACAATAGGAAAACTTTGATAACAAAAGGAAAACTAAGGTAACAATAGGAAAACGTAGGTTACAACAATAGGGGAACTTAGGTAACAATAGGAAACCTTAGATAACAATAGGAAAACTAAGATAACAATAGGAAACCTTAGATAACAATAGTAAAACTTAGATAACAATAGGAAAACCTAGATAACAATAGGGAAACTTAGATAACAAAAGGAAAACTTAGATAACAACAGGAAAACTTAGATAACAATAGGAAAACTTAGATAACAATACGGAAACTTAGATAACAATACAGGAACTTGGACAACAATGGGAAAACTTAGATAACAATAGTAAAATTTAGGTAACAATACAGGAACTTGGACAACAATGGGAAAACTTAGATAACAATAGGAAAATTTAGGTAACAATACAGGAACTTGGATAACAATAGGAAAACTTAGATAACAATAGGGAAATTTAGGTAACAATACAGGAACTTGGATAACAATAGGAAAACTTAGATAAAAATAGGAAAATTTAGGTAACAATACAGGAACTTGGATAACAATAGGAAAACTTAGATAACAATAGGAAAATTTAGGTAACAATACAGGAACTTGGATAACAATAGGAAAACATAGATAAAAATAGGAAAACTTAGATAACAATAGTAAAACTTAGATAACAATAGGAAAACTTAGATAACAATACGGAAACTTAGATAACAATACAGGAACTTGGACAACAATGGGAAAACTTAGATAACAATAGGAAAATTTAGGTAACAATACAGGAACTTGGACAACAATGGGAAAACTTAGATAACAATAGGAAAATTTAGGTAACAATACAGGAACTTGGATAATAATATGAAAACTTAGATAAAAATAGGAAAATTTAGGTAACAATACAGGAACTTGGATAACAATAGGAAAACTTAGATAACAATAGGGAAATTTAGGTAACAATACAGGAACTTGGACAACAATGGGAAAACTTAGATAACAATAGGAAAATTTAGGTAACAATACAGGAACTTGGATAACAATAGGAAAACTTAAATAACAATAGGAAAATTTAGGTAACAATAGAGGAACTTAGATAACAATAGGAAAACTTAGATAACAATAGGAAAATTTAGGTAACAATACAGGAACTTGGATAACAATAGGAAAACTTAGATAAAAATAGGAAAATTTAGGTAACAATACAGGAACTTGGATAACAATAGGAAAACTTAGATAACAATAGGAAAATTTAGGTAACAATACAGGAACTTGGATAACAATAGGAAAACATAGATAAAAATAGGAAAACTTAGATAACAATAGTAAAACTTAGATAACAATAGGAAAACTTAGATAACAATACGGAAACTTAGATAACAATACAGGAACTTGGACAACAATGGGAAAACTTAGATAACAATAGGAAAATTTAGGTAACAATACAGGAACTTGGACAACAATGGGAAAACTTAGATAACAATAGGAAAATTTAGGTAACAATACAGGAACTTGGATAATAATATGAAAACTTAGATAAAAATAGGAAAATTTAGGTAACAATACAGGAACTTGGATAACAATAGGAAAACTTAGATAACAATAGGGAAATTTAGGTAACAATACAGGAACTTGGACAACAATGGGAAAACTTAGATAACAATAGGAAAATTTAGGTAACAATACAGGAACTTGGATAACAATAGGAAAACTTAAATAACAATAGGAAAATTTAGGTAACAATAGAGGAACTTAGATAACAATAGGAAAACTTAGATAACAATAGGAAAATTTAGGTAACAATAGAGGAACTTGGATAACAATAGGAAAACTTAGATAACAATAAGAAAATTTAGGTAACAATAGAGGAACTTGGATAACAATAGGAAAACTTAGATAACAATAGGAAAATTTAGGTAACAATACAGGAACTTGGATAACAATAGGAAAACTTAGATAAAAATAGGAAAATTTAGGTAACAATAGAGGAAGTTAAGATGCAACATGCATGATGTAACAGGTGTGTAATATCACCCTAGAATTATCTTTCTTACTTTCAAAAGGGAAACAAGAAAATGATTTCAAAATCAGTGATGTGTCAGTAATAGGTCTGTAGTGATTATCAGAATATTGGTCTATATTTGTGTATAATGTTATGATATCATGTTTCATCAGCATTTTAAGGTGACTATAACATAAATGATAAGTATGTTATATATTTCTCTTTGATGTAGGACTTGTGGTTCAATCTGTGAAACGTTTGCTCCAAATGAAATATGACTCTTAAGGGATAATCCTATCATCAGAAAAAAAAAATTTGGCATAGAACGTCTGTTTTTACAAAAAAAGCTAAGAAAGAAATTCATAACAAGCCTCATTAAGGCAAGCACAACATGGTGAACTCTGACCTGAATAAGATTTATATCTATATCATCATAATCATGTAGTACAGTTAAACCTCTGTAAGTGACCACCTCCAAATAAAGGTCATCCTGTGAATGAAGGTCATTATTTTAAAAACCACCATTAATTATTTAGAACAAAATGGTCTTTGAATAACGGTCGCCTGTCAATAAAGGCCACATGTTCCCTTTCTGAATAGTGGCCGTTATTCACAGGTGTGACAGAATTAAATTTTGTTCTTACTTCTCGATTTTTTCCAATTCCTCGTTGATTTCTCTGTTAGCTGGTTTCAATTTTTTAGCTCTCTTCAACATGCCCGTAGCTCTAGCGTACTCACCTAACTGGTGCAGGGCCTGAAAAACAACAACAACAAATATAAATATGTCATAATGACACGAAAATGTTCATTTTTACATGTGGGACACAGAGGATGATATGTATATCTCTGCACCCAGTTGTATAAACATAGATTAACTAATAACAACAATAAAGGAGTGAAGGGGAACACACGACAAAGACAACGGGTGTTTTACCAATTTATTGCTTCGACTAGAAACATAGATTAAATTTAATCAATTTGTTAAATTTGAGGTTTGGTTAAAATTTGATTTAGCTTTGGGTAAAATAATTGTATAACATTTTGGTTCAGATAATTTCTGGTTGAATTAAATTCTTTTGTCTGATATTGGTTATTAAGTCATCTGGATCCTCTGATTGTTTGCTTGCACATCTGAATGACCCATGTCCTCTTTGGTTATGTATAAAGAAAGCAGTTATTTTGTTTCTTTTTAACATTTGGTTAACGTCTTGTCCTAACTTCAAGTCTAACCTAGTGGTTAAGTTTAACCAATCTTTATACAATTGAGTGCTGAAGTACTAAGTCAATGATTGTGTTATCTCTTATATCATATGTTTAGTCAGAACTAAAAATTTTAGTATGCAGGCTTGCAATGCGGTACAACGAGGCTTACCACTGTCCCTTAGCCACAAACAAAGTACCATCAAGTCATCCACTGAAGGTATTACTAAATTATTTCATGTTTTATCTCGTTTTCTACTTTGAATAACAGCAAAATTGCATTTGGAATCAATGTCCAATTTTCTCAAATTTAGGATGTATTTACTTTCATTAATAATCATTTCTTACCATTTTATTTTATCGCAATTATTTTTCACCAAATATAGTGAACATTAGATGCATGTAGAAAAAAAGATAAATGGTATAATGTTAGGATTAATACCTACCTTGGCATTGAGATACAACGCTTTAGCATTCTGGTTGTCAATCTCCAGGCTCTGCCTACAGAGACTGACAGCACGACCAGAGTGTCCTAACTTGATACAACACAGGGCACTGTTGAGGTAAACTTTCAGCAGTAAAGCTTGTTGTTCCTTTTCTTCTTCTGCATTCTTCATAAATCTCTGTTCAATTAGTGAAGAAGCCTAGAAAGAAGTGAAAACAGTTATAACTAGAGCTTGTTACTAATGTGAAAAATACACCACACATGCTGCTTTGACACAGTTGTATTCATGTTACCCCCCCCCCCATATTTGTCCTTTGACCTTCAAGTGTGAACTTGACCCCTGGGTTTGCGCGCAACACACCAGCTCTGACACAACACTCATATTTTCAAGTGCAACCTTGACCTTGGAGGTACAGGCCTGATTCTTGCACGCAAAACACCGTCTAATATAGGTGAACAATAATTCCAAGTTATTTTTAGATCCATCAATAAACAACAATGTTACACCCTTAACAATATTTAGTATCATGAAAGGTTAAGCAGACACATACTTTAACTGAACTGAAGCAAAAAATAAATCAAATTAATGATAACCTTCTTATATTTTGTGTAAGCCTGTCGAATCCTTCCACCTTGAAAGTAATGCTTGGCTTCATTTGTAATAGTTTTATAAAGTTTCTGAATGTCTGAAAATGGCACCTGTCTTTTCTCTTCCTTAAATAGAAAAAAAGAAGCGATAATGCATAAACTGCATGTCAATATATAATGTATCATATCTGGATAATAATTGTTTACATATATTTCAAACCTGTGTTAGCGGTTAACTCTGAATAAAGGTCGAATAATTGGAGAAAACAATACATATCCTCCAAACATTCAATTATAAATTGTAAGTTATAACCTTAATGGCTAAAGACAAAAATAACTACATAAATTCAACTAAAGGGGAATTTGTTTTAAGACTATGGGACAAAAAATACTTTTCAAACACAGGGATGGGGCCCAAATACGGCCCCTCCCCCTAAAAAGAAACACTATATATATATCGCTAATCTGGGCACTAATGTTAACTATTACAAAGAGTAAAAACAAACAAGAACATACTTCACTCATTAAGAAATAATCATCTAAACCAGCGCGTTCCACAAAATTTAGAAGCTCAATCTCGAATAATGCTGTAAGAAAATACATATTGTTCAATTATCAATAAACACTGCATAAGTTAAGTACTTAAATGAAATACACTGCTCGACTTTTATAATCGATCACAAAGATTATCAGTTATTTTAAAGCTACAAGACACCATAAAGACAGTAAGTTATTTAGATTAATAACTTTTGGATAAAATGTATTTTAGGTTAAGTGAAGCTTACGAAAACATGACATTATATGCTTCACCTGTAAAGTATCAAATAGAGTGTTAACAGAGTTCACAAAATATTCAGACTTTACAATGTTGACCAGTTATAAAACAGTTATTGTTAAGATAGATCTTTTAAACTTAACTGTAATGAACAACATCATAAAGAAAGGAATAACATTGTGATGGCAAAAAGGGGAACAATAAATTTTGAAAAAGCATAAATATCCTCATAGTCATTACATTTAGTAACTAAAAGGTTAAAACCTAGCTATCCTAGGGGTCAATTTAATGATCTATTTTACCAAATTTTTTTTTAAAGAAAAATGAAATTCTGTTAGGAGGATTTTTTTCATGAATTTAGGCAATAGGGAAACATACTTTTCAGGCAGGGGGAAAACAGCCCCCCCCCAAAAAAAACCCCCCAACCCCACTTAACTGTATTATATCAGAAAACGTCACAAACCTGTGGCACCACCAGGAATCCTAGGAGGTTCACCAATTGGACCATAGAAATAGTCTGACTTTATAAGAAATCTTGACACTTCTCCTTTTTTCATTGTTGCCACGGCGATATCAAATCCGGGCGTAACATCTCCCCGACCTAACCTAAACTTCTGCTGACGATCATTTAATCTGGACAGTATAAACATACAGAAGTTATTACAATTTACATAGAGCCCTTTTTTATTGTTTTGGGGACTCTTAGGGAATTTTTAAAGACTAACATGATTTCTTTAAGTAGCTTCAGGAATGTTTTTTTTAATTACGGGAATTTTTTTTTCTTTCAGTGGGGAAAAATACATAATTTTTTACATGGGAACGGGACTGAATACCTGACTCAAAAATGGTATAAAAAGGGCCATTACATAATAAAAAATATAGAATTAATGCAAACAAAAAGATGCTGCTATATTAACCATTAACACAGTCTGAGCAAAAAACAACAACGAGAAGTCCAAGACTGAAGCTATCAAATTTATAATCAGTCAGGGCAATTAGGTCTGATTCAGCTCTAAATCAGTAAAAAGACAACAACAGCAAATCACCAAGTAACCCATATCTTTGGTGCACAACCTAATTCTAAATTCTTGCCTTGTGTGGATACAGTAAAAACATGTTCTCTAGAGAGGTAACAAGACGTAATTTCCCAAATATGGTCATGAAGAAACACAAGTCTACCTTGTTGAATCAAAAGGTTCATCAGCGTACTCCCAGTATGCATTATAATGTGTCCATACCAAGGATTCAGCAGGTACCACTGGACCAGCTCCATGGCTTAGTATTAACTTCATTACACCACCATCTCTATCTGGACTTATATCCATCATTTTAGCCTCGAGACGTTCAAATTGTGTTCTATCATCATCTTCATCGCTAGTGTCTGATTCATCTTCACGGTAAAGATTCTTGCTTAATTCTTCAGGATCAAAGCAGGTATTATTAGTAGCCTCAGCTGCAAAATATACACCATGAGAATGATTCAATAACTGACTTAGACATTTTTTTCACTGGAGTTCAATGCTCACCAATAATCACAGTGTGAAGTGGACAGTGGAGGAAGACGCCAGACCTACACCTGTGCAGAACCCTCAACCTTACATGACAGCTTCCTCATAGTTGCAATAAATGTCGCTGGCGGGATTAGAACTCACAGCCGACTAGGTACCTGTAGGTTTCTTTTTAAGTATCTTATTTGTAATTTGTATAAAATTTTAATGTGCCTGTTTATAGATACAGTGGACTCACATTGGCTATAATTCTATCACACCCAGGATTTTCATTAAGAACTAATTGCCAATGAAAACCATCTGCTTGGAAAAAAAATTGGTTACAATCCCTAAAGTTTGAAATTTTAAGTATTATATTTAAGTATTCAGCCCTCTTAATCCTCAGCCAAATCTGTTATTTGCATACTGAATATTAATGAAAATCCTCAGACCTGACATCCTGAAAAACTAGAACTCATACTCCAATTAAAACTGTCCAGGCCAAATATTACTAACTTCATAAATTTGATATGAATATTCGTTAGTTTTCAAAAGATAACAAGTTTACGGCAAACTAGAAATAAAGAAATTGATTCACTGAAATGTTATGTCTTAATAACAACGCAAAACGTAACAAAATTAGATTTTGAATAGTAAGAATAGCTCTAAAATGGATTAACATACGTTCTATATCATCTGAGTCCTCCTTCACTTCAAACAACACACCCTCATTATTTGGTCTTCGTAATTCATTCAAATCAATTGCATCCCGCAATGTAACAGTTGGATTTTCATCCTGTCAAAAAGATAATACTGAGCTTCAATACAAATCAAGGATAATTAAGTACTATACTTTGTAGAACAGAAAAAAAAATAACTTGAATATTGGAAGCAAAATCATTGTAGATTCTGAAAATATAACAAAATAAATCAGGCTTAAAACAAAAATAAGTTTGTTTGGAGTGCTTCGACCCAGAATTACACGAAAGAGGCAAGCTAGGGAAATAATCACAATGCAAATGGAGGAAATATTTTTTATTTCAAAATATTGCTTGTTTCCTGAGGGGAAGATGCTAACTATCAGTGCCACTTTCTTAGTAAAGCAGACCCTGTTATCCTATAGAATAGCCCCACTAATTCTGCTTTCTGGTTGGCCGATTTTGTGAAAGAATTTGGAAAGGCCAACCTCTCAGTCTTACGAAGATCTGCATATTTATGTGCGGAAATAAAAATTATACAAAATTCTTCAGTAGCTTGTATAACTTACTTAATTCAAAAGAAATAACAATAATCTGCGTGAATGTGCTTCAAAAAATCTTTGTTAAATATTCAGGTTTAAAATATTAAATTTTATGTTGCATGAAAAAACGGTAGGGACATACTTTAGCCACATCCAATTCCAATCCAAAACTACTGTCAGACAGTTTAATTCTAAATCGGTATTTACACTGACAAGGACTTATATACATACATGGATTCGCAACTGCTAAAAATAGCTCAAACCATATCGTTCGACGATCCCACAATGCAATGTCCGACAGCTGTAATTGGGTGTTTACCAATTTGATTATACTAAAATAACTCTGGCAATTGGGCACGGGAAATTGGTAAAGGATGCAACAAAATCCTTATTGAAAAGATATTGAGATACATTTATAATCCACAAAGTCTAAGTATAAGCATTGAAAACGGCATCAGTCGAACATTTTAAATTCCAAGATGGCGGACATCTATCATAATCCTTTCGTCTCCGAGATTAAACATTCGGAATACCACGGATATTTTCGCTGTTATTAACATTCGGATTATCACAGGTATTTTCGTAGTTTCGCTTTTGTAAACAATAGCATGTATTCCCGTTGATTCACGTCTTATTAGGGGAAAATGATTTATTGAACTTCAAAAATCAACCACGTAGAATACCGGGATTATGAAGTAGACGGTCTACCCGCAAAATACCGGGATTATGAAGTAAGCGGTCTACACGTGAATATACGGCTACATGAAGTAAAGGGTTAAACAAGTGAGCAGAGTTCCCCCCAAAACACTAATAGTACGTTTTTCATGACTTTAAAATATTTTTTACTATCGCATCGTTGATATCGTATATCGCTAGTACCGTATCGGCTGAGATCTGTATCGGGACAGCCCTAGGGAGGAACAAATCATTAAAGCACCTTTCAAAAAAAGTATGTAATTTGTTGGAATAATTTATGCTGATGTATAGAAACGTATATTCTACCAATGGAATGGTTCACTTTGGTCACAGATAGTGAAGTTATCGTGCCCAACGGGTTTTAACTGGGGATTTTCCGCACACAAATATGCAGATCTTTGTTTGACTGTGAGGGACAGGGCCAAGTCCAAGTAGAAATGTCAGCAACTCAACAATATTTACAAACTAACTGAAACGGACTTTATTTTTTGACATTAGGCATAAAAACAAACCGACATTCTATTTACATAATGCAGTTTTGGCTTAAAAATAAGAAACAAGTTTATCCGAGCACTATTACACTATAAAAAATAACAAAAATTTTAGACTTGCGCATAGTGACATGCATTAAAAAATGCCTTATATGAATATAACATGTTTATCAACGACATTTACTTGTAGACTAATCAATAAAAAAAGGAATAAATGTTTTAACACCGAAAAATATAACTTACAAAATAAGTCCCCGCCATTCTTAAATTTTGGAAATGAGTAAAGCCCAGTTCAATTCGTAACTGCTGAGATTTAAACTGGTTCCCGTTCGATGTGCCTAAAGTAGCGTAAGGTGGCGTAAAGTAGCGTAAGGTGGCGTAAAGTGGCGTAAGGTCGGTATCAAATGGGTTAAATTGTAACAATTTGTATCAGGAACAAATTAAATATGTAAAATGAAGCATCAGAAATGCTTATATATGCATTATGAAGCTCGTTTAGAGGCGTAAAATTTATGAATACATGGCGTAAAGAGGAAATGAAATTTAGTTTTTATTGATAGATTTTTTACTTAAAATGTATTTGGTATAATTATATAAAATGTAGCTTCACACGTGCAAAATCTTGACTTATGAACAGATATTTATCATACAGCTATGTAAAATGACGCATCACAAATGCTTAATATACATTATGAAACCCGTACAAGTATTCTTAAAGTGGCGTAAGGTGGCTATATAAAACGTGTTAATTGGTAAATTTTGTCTTATGAACAGATATTTATCATACAGCTATGTTGCAACCAAACTTTTAATAAAAACCAAACTTGTAATAACCAAACTTGTAATAAATTTTTCAAGTTGAAGTAAGATTTTAATTTTGTACTCCTGAACTTACTGATGTGTTTTGTCCCATTAATTAGCACGTGCTGAATTAATTAAGGTCACTAGCGCTTGAAATGTCCTTCTTTATTCATATTCAATATACCATCAATCGCCATACAGTCAAACGTGTAATAATTATTTCAAGTCTGGTTTTTTATTACAAGTTTGGTTGCAAGGTCCAACCAAACTTGTAATAACCAAACTTGTAATAAAATGTTCAAGTTGACGTAAGATTTTACTTTTGCACTCATTAACTTACTGATGTGCTCCGCCCCATTAATTAGCACGTGCTGAATTAATTAAGGTCACTAGCACTTGAAATAACCTTCATTTTTTCATATTCATTATACCATCTATCCTTTAAGTCAAACATGTAGTAATTATTACAAGTCTGGTTTTTATTACAAGTTTGGTTGCAAGGTCCAACCAAACTTGTAATAACCAAACTTGTAATAAAATTTTCAAGTTGAAGTAAGATTTTACTTTTGCACTCATTAACTTACTGATATGTTCCGCCCCATTAATTAGCACGTGCTGGCATAGTTAGGGTCACTAGCGCTTGAAATGACATTTTATTCATATTCAATATACCATCTATCCATATAGGGTCAAACATGTAATAATTATTACAAGTCTGGTTTTTATTACAAGTTTGGTTGCAAGGTCCAACCAAACTTGTAATAACCAAACTTGTAATAAAATTTTCAAGTTGAAGTAAGATTTTAATTTTGCACTCATTAACTTACTGATGTGTTCCGCCCCATTAATTAGCACGTGCTGACCTAATTAAGGTCACTAGCGCTTGAAATGACCTTCTTTTTTTCATATTCAATTTACCATCTATCCATACAGTCAAACATGTAATAATAATTACAAGTCTGGTTTTTATTACAAGTTTGGTTGCAAGGTCCAACCAAACTTGTAATAACCAAACTTGTAATAAAATTTTCAAGTTGAAGTAAGATTTTACTTTTGCACTCATTAACTTACTGATATGTTCCGCCCCATTAATTAGCACGTGCTGACATAATTAGGGTCACTAGCGCTTGAAATGACATTTTATTCATATTCAATATACCATCTATCCATAGGGTCAAACATGTAATAATTATTACAAGTCTGGTTTTTATTACAAGTTTGGTTGCAATTAAGATTCAACCAAACTTGTAATAACCAAACTTGTAATAAAATTTTCAAGTTGAAGTTTGATTTTACTTTTGCACTCATTAACTTACTGATGTGTTCCGCCCCATTAATTAGCACGTGCTGACATAATTAAGGTCACTAGCGCTTGAAATGACCTTTTATTCATATTCAATATACCATCTATATATATATATATATGTCTTTATTTCCTCCAAATTTGAAGAGTGCATATACAATATTTCAATTTCACAATGAACATTGGATGAGTGCAAACGAGAACACTATAAAAAGAGGGAAGAAAACACACACACGCACTCAAGAATGCGCATACACACTTCAAACACGCGCGCCTACACCCAGCACGCGCACAAAAAAAGAAACCACCTGCACCCACACAAAACACGAGCACACACACACAAAACACGTGTATATACACAAAACAACTAATACAGAAAAGTAATACATTTTAAGGTGACCACTAAACCAACACTTGTATAAAGCCTGACATCGAAACGAAATTATTAGGCCTTTTGGATGGTTAGTTACATCGTAGGACAAATAGTAATATGAAAATATGATTGAACAATGCTATAAGCATGTACATATATACGTATATAGGTAGTTCAACATGATCAGGTATTCACATTAAATGTCACCGGTATTATACAGTATGCATACTTCCTTAAGAAATGAAGCATTTAAGTTTCATAACTAGTGGATAGTTACATATATCTAGTCTGGTTCGTAATTGTTCATTAGTGTATCCAAATAGGTACATGTATTTTATTTTTGACAAACTGTCATTAAATATGAGTGTCAGCAAATTGTTATTCAACTTCTCACAGAATTTTTGTCTGTATGACTGGCGACAAGGTTCAGTATATATGCAGGTAAACAGTAAATGCATATACATATCATCAGCCGCGTTATGGCACAATGAGCAGTAGGTCTGTGAAGTCAAGGAAGAGTCACACATTAATTTAGCTATAGTAGACATAGATCGTAGCATTGTTGGGTCTTGTAGAGCAACACGCCAAATATTGGCCTGAGTTAAATCTGTCTGGACGTCGCGAAATAACTTGAAGTCATCAGAAAGGGACATTCTGTGTCTCCAGCTCAGTTGCTCGGAGTTCATGATGGCACGTTTACATATACTCTTCCACACAGGTTTACTAGGAAACTGTATACTAGCATCTTTAATAAACTTATCTAGGTATGTTTTAATATCATATTTTTCAAGAATTCTGTTAATATCTGTTACGAAGCCTCTATGAGTAGCTGTACAGTTTAGTTGATGTTGATGCAGTCTGTGAATAAATACTTGTAGAACAATGTCAGAAGGTTTCATGCGACAGATGGATCCCATGAACAAAAGTTTTTGTAGGTCGATGTATGCCTCTATTGCTGTGAAGCCGAGTAAGCCTTTTACAATGTCCGATCGAGTCCGAAATGGCAAACTTTGATTTTTTTTCAGACAGTAATGATGTGTTGACTCAAGATGTTGAATGTCTGGTTTTGTCAGATTGTTCCATAATTCACATCCAAAAAAGCCCTTGGTAAAACGACTGAAGAATAGAGTTTAGATGCTGTAATAGGATTAACACTGTTTTTGTGAATGAAATTTAAACTGAATAAAGTGCCTCTTGCGGTTTGTCGGACAGCATCTGTGCTTGCTGGTGTTTTACCGTTTATGGACTGAACGATTCCAAGATGCTTGTACTCATTAACAACATCTATAATAGTGTTGTTATAAATCAGCTCAGTAGCTCTGGTAGGACATCGTTTCATACAGTCGTAGATGAGCGCCGCACACTTTTGGGGATTGTACTTATAGCGCCATGTTTTTGTATAGTTAGCACATATATTCAGCAAGTTGTTCATGCCATGTCTTGAAAGTGAGATGAGTACAATGCATATGTCGTCTGCTTGGGTCGGTGCACCGAGACTTATACCGTTTAGTTGAGATAATATCGTTGAGAAGATCATTGATGTACACATTGTATAAGAATGGTGAGAGTATGCTTCCCTGTCGAGTTCCTTGATGTATTTCAAATGGTGTCGATAGGTGACCAAAAGCACAGACACGGCTTGATGCGCCTCTGATTAGACAATTGACGATCCTTAGGTATTTGCCTTTTACGCCAAGATGATAAAGTTTGTATATTGTTCCACTGATAAAGAAATGACGCCATTTTACAAGATTTACGTTTTTGGAAACCGTGTTGTAATGGATTCAGTTTGGTGTAAATAACACTTCCTTCAAGTCTCGTTAAGATTAGTTTTTCGAACACTTTGAATATCACAGGTAATAATGAGATAGCTCTGTAGTTGTTCGGATCGTTTGTAGATTTGCCGTTTCCTTTGTGTATTGTAATTGTAAGACTTTGTCTCATATTTTTGGTAGGTATTCTCGTTTCAGAATTTCATTAAACATGAAACGTAAGCTTTGTGTTATCGGTTTTCCGCCATGTTTTAAATGTTCATAAGTTATATTGTCAAATGATGCAGATTTTCTGTTCGGCATGCTTTGAATAATTTTATCCAGTTCGTCATGTTCGACAGGGCGTGTGATGGTGCAATTTACACCTGGATCTTCGAGATATTGTGTAACGTCCGCCTCTACCCTTTTACAGAAGTCATCGTCATACTCTTTATCTTTAGAGAAAGCATATAGATTTGAGAAATAGTTATGCCAGCCCCTTAGAATATTATCCGGATCACGTTCAGCTTTGTTGTTGAATATTATTTCATTTCCTGAAGAGTTTTTATTTTGTCGTTTCTTTGAATTAACTAATTTCCAGAATGAATATTGGTCTACTTCTCCTAATTTGTCAATTTCAGAGAGTTCATTTTGTTCGTGCAAGGTCGCAGCCTTTCTCATATTGCGTCTGAATTTACACTTCACTTGCTTGTATTTTTCATATGTCATACCATTGCGTTGTCGGCCATTAAGTATCCAGATTGATCGCATTTTCTTCATGTCTTTGTGTAGTGATTTAAGTGTCTTTGACCAAAAAGGTTTGAAGAATTTCCTGAATCTCATTTTCTTAACTCATTTCACAGATGTTTCAGAGATAGCATGTGTTAGATTTTCATACATAACATCAATGTCCGTAGAGCTCGAGTTCTGTCCAGCAAGACGTGCCTGCAGTGTAGTTGCGTATTGTTGTATTTGTTCCTCTGACGACCAATTAAAATTTAGTTTGTGGAACACCTCAGAAATAATCGTTGGTTTCAGTATTTTTGGTAGTTTAAATCTTGCGTAGATAGGTAGGTGGCGCGATACATTCAATGGCCCGTCATCGTCTATGTGGCTTGACTTTAACCATTTCAGTAGCCTATTGTTTACCGCAATATGATCTATCAAAGATGGTGACGCATGAGTTCCTGGTACAAATGAGTGAGTACCACTGCAGTAAGGTGTTTCTGTAACAACAGTCATATAATGTTTAGCCATAAGTTCCTTGACGTATTTATCCCTGTTTCGTTTATTGATAAGATGAACATTTGAATTAAAGTCACCCATGATAACGATATTTGAGTCTATTTCAGTAGAAGATAGCAAGTCATTAATTTTATCGATTTCGTCTTTGAAGACACATATACGTTCGTTCGTACAAAGAAGATACACCTGTAGTATATAAATAGATTCTTCGGGAAACAGTAATTTAATCATAGCTATTCTTTCACTATCTGTATTGATGATCTTGATAATATGATCTAATGATTAATGCCACAATATGGCCACACCACCCTTTCCATATTCACGTTCATTGAAAGCTCTAGAAGAACGGCTGCATATTACATGTGCATTGAAGTTTGGGATAATGTTGTCAATCATGTTCGATTGGCGATCTAATAACCAATGTTCTGATAGTCCGCACACAGATATTTGTTCATGTCTAATTTATTCTTGTATATAAGGAATTCCTGTAATGATCCCTGTAACGTTCCAAGACATGAGGTTAATATCCATTGTGATGGTGGTATGAGGTACGCGTTCCATGATTGTTCATTTCGGTTGTTGGATCATTATATCGTTTTAGATATTCCGATTTCTTCATCCAAGGTCTACAGATAACACCTTCGGGCCAAGTATCGAGGTTTTCTACTACCTCACATTGGTCTTGATTAATAACTATTTATGCTGAACGACAATCAGTTCAAGTTGAAGTTTGATTTTACTTTTGCACTCATTAACTTACTGATGTGTTCCGCCCCATTAATTAGCACGTGCTGACATAATTAAGGTCACTAGCGCTTGAAATGACCTTTTATTCATATTCAATATACCATCTATCCATACAGTCAAACATGTAATAATTATTACAAGTCTGGTTTTTATTACAAGTTTGGTTGCAAGGTCCAACCAAACTTGTAATAACCAAACTTGTAATAAAATTTTCAAGTTGAAGTTTGATTTTACTTTTGCACTCATTAACTTACTGATATGTTCCGCCCCATTAATTAGCACGTGCTGACATAATTAGGGCACTAACGCTTGAAATGTCCTTCTTTTTTCATATTCAATATACCATGTATCCATACAGTTGTTATGCCCTAAAAAGTTGTGAATTTTTCTTGTACTAGATGTTAATTTAATATTTTGCATTCATGAGTTGTTTTTTAAGTTCGGGGTGATATTTTATATATTTCAGTAAATTTTTATGTGTGTGAAGTTGGCAATGCAATCGACAATCGACAATCGACATTCAATGTCTAGCTCGACAATCGACATTCATCTCGACATTCGAAAAACGAACTGTATAGCAGTCAAAGTAATGAAATTTCGAATGTCTAGCTAGACAATCGAAATTCATCTCGACATTCGAAAAACGAACTGTATAGCCGTCAAAGTTATGAAATTTCGAATGTCTATCTCGACAATCGACATTCATCTCGACATTCGAAAAACGGACTGTATATAGCCATCAAAGTAATGAAATTTCAAATGTCTAGCTAGACAATCGACATTCATCTCGACATTCGAAAAACGAACTGTATAGCAGTCAAAGTAATGAAATTTCGAATGTCTAGCTAGACAATAGACATTCATCTCGACATTCGAAGTTACGACTGTATCGTCGTCAAAGTTACGAAATTTCGAATGTCTAGCTCGACAATCGACATTCATCTCGACATTCGTGAAACAGGCTGTATGGCTATCATAATAATGTAAATTTCGAATGTCTAGCTCGATAATCGACATTCATCTCGACATTCGAAAAACGGACTGTATATAGCCGTCAAAGTAATGAAATTTCGAATGTCTAGCTCAACAATCGACATTCACCTCGACATTCGAAAAACGGACTGTATATAGCCGTCAAAGTAATGAAATTTCGAATGTCTAGCTCGACAATCGACATTCATCTCGACATTCGTGAAACAGGCTGTATGGCTATCATAATAATGTAAATTTCGAATGTCTAGCTCGATAATCGACATTCATCTCGACATTCGAAAAACGGACTGTATATAGCCGTCAAAGTAATGAAATTTCGAATGTCTAGCTCAACAATCGACATTCACCTCGACATTCGAAAAACGGACTGTATATAGCCGTCAAAGTAATGAAATTTCGAATGTCTAGCTAGACAATCGACATTCATCTCGACATTCGAAAATCGAACTGTATAGCCGTCAAAGTAATGAAATTTCGAATGTCTAGCTCGACAATCGACATTCATCTCGACATTCGAAAAACGGACTGTATATAGCCGTCAAAGTAATGAAATTTCGAATGTCTAGCTCGACAATCGACATTCATCTCGACATTCGAAAAACGGACTGTATATAGCCGTCAAAGTAATGAAATTTCGAATGTCTAGCTAGACAATCGACATTCATCTCGACATTCGTGAAACAGGCTGTATGGCTATCATAATAATGTAAATTTCGAATGTCTAGCTAGACAATCGACATTCACCTCGACATTCGAAAAACGGACTGTATATAGCCGTCAAAGTAATGAAATTTCGAATGTCTAGCTAGACAATCGACATTCATCTCGACATTCGAAAAACGAACTGTTTAGCCGTCAAAGTAATGAAATTTCGAATGTCTAGCTCGACAATCGACATTCATCTCGACATTCGAAAAACGGACTGTATATAGCCGTCAAAGTAATGAAATTTCGAATGTCTAGCTAGACAATCGACATTCATCTCGACATTCGAAAAACGAACTTTATAGCAGTCAAAGTAATGAAATTTCGATTGTCTAGCTAGACAATCGACATTCATCTCGACATTCGAAGTTACGACTGTATCGCCGTCAAAGTAATGAAATTTCGAATGTCTAGCTCGACAATCGACATTCATCTCGACATTCGAAAAACGGACTGTATCGCCGTCACAGTAATGAAATTTCGAATGTCTAGCTCGACAATCGACATTCATCTCGACATTCGAAAAACGGACTGTATCGCCGTCAAAGTAACAAAATTTCGAATGTCTAGCTCGACAATCGACATTCATCTCGACATTCGTGAAACAGGCTGTATAGCCATCATAATAATGTAAATTTCGAATGTTTAGCTAGACAATCGACATTCATCTCGACATTCGAAATACGGACTGTATTGCCGTCAAAGTAATGAAATTTCGAATGTCTAGCTCGACAATCGACATTCATCTCGACATTCGAAAAACGGACTGGATATAGTCGTCAAAGTAATGAAATTTCGAATGTCTAGCTAGACAATCGACATTCATCTCGACATTCGAAAAACGAACTGTATAGCAGTCAAAGTAATGAAATTTCGAATGTCTAGCTAGACAATAGACATTCATCTCGACATTCGAAGTTACGACTGTATCGTCGTCAAAGTTACGAAATTTCGAATGTCTAGCTCGACAATCGACATTCATCTCGACATTCGTGAAACAGGCTGTATGGCTATCATAATAATGTAAATTTCGAATGTCTAGCTCGATAATCGACATTCATCTCGACATTCGAAAAACGGACTGTATATAGCCGTCAAAGTAATGAAATTTCGAATGTCTAGCTCAACAATCGACATTCACCTCGACATTCGAAAAACGGACTGTATATAGCCGACAAAGTAATGAAATTTCGAATGTCTAGCTAGACAATCGACATTCATCTCGACATTCGAAAATCGAACTGTATAGCCGTCAAAGTAATGAAATTTCGAATGTCTAGCTCGACAATCGACATTCATCTCGACATTCGAAAAACGGACTGTATATAGCCGTCAAAGTAATGAAATTTCGAATGTCTAGCTCGACAATCGACATTCATCTCGACATTCGAAAAACGGACTGTATATAGCCGTCAAAGTAATGAAATTTCGAATGTCTAGCTAGACAATCGACATACATCTCGACATTCGTGAAACAGGCTGTATGGCTATCATAATAATGTAAATTTCGAATGTCTAGCTAGACAATCGACATTCACCTCGACATTCGAAAAACGGACTGTATATAGCCGTCAAAGTAATGAAATTTCGAATGTCTAGCTAGACAATCGACATTCATCTCGACATTCGAAAAACGAACTGTTTAGCCGTCAAAGTAATGAAATTTCGAATGTCTAGCTCGACAATCGACATTCATCTCGACATTCGAAAAACGGACTGTATATAGCCGTCAAAGTAATGAAATTTCGAATGTCTAGCTAGACAATCGACATTCATCTCGACATTCGAAAAACGAACTTTATAGCAGTCAAAGTAATGAAATTTCGATTGTCTAGCTAGACAATCGACATTCATCTCGACATTCGAAGTTACGACTGTATCGCCGTCAAAGTAATGAAATTTCGAATGTCTAGCTCGACAATCGACATTCATCTCGACATTCGAAAAACGGACTGTATCGCCGTCACAGTAATGAAATTTCGAATGTCTAGCTCGACAATCGACATTCATCTCGACATTCGAAAAACGGACTGTATCGCCGTCAAAGTAACAAAATTTCGAATGTCTAGCTCGACAATCGACATTCATCTCGACATTCGTGAAACAGGCTGTATAGCCATCATAATAATGCAAATTTCGAATGTTTAGCTAGACAATCGACATTCATCTCGACATTCGAAATACGGACTGTATTGCCGTCAAAGTAATGAAATTTCGAATGTCTAGCTCGACAATCGACATTCATCTCGACATTCGAAAAACGGACTGGATATAGTCGTCAAAGTAATGAAATTTCGAATGTCTAGCTAGACAATAGACATTCATCTCGACATTCGAAGTTACGACTGTATCGTCGTCAAAGTTACGAAATTTCGAATGTCTAGCTCGACAATCGACATTCATCTCGACATTCGTGAAACAGGCTGTATGGCTATCATAATAATGTAAATTTCGAATGTCTAGCTCGATAATCGACATTCATCTCGACATTCGAAAAACGGACTGTATATAGCCGTCAAAGTAATGAAATTTCGAATGTCTAGCTCAACAATCGACATTCACCTCGACATTCGAAAAACGGACTGTATATAGCCGTCAAAGTAATGAAATTTCGAATGTCTAGCTAGACAATCGACATTCATCTCGACATTCGAAAATCGAACTGTATAGCCGTCAAAGTAATGAAATTTCGAATGTCTAGCTCGACAATCGACATTCATCTCGACATTCGAAAAACGGACTGTATATAGCCGTCAAAGTAATGAAATTTCGAATGTCTAGCTCGACAATCGACATTCATCTCGACATTCGAAAAACGGACTGTATATAGCCGTCAAAGTAATGAAATTTCGAATGTCTAGCTAGACAATCGACATACATCTCGACATTCGTGAAACAGGCTGTATGGCTATCATAATAATGTAAATTTCGAATGTCTAGCTAGACAATCGACATTCACCTCGACATTCGAAAAACGGACTGTATATAGCCGTCAAAGTAATGAAATTTCGAATGTCTAGCTAGACAATCGACATTCATCTCGACATTCGAAAAACGAACTGTTTAGCCGTCAAAGTAATGAAATTTCGAATGTCTAGCTCGACAATCGACATTCATCTCGACATTCGAAAAACGGACTGTATATAGCCGTCAAAGTAATGAAATTTCGAATGTCTAGCTAGACAATCGACATTCATCTCGACATTCGAAAAACGAACTTTATAGCAGTCAAAGTAATGAAATTTCGATTGTCTAGCTAGACAATCGACATTCATCTCGACATTCGAAGTTACGACTGTATCGCCGTCAAAGTAATGAAATTTCGAATGTCTAGCTCGACAATCGACATTCATCTCGACATTCGAAAAACGGACTGTATCGCCGTCACAGTAATGAAATTTCGAATGTCTAGCTCGACAATCGACATTCATCTCGACATTCGAAAAACGGACTGTATCGCCGTCAAAGTAACAAAATTTCGAATGTCTAGCTCGACAATCGACATTCATCTCGACATTCGTGAAACAGGCTGTATAGCCATCATAATAATGCAAATTTCGAATGTTTAGCTAGACAATCGACATTCATCTCGACATTCGAAATACGGACTGTATTGCCGTCAAAGTAATGAAATTTCGAATGTCTAGCTCGACAATCGACATTCATCTCGACATTCGAAAAACGGACTGGATATAGTCGTCAAAGTAATGAAATTTCGAATGTCTAGCTAGACAATCGACATTCATCTCGACATTCGAAAACCGAACTGTATAGCCGTCAAAGTAATGAAATTTCGAATGTCTAGCTCGACAATCGACATTCATCTCGACATTCGAAAAACGGACTGTATATAGCCGTCAAAGTAAAGAAATTTCGAATGTCTAGCTAGACAATCGACATTCATCTCGACATTCGAAAAACGAACTGTATAGCCGTCAAAGTAATGAAATTTCGAATGTCTAGCTCGGCAATCGACATTCATCTCGACATTCGTGAAACAGGCTGTATAGCCATCATAATAATGTAAATTTCGAATGTCTAGCTAGACAATCGACATTCATCTCGACATTCGAAAAACGAACTGTATAGCCGTCAAAGTAATGAAATTTCGAATGTCTAGCTAGACAATCGACATTCATCTCGACATTCGAAAAACGAACTGTATAGCAGTCAAAGTAATGAAATTTCAAATGTCTAGCTCGACAATCGACATTCATCTCGACATTCGAAAAAACGGACTGTATAGCCGTCAAAGTCATGAAATTTCGAATGTCTAGCTCGACAATCGACATTCATCTCGACATTCGTATAACAGCCGTATGGCCATCAAAATAATGTAAATTTCGAATGTCTAGCTCGACAATCGACATTCATCTCGACATTCGAAAAACGGACTATATAGCCGTCAAAGTCATGAAATTTCGAATGTCTAGCTAGACAATCGACATTCATCTCGCTATTCGAAAAAAAGAACTGTATAGTAAAGAAATTTCATGACTTTGACGGCGATACAGTCGTAACTTCGAATGTCGAGATGAATGTCGATTGTCGAGCTAGACATTCGAAATTTCATTACTCTGACGGCTATACAGTTCGTTTTTCGAATGTCGAGGTGAATGTCGTTTGTTCAGCTAGACATTCGAAATTTCATTACTTTGACGACTATATACAGTCCGTTTTTCGAATGTCGAGATGAATGTCGATTGTCTAGCTAGACATACGAAATTTCATTACTTTGACGGCTTTATACAGTCCGTTTTTCGAATGTCGAGGTGAATGTCGATTGTCGAGCTAGACATTCGAAATTTACATTATTATGATAGCCATACAGCCTGTTTCACGAATGTCGAGATGAATGTCGATTGTCGAGCAAGACATTCGAAATTTCTTTACTTTGACGGAGATACAGTCGTAACTTCGAATGTCGAGATGAATGTCGATTGTCTAGCTAGACATTCGAAATTTCATTACTTTGACGGCTATACAGTTCGTTTTTCGAATGTCGAGATGAATGTCGATTGTCTAGCTAGACATTCGAAATTTCATTACTTTGACGACTATCATATACAGTCCGTTTTTCGAATGTCGAGATGAATGTCGATTGTCTAGCTAGACATTCGAAATTTACATTATTATGATGGCCATACAGCCTGTTTCACGAATGTCGAGATGAATGTCGATTGTCTAGCTAGACATTAGAAATTTCATTACTTTGACGACTATATACAGTCCGTTTTTCGAATGTCGAGATGAATGTCGATTGTCGAGCTAGACATTCGAAATTTCATTACTTTGACGGCAATACAGTCCGTATTTCAAATGTCGAGATGAATGTCGATTGTCTAGCTAGACATTCGAAATTTCATTACTTTGACGGCTATACAGTTCGTTTTTCGAATGTCGAGATGAATGTCGATTGTCTAGCTAGACATTCGAAATTTCATTACTTTGACTGCTATACAGTTCGTTTTTCGAATGTCGAGATGAATGTCGATTGTCGAGCTAGACATTCGAAATTTACATTATTATGATGGCCATACAGCCTGTTTCACGAATGTCGAGATGAATGTCGATTGTCTAGCTAGACATTAGAAATTTCATTACTTTGACGACTATATACAGTCCGTTTTTCGAATGTCGAGATGAATGTCGATTGTCGAGCTAGACATTCGAAATTTCGTTACTTTGTCGGCAATGCAGTCCGTTTTTCGAATGTCGAGATGAATGTCGATTGTCGAGCTAGACATTCGAAATTTCATGACTTTGACGGCGATACAGTCGTAACTTTGAATGTCGAGATGAATGTCGATTGTCTAGCTAGACATTCGAAATTTCATTACTTTGACTGCTATACAGTTCGTTTTTCGAATGTCGAGATGAATGTCGATTGTCTAGCTAGACATTCGAAATTTTATTACTTTGACGGCTATATACAGTCCGTTTTTCGAATGTCGAGATGAATGTCGATTGTCTAGCTAGACATTCGAAATTTCATTACTTTGACGGCTATATACAGCCTATTTCACGAATGTCGAGATGAATGTCGATTGTCTAGCTAGACATTCGAAATATCGTTACTTTGACGGCGATACAGTCCGTTTTTCGAATGTCGAGATAAATGTCGATTGTCGAGCTAGACATTCGAAATTTCATGACTTTGACGGAGATACAGTCGTAACTTCGAATGTCGAGATGAATGTCGATTGTCTAGCTAGACATTCGAAATTTCATTCCTTTGACGGCTTTACAATTCGTTTTTCGAATGTCGAGATGAATGTCGATTGTCTAGCTAGACATTCGAAATTTCATTACTTTGACGACTATATACAGTCCGTTTTTCGAATGTCGAGGTGAATGTCGATTGTCGAGCTAGACATTCGAAATTTCATTACTTTGACGGCGATACAGTCGTAACTTCGAATGTCGAGATGAATGTCGATTGTCTAGCTAGACATTCGAAATTTCATTACTTTGACGGCTATATACAGTCTGTTTTACGAATGTCGAGATGAATGTCGATTGTCGAGCTAGACATTGAATGTCGATTGTCGATTGTCGATTGCATTGCCAACTTCACACACATTAAATTTTTGGGTTAATCGAATTAAAAGCGGAGTTACTCTAATCAATCCGTCTGTGTTGTTATAAACATAAGCTATGTCTTAACTATAATTACTTTTCTGATAGCTTGATAGCTTGTCGCATAATTTTAAACGATAGTTGCTAAACTGCAAATTGCTAAAAGCAAGTGGCAGGGTATTACCGGATAAAAGCGACAAAGTTGAACAATGGACATTTTAACACCAGTTAGGGTCTCAGCTCCCAGAGGTCTGTGCGATCGGATTAACCCCTACAATTTTTATTGGTCAATCTATCATAAGCATTTTGTAACAGTGTTTTTCATTGGGTACTTACTATTTCGGTCTTTCGATGAAGGTTGTGTCCTTCCTCCAAGAAGTCACTCTTGATTCAGACTTCTATGTTGTAACACCTGTTTTAAATAAATTTGAGGAAAGGACACACTTCTTGATTATTTTTAGGTAAGAAACTTTGCTATACTTTGTTAAATGTTTTACCAGTATTTTACTCTGAAATTGAATATGTTTATTAATTTGTAAGATTCTTATTGAAAAGCTGAAAATTGAAAACATTGCCAGCTTTCAAGGCCTAATTTACAAAGTAGCCTCCCTTGATTTTCGGTCGAAGGGGAAGCTTGGGATCAAATTTCGATTATGTACCTTAGACATGGACCCAAGATATAAACATGAAATCAGTAGAATCACGGTTCATTAAGCAAGACCAGCATTACCACTGTGTGGTAGCACTGTACGCAAAAAATCAACGGTGTTTACAAGATGGCGAACGGATAAATGTTGTGAGGTAGGTGTCGTTTGTTTTTGGTTCAAACTTTTTAAATACGACGTCATCTACACAATAGTATACATCAAATGAAAGAACTTTAAAACGGCAATCGGCGGCTAATAATCGTTTTTTATCAAACCAAGCCGTTTTCACAAAATCAGTGTCTGAACATCTCGTGTTGAGTTTTTTGAAAAACGAAGCGAGGAAACTGAACAAAACCGACGATTATTCCGTTAAAATGAATGAATCGACAAAAATACTTGTCCACGTGTATGGAGAATGTAAAGCTCCTCACGTATATCCATTATTTCCTCATCAAAATCCCTTGTAGTAGATGTTTTAAAGTTTTTAAATTTTACATACTGTACGCCACGGTGCTAAGTGTAAACATTGTACTGTACGCAACGGAGAAAACAATTTCTGTACGCAACGGAGCAACAATTTTAGTCAAAAATCTGTACGCAACGGAGCAGTCAATGAATAGCTTGTTTCTGTGTGTTTAAAAACGTGTCTTCTATACTTTGATTTCAATTTAAAGTGCATTGTTAAAGAAGAATGCACGCTTCGGGTTCAAAATTACTAACGCAGGCAAGCCTGAGTGAACAATTTCAAACTTTCGAACGATAAAACGTGCATTATGTTACTACAATGCTGGACAAAATGAGATATTTTTTTCATTCTTACATGCTAAAAAGTGAATTGATTAAACTATGATAATTACAATAAGCGGATAAGCAATTTTCATGATTTTGATGTCATTTGGTCAATTGACGTTTCTGACGTCAAGGGGCAAATAAACATTCCTTTTTACAGTGAATATCGGAGACCTCGTTAGGTCTTCAGTGAGTATATAACGTTTGATGTTTCAGTACAAACTCGCATTATATGTGTTTCACTTTCCATAAAAAAAATGGAAACAATATCTTCATAAGTTAGTTTTTTTCTTACGTTAGATTTTATCAAATTTCAGAATCTATATGAAAATAACTAATGAAAAATACAAACAGTATTCAGCGGAAAACTTATGCTAATATCTTGTCTTTGCTCTGTATATCTTTAAAATATCATTTTGATTTAGAAAAATACACGCAGCACCTGAGATTCGAACCTACCTGTCACCATCCGACATCCATTTAAAGTCATTGCTAATAGACTGCTCGACCTGCGAAGAAGACTTATTTAACCTAATTTACAATGGCAATGTTGAATTGACAAATACAAATTTAGCCGAATTGTTATGGACAACTAATTCTGAAATCGTAATCGACAAAAAGCCATTCACTTAGTAAATTCATGAAAAAATGTCAATAGATAATACTGAGCCAAAACTGGTATCGTTATTGATGTTTGTGCGTGCATTCTTCTATAACAATGTATAGAAGACATGTTTTTAAACACACAGAAACAAGCTATTCATTGACTGCTCCGTTGCGTACAGATTTTTGACTAAAATTGTTGCTCCGTTGCGTACAGAAATTGTTTTCTCCGTTGCGTACAGTACAATGTTTACACTTAGCACCGTGGCGTACAGTATGTAAAATTTAAAAGCTTTAAAACATCTACTACAAGGGATTTTGATGAGGAAATAATGGATATACGTGAGGAGCTTTACATTCTCCATACACGTGGACAAATATTTTTGTCGATTCATTCATTTTAACGGAATAATCGTCGGTTTTGTTCAGTTTCCTCGCTTCGTTTTTCAAAAAACTCAACACGAGATGTTCAGACACTGATTTTGTGAAAACGGCTTGGTTTGATAAAAAACGATTATTAGCCGCCGATTGCCGTTTTAAAGTTCTTTCATTTGATGTATACTATTGTGTAGATGACGTCGTATTTAAAAAGTTTGAACCAAAAACAAACAACACCTACCTCACAACATTTATCCGTCCGCCATCTTGTAAACACCGTTGATTTTTTGCGTACAGTGCTACCACACAGTGATTACGCCCGCAGGCATGATCGTTATCCGTTTTACATCAGTGGTTCATCGAGTAAAACAATGAAAGAAAGTGATACCATGAAGAACTTGGCTTATACTTATTATTTAACGTTAGTTGTTGGGTAACTACCACCAAGGACTTATGTATGTATATAAGTCCTTGCTACCACCAAGCTAAACATGTTTTATAATAAAATAACGCTTTATTATATTTATTCTGCTACTAATAGTTTTCTTTGAAAAGTTGAAAATTTAGTTAATTCTAATTTTGTCATCATGTAGATAATTAGATTGTAAAATCACTTCAGTTTTATTTATTCTGAATTTTATCGAAATCGGTTACTTTAAACAGCGGCAGATCCAGGATTTCAGGGGGCGTATCTAGGATAGTAGGCTATTTCATTGAATGATTTTTCATTTATTTAGGGGACGCGTTAAATAACTAGTTTACATTTTCAGAGTATGAATTCAGATACATTTAAAATTCCTTTTTGATAAATAAACTGTAAAAAGTCTCTGATTAAACTACTAAGTCTAACAACCAATTATTTGGCTTAAAGGCCCATTAGTTTTTTTGAATTTAGTAATACAGAGCAACAGATAGAATGATAGTAAAATATAAGAAATACGTTTGCTCTAAAAATGCCTTTCTTACCACATCTCGTAAAAATGTTGTCAGCTGTTTTTTCTTATTTTTTGCAATATCATTGAAAAAGCTGTGCTACATTTCTATATGTCTGATTAAAAATAAAGAAAATTTCGGAATTTCGGTCAGTTTCACTGATAAGACATCTTTCTTGGTATAGTGAGACCTACTTTATTTTTAACCTCCAAAAAGCTAATGGGGCTTTAAAATAAGTTCGATGTTAATTATCATTGTAAAATATGACCTGTCTACAATATAATACATGCACCTGACATAATTCGCGTTAATATTTTACCAATTTAAATAGCATGTAGTAATAAAATCCAATAGGTCATGGTTCAGTGAACTAATAATATTTATTGCACTAAAGGTCAGTATTAACTGGGACCATTATACACATGTATATTGATAATCACGTTAATTGGCGATGGAATCTGCATTCATCTATAAATGTTGACCCGCCTTACTGTATGGAAACAAAATTTATTATTTTGATGACAGGGTTGTGCTCAACAGCTAATTTAAAGCTGTTCATTATGTTTCTATAACTTAATTACAAATAAATAATATTCTTGAGCTATATTATGACTTGTATGTAAAATATGACATTAGTTAGTAAAACACGGATTACTCTATTCTACCGAATAAGTAGGACAAGTAGGGACAACTCGTTTTATATTAAATGTCGTTATATTAACTTACATGAAGCGGTATCAAACCACTAGCGCAAATCGCATTTTTGCGACCATGGCAGTCTGTTCTGACGTCGCATTTATGCGACCATGGCAGTGAAAGGGTAGACTTCTATTATCTGGGTATTATATTTTCACAATTTTCTGATGCTTATCTTTTCGCACTTTGTTTTGTTAAAAATTATCTACATATATGTGTATATTGGTCCCAAGAATTATGTTTTTTAAAATCACAAAATGAACAAAACGTATCTAAATTAAGATTAATGATCTTTAGTTATAAATTGAAAAATTAACAAAAAATATTGTTTGAATTAGGAGTTTCATTGTATTAAACTGTAAAAAGGTCGTTTCACGATCTGACACTAACATCTAAGCTACTTATACTTGTACATTATTTGTGCACTCTGATTTTATCTCTAAAGCCATGCTAGCTGGTTACGGGAATATTATGAGAAACAACACGTTTCCAAAACTGATCAACTTGATGATAAAAAAGCGCAACAAATTAAGGACACAATCATGTTAAGACATATAGATAGAAATCGAGCAGTGAGTCGTGACGGAAGGTCATGGACTGTTCCATTCTTTAAAATAGGGATAAGTAATACAATGACCAAGTTCATTACTAAACACGACCTTACATTTGTAGGCCACTGTTGGCCTCTTACATTTGTAGACCACTGTAAAAGGCCTAGCTACGTTGTCCTGAAATCAGTGCGCCACACTAGTAACATTATTTAACTGAATTGTGTTTTTCGTGTCCTTAATCTTGCCACTATTTTTTTCAAACAATGCATTGCTCGTGATTTCGGTGCATTTATGTTTTGAAAGGTATATATATCATATGCAATCAAAATCAAATTCTATTCAAATAATGTTCCTAAGTATGTAGATGATGTCATGTTATATAACTTAATATAATGAAGCAAATTATTAGATTCTGACAGTGGCTCAAGTACAGATACTGCTAATGAACGCAGTAATTGAAATTTCATGAAATTACCTGAAATGAAATTAAATGAAACACATATGAAATTCATTCCAAATATTGAAATAAAAATTTGCAATAATAAAATGCCAAATATCAAACAAAAATGGAAAGGAAAAACGTTCATATGTGTTTCGAACCCATAGAATCTTGACTACCAGGCTTCAAAAGTGAATTGGTTGGCGCCTTTACCGATCGCGCTACGCACTTAGTCTCAGCTATAGCGGTCAAATAACTGATATTTATATATTACGGAAACCTACGAAACGTTGCGAAAAGCCACTCGCCCTACAAAATGGACTTAGCTGATCTTTGATCATTCACAGGTCGTTGTCGGACTATTTATACCATCACAATTCCTTTAAGGTACTTGACTGTGATACATGCTTCTACATGTATCTTTTCTGCTCATGATGATAAGTCTAGTGAGTAGATTTATTATTTAAAGTTGCAGCTTTTCATGTTAAAACTTTATGATTTCTGCCTTGATTGAAGGTCGAGTCAATATCTACACCTTAGAATATTAAATCAGTATAAAAAAAATCAATATAATTGTGGAGAATACATTTGTATTTATTTTTATATTTGTACTATATTTCTATTTAATTTTCTGAAGTTATATTGACGGACACAAAAATGCTAATAATTTTGCACGTAAAATTTGATTAAGTTCTTGACAAAACTGGGAACTTTATTCATAACCATACAGTAGATTAACTGTTTTCACAAATGTGAAGTTTTGTTCGGTCATGTGTGGGACTCCAACTCGCAGTAGCTAAACCATAACCACTCAACTTCGGAGGCTCAATTAATATCATTTAGGCTGTGCTACAATTTTCTAAAATTGTCAATACATTACGCCCGATGGTAATAATTTTTTTTAAAATATTTATTAATATGTTAACATATTAATAAATATTTTTAAAAAATTTTTTTTTTCATATTTTTATCATCTATTCATGATACGGTTACCTGTGTATACACCGACATGTATTATCATTAGTTTTGATAACATTCTATTTTTAGCCATGTGACAGCTAAATTTTAATGTGGTTTAATTTCTTTGTTTGAATGTTTGCTTGTTGTCAATGAGTTCACAGAATTGTATTGTGTATCAAGATGCACTTAACAAAATTGCTTAGTTAATACCACCAGTATTTTTCAGTATTATAACTTGTCATAAGTGAATTTGTGATTGTCATTGATATTTAACTAAATATTTGCAGATAATTAAAATTCTACTTTTTTTCAAACTCAGGACCGGTTTCTATCTTTATTTGGATATCTGCGAAAAAAGGAACTATTAGTAAATGAACCTCCCAGAGATAAGTAATAATAACGAAAAAATATAGGTGGTAACCTGTCAAAACTGTAAACTTATGGACATAACTAATCATTACTCCAAAACATGATATCACTTCACATGACAGCACACTCTATTAATGTCAAGATAATACAAACAAAACATAACATTTATTTACAATAACAAAAAATATAATTTACATAACATTTATTTACAATAACAAAAACGTAATTTACATTGATTTACATTTACAATAACAAAATGACATTTATTTACAATTATAACAAATTTGTTTACAATAACAAAAACATAACTTACATAAGATTGATTTAAAATGATAAAAATGTAATTAGCATAATATTCATTCATAATTACAAAAACATAAATTGACTGCCAAATCATTCAAAATTCTAGTGTGCAAACTGAATGGCCCAGGAAAAACCAGAGATCAAAACCGTGTAGGGAAAAAATCACTGGAAACCTGTACCCCACGTCAGTTTCAGATTGCAGAGCATATGGGGCCATACTCTTGCAAATGCAAAATTAAAAGTTCGACAGTATCATCATTATTATTATTATAAAAAGCTACATGTAAAAACCGAAATTGTTTTACATTTTGTCATAAGAGTACTTCATGAAAATTGTCTAAAAAATCGTGTGCATATATACAAACAAATAAATGAAAAATGATTACAATACAATGGACAAAACAGACAAGAAGTTTGTCAAAAATATAAACAAAAAGCATAGAGCATTTAGGAATACAGGAAACAAATATTTGAAAATTCTAATTAAAAAACTAAAAAAATATAAAGCTAAGAAAGAACAAACTAAAGTTTTAAAGTTGATAAATATAGTAATAAACCAATTCGGGACACAACTATTTGACTTTTATTCGAGAACAGATTTAATGCAGTTATTCATTGTGGCATCAGTTCAAATATCCCACACCGCTTTCACTGATGAAGCCTACCCTATATATCATAACACTGTGCAAACTTGACTTGAAATAATTCATTACGCAGAAGTCACAAATTTTGTTTTCAATCATTTTCTGCGTAATCAGACCAATTCACATTTATCATTTGGTAGGTAGAAAGTGCTATGCCAGTATGCTAACAGTTATTAAATAAATACAAGTATAATCCAAAATTAAAGTAGGCATGCAGACCTGATGCAGAACACCACCCCAGTAAGAAAGCTACTGGTGCCCGGGTGGCTTCAACATCTAGCCGTGAACCTTTAATCGGGTATTTGCTGGACATAACACAATCATCCTAAATGCACCAGTGTTCAGACAAAAATAAAAGTAAAAAAAGAAATGCTCTAAGAATCGCTATACATCAGCATCCACAAGCTAGCAAGATGAGAACTTAGTTTATTTTGGCTGACTGGGAGATTACTTTCCTTGTTTGCAAATAAGCCATACCAAGATAAAATATTTTGAAAATTTTAAAATTAAAATTTAAGTATGAGAAAAATAAAAAAAACTTACAAATCGAGTAGGGACATGTAGGCTGGCAAATCGGGTTCCAACATTTATAGGGAAAAAACTGTCAATGCTAACTGACAGGATGGTATTGGGAGTCCTTACTCCTGGCAGTACAAACTGTGTATTCCAACATCATGCACACATTGTGAATTGTGAATGCCACAAAGTGCCACAATGCACACAGTGCCGCACGGCAAAAACACACATTGTTGGATGCAAGAAAAAATTGGTGACATCAGGTGTAAACAATTAGTGTTCGATTCCCAGTCGCGGCAAGTCATATCCTCGCAAGACAATTTGACAAAATATGTTGATTTTCTCCAAGATAGATGAATATGTTTGAAAAGAAACACATATTAAATTATAGAAGGCTAAGACATCCATATACATATATGGATGAGAAAATGAGGTAGAAAAATTCTGATCTTTCTAGTGTGCTGAATATCAAGGGCATCCACATATCACCATCATCCCATTGTATCCACATCAGTTGACCTGGCAAAAGAGAAAACAGACCGGCAGTTAGAATGTGATCAAAAGGGGATTAGTAACGTGACACACCCAGTTCGATTCCCAGTCATGGCAGGTCATTCCTGTTCATAAAATTCAAAAATAAATATTGATTTTACTAAACATGTCTCACAAGTCATTTTACTTGAGAAGTGTCAGGTAGTACTGGTTAGAATACAGTCCAGGAAAACTGGTTAGCTGAATCCTACTCTCCAATTCGATTTGTAGAGGCATCTTTGTCCAGATCCAGAGTATAAGTTTATGTGAAGTCAATATATTCAATCATGCATTATGTAACATGCTCAGCCTATCATCAAGTATGACACCATCTGAATTTTCCACACTTTCCGAATTACTGGTTCCATCTCTCAAACTTCATCCTTAGTGAAAGCGTCCACAAACAACTAGTTTGACAAAGATTCCTTACTTTATTCCTGCTGATGACAACCGCATATACTGTAACCCCTATATAACGATCATATCCAAACAAGCCTACTGGGTCATGAGTCATTGGACTGGTACGAGGGCCTTTCAACTTGACTGGGACACAGGAAGACAATGAAACAAATATCCACTTTGGTGTAAGGAACCTAATATGTAGTGTAAGCCTATGGACAGCTGACTCTCAGACAAAACCTCAGGCAGACAGATCCGGACTGTGATTAATGCAATTGAATATTGACAAGCATGAAAAATATGAAAATACATGAACACCTGAATAAAAAGGTAAATATATACGGACTGTTTTAGTATGCTGGTTACTTTTGCTTCTACATACAAATGATGACTCTCAGTGCAACCTACTTTACAATATTCAAAGTATAACACTGTGCAAACTTACTTAATTTTAATTCATTATGCAGAAATCATAAACTTTGTTTCCATTCAATTTCTGCATTATCAGACATATGTTTTTAAGATTTTAGTGCAGGAAGAAAATGCTATGCCAGTGCGCTAAAAGTTATCAGATAAATATAGTCCAAATTAAATTAGGCATGCAGGCCTGATGCAGAAACACCACCTAAAGTGCCCGGTGGCGTTCGACATGTTGTAGCCTTGAGCCTTTAATCAAGTTTTTGCTGGACATAACACAATCATCCTACATGCACCAGTGTTCAGACAAACACAAAAATCAAACAAATGCACCAAGAATCACTATCAGAACTTAGCCATACACAAAATGAAGTGATTAATAAATTACTTTCCTTGTTTGCAAATTAGCTTTGATGTGATATATCGTGTTTACCAGAATCATTATTTATTTGGTTATTCTTTGTTGTTGTTGTTTTTAATCACATAATGACAAAAATTCTCAGTACTACTAAACATAAACTTGATAAGAAGTGGAGTTCGAAATGCTCTACTGCATCCAAACCAATATAAAATGAAAAATATCCTAAAAGGAAACATACATTAAATGCTGGAAGTCTAAACTAAACACATAGATATATGGATGAGAAAATGAGATAGAAATATACTGATCTTTTTAGTGCGCTGGATATCAAGGGCATCCACATATCACCATCATCCCATTGTATCCACATCAGTTGACCTGGCAAAAGAGAAAACAGAACGGCAGTTAGAATGTGATCAAAAGGGGATTAGTAACGTGACACACCCAGTTCGATTCCCAGTCATGGCAGGTAATTCCTGTACATAAAATTCAAAACTAAAACTTGATTTTACTCAACACGTTTTACAAGTCATCTTACTTGAGAAGTGTCGGGTAGTACTGGTTAGAATACAGTCCAGGAAAACTGGTTAGCTGAATCCTACTCTCCAATTCGATTTGTAGAGGCATCTTTGTCCAGATCCAGAGTATAAGTTTATGTGAAGTCAATATATTCAATCATGCATTATGTAACATGCTCAGCCTATCATCAAGTATGACACCATCTGAATTTTCCACACTTTCCGAATTACTGGTTCCATCTCTCAAACTTCATCCTTAGTGAAAGCGTCCACAAACAACTAGTTTGACAAAGATTCCTTACTTTATTCCTGCTGATGACAACCGCATATACTGTAACCCCTATATAACGATCATATCCAAACAAGCCTACTGGGTCATGAGTCATTGGACTGGTACGAGGGCCTTTCAACTTGACTGGGACACAGGAAGACAATGAAACAAATATCCACTTTGGTGTAAGGAACCTAATATGTAGTGTAAGCCTATGGACAGCTGACTCTCAGACAAAACCTCAGGCAGACAGATCCGGACTGTGATTAATGCAATTGAATATTGACAAGCATGAAAACTATGAAAATACATGAACACCTGAATAAAAAGGTAAATATATACGGACTGTTTTAGTATGCTGGTTACTTTTGCTTCTACATACAAATGATGACTCTCAGTGCAACCTACTTTACAATATTCAAAGTATAACACTGTGCAAACTTACTTAATTTTAATTCATTATGCAGAAATCATAAACTTTGTTTCCATTCAATTTCTGCATTATCAGACATATGTTTTTAAAATTTTAGTGCAGGAAGAAAATGCTATGCCAGTGCGCTAAAAGTTATCAGATAAATATAGTCCAAATTAAATTAGGCATGCATGCCTGATGCAGAAACACCACCTAAAGTGCCCGGTGGCGTTCGACATGTTGTAGCCTTGAGCCTTTAATCAAGTTTTTGCTGGACATAACACAATCATCCTACATGCACCAGTGTTCAGACAAACACAAAAATCAAACAAATGCACCAAGAATCACTATCAGAACTTAGCCATACACAAAATGAAGTGATTAATAAATTACTTTCCTTGTTTGCAAATTAGCTTTGATGTGATATATCGTGTTTACCAGAATAATTATTTATTTGGTTATTCTTTGTTGTTGTTGTTTTTAATCACATAATGACAAAAATTCTCAGTACTACTAAACATAAACTTGATAAGAAGTGGAGTTCGAAATGCTCTACTGCATCCAAACCAATATAAAATGAAAAATATCCTAAAAAGAAACATACATTAAATGCTGGAAGTCTAAACTAAACACATAGATATATGGATGAGAAAATGAGATAGAAATATACTGATCTTTTTAGTGTGCTGGATATCAAGGGCATCCACATATCACCATCATCCCATTGTATCCACATCAGTTGACCTGGCAAAAGAGAAAACAGAACGGCAGTTAGAATGTGATCAAAAGGGGATTAGTAACGTGACACACCCAGTTCGATTCCCAGTCATGGCAGGTAATTCCTGTACATAAAATTCAAAACTAAAACTTGATTTTACTCAACACGTTTTACAAGTCATCTTACTTGAGAAGTGTCAGGTAGTACTGGTTAGAATACAGTCCAGGAAAACTGGTTAGCTGAATCCTACTCTCCAATTCGATTTGTAGAGGCATCTTTGTCCAGATCCAGAGTATAAGTTTATGTGAAGTCAATATATTCAATCATGCATTATGTAACATGCTCAGCCTATCATCAAGTATGACACCATCTGAATTTTCCACACTTTCCGAATTACTGGTTCCATCTCTCAAACTTCATCCTTAGTGAAAGCGTCCACAAACAACTAGTTTGACAAAGATTCCTTACTTTATTCCTGCTGATGACAACCGCATATACTGTAACCCCTATATAACGATCATATCCAAACAAGCCTACTGGGTCATGAGTCATTGGACTGGTACGAGGGCCTTTCAACTTGACTGGGACACAGGAAGACAATGAAACAAATATCCACTTTGGTGTAAGGAACCTAATATGTAGTGTAAGCCTATGGACAGCTGACTCTCAGACAAAACCTCAGGCAGACAGATCCGGACTGTGATTAATGCAATTGAATATTGACAAGCATGAAAAATATGAAAATACATGAACACCTGAATAAAAAGGTAAATATATACGGACTGTTTTAGTATGCTGGTTACTTTTGCTTCTACATACAAATGATGACTCTCAGTGCAACCTACTTTACAATATTCAAAGTATAACACTGTGCAAACTTACTTAATTTTAATTCATTATGCAGAAATCATAAACTTTGTTTCCATTCAATTTCTGCATTATCAGACATATGTTTTTAAAATTTTAGTGCAGGAAGAAAATGCTATGCCAGTGCGCTAAAAGTTATCAGATAAATATAGTCCAAATTAAATTAGGCATGCAGGCCTGATGCAGAAACACCACCTAAAGTGCCCGGTGGCGTTCGACATGTTGTAGCCTTGAGCCTTTAATCAAGTTTTTGCTGGACATAACACAATCATCCTACATGCACCAGTGTTCAGACAAACACAAAAATCAAACAAATGCACCAAGAATCACTATCAGAACTTAGCCATACACAAAATGAAGTGATTAATAAATTACTTTCCTTGTTTGCAAATTAGCTTTGATGTGATATATCGTGTTTACCAGAATAATTATTTATTTGGTTATTCTTTGTTGTTGTTGTTTTTAATCACATAATGACAAAAATTCTCAGTACTACTAAACATAAACTTGATAAGAAGTGGAGTTCGAAATGCTCTACTGCATCCAAACCAATATAAAATGAAAAATATCCTAAAAAGAAACATACATTAAATGCTGGAAGTCTAAACTAAACACATAGATATATGGATGAGAAAATGAGATAGAAATATACTGATCTTTTTAGTGTGCTGGATATCAAGGGCATCCACATATCACCATCATCCCATTGTATCCACATCAGTTGACCTGGCAAAAGAGAAAACAGAACGGCAGTTAGAATGTGATCAAAAGGGGATTAGTAACGTGACACACCCAGTTCGATTCCCAGTCATGGCAGGTAATTCCTGTACATAAAATTCAAAACTAAAACTTGATTTTACTCAACACGTTTTACAAGTCATCTTACTTGAGAAGTGTCAGGTAGTACTGGTTAGAATACAGTCCAGGAAAACTGGTTAGCTGAATCCTACTCTCCAATTCGATTTGTAGAGGCATCTTTGTCCAGATCCAGAGTATAAGTTTATGTGAAGTCAATATATTCAATCATGCATTATGTAACATGCTCAGCCTATCATCAAGTATGACACCATCTGAATTTTCCACACTTTCCGAATTACTGGTTCCATCTCTCAAACTTCATCCTTAGTGAAAGCGTCCACAAACAACTAGTTTGACAAAGATTCCTTACTTTATTCCTGCTGATGACAACCGCATATACTGTAACCCCTATATAACGATCATATCCAAACAAGCCTACTGGGTCATGAGTCATTGGACTGGTACGAGGGCCTTTCAACTTGACTGGGACACAGGAAGACAATGAAACAAATATCCACTTTGGTGTAAGGAACCTAATATGTAGTGTAAGCCTATGGACAGCTGACTCTCAGACAAAACCTCAGGCAGACAGATCCGGACTGTGATTAATGCAATTGAATATTGACAAGCATGAAAACTATGAAAATACATGAACACCTGAATAAAAAGGTAAATATATACGGACTGTTTTAGTATGCTGGTTACTTTTGCTTCTACATACAAATGATGACTCTCAGTGCAACCTACTTTACAATATTCAAAGTATAACACTGTGCAAACTTACTTAATTTTAATTCATTATGCAGAAATCATAAACTTTGTTTCCATTCAATTTCTGCATTATCAGACATATGTTTTTAAAATTTTAGTGCAGGAAGAAAATGCTATGCCAGTGCGCTAAAAGTTATCAGATAAATATAGTCCAAATTAAATTAGGCATGCATGCCTGATGCAGAAACACCACCTAAAGTGCCCGGTGGCGTTCGACATGTTGTAGCCTTGAGCCTTTAATCAAGTTTTTGCTGGACATAACACAATCATCCTACATGCACCAGTGTTCAGACAAACACAAAAATCAAACAAATGCACCAAGAATCACTATCAGAACTTAGCCATACACAAAATGAAGTGATTAATAAATTACTTTCCTTGTTTGCAAATTAGCTTTGATGTGATATATCGTGTTTACCAGAATAATTATTTATTTGGTTATTCTTTGTTGTTGTTGTTTTTAATCACATAATGACAAAAATTCTCAGTACTACTAAACATAAACTTGATAAGAAGTGGAGTTCGAAATGCTCTACTGCATCCAAACCAATATAAAATGAAAAATATCCTAAAAAGAAACATACATTAAATGCTGGAAGTCTAAACTAAACACATAGATATATGGATGAGAAAATGAGATAGAAATATACTGATCTTTTTAGTGTGCTGGATATCAAGGGCATCCACATATCACCATCATCCCATTGTATCCACATCAGTTGACCTGGCAAAAGAGAAAACAGAACGGCAGTTAGAATGTGATCAAAAGGGGATTAGTAACGTGACACACCCAGTTCGATTCCCAGTCATGGCAGGTAATTCCTGTACATAAAATTCAAAACTAAAACTTGATTTTACTCAACACGTTTTACAAGTCATCTTACTTGAGAAGTGTCAGGTAGTACTGGTTAGAATACAGTCCAGGAAAACTGGTTAGCTGAATCCTACTCTCCAATTCGATTTGTAGAGGCATCTTTGTCCAGATCCAGAGTATAAGTTTATGTGAAGTCAATATATTCAATCATGCATTATGTAACATGCTCAGCCTATCATCAAGTATGACACCATCTGAATTTTCCACACTTTCCGAATTACTGGTTCCATCTCTCAAACTTCATCCTTAGTGAAAGCGTCCACAAACAACTAGTTTGACAAAGATTCCTTACTTTATTCCTGCTGATGACAACCGCATATACTGTAACCCCTATATAACGATCATATCCAAACAAGCCTACTGGGTCATGAGTCATTGGACTGGTACGAGGGCCTTTCAACTTGACTGGGACACAGGAAGACAATGAAACAAATATCCACTTTGGTGTAAGGAACCTAATATGTAGTGTAAGCCTATGGACAGCTGACTCTCAGACAAAACCTCAGGCAGACAGATCCGGACTGTGATTAATGCAATTGAATATTGACAAGCATGAAAAATATGAAAATACATGAACACCTGAATAAAAAGGTAAATATATACGGACTGTTTTAGTATGCTGGTTACTTTTGCTTCTACATACAAATGATGACTCTCAGTGCAACCTACTTTACAATATTCAAAGTATAACACTGTGCAAACTTACTTAATTTTAATTCATTATGCAGAAATCATAAACTTTGTTTCCATTCAATTTCTGCATTATCAGACATATGTTTTTAAAATTTTAGTGCAGGAAGAAAATGCTATGCCAGTGCGCTAAAAGTTATCAGATAAATATAGTCCAAATTAAATTAGGCATGCAGGCCTGATGCAGAAACACCACCTAAAGTGCCCGGTGGCGTTCGACATGTTGTAGCCTTGAGCCTTTAATCAAGTTTTTGCTGGACATAACACAATCATCCTACATGCACCAGTGTTCAGACAAACACAAAAATCAAACAAATGCACCAAGAATCACTATCAGAACTTAGCCATACACAAAATGAAGTGATTAATAAATTACTTTCCTTGTTTGCAAATTAGCTTTGATGTGATATATCGTGTTTACCAGAATAATTATTTATTTGGTTATTCTTTGTTGTTGTTGTTTTTAATCACATAATGACAAAAATTCTCAGTACTACTAAACATAAACTTGATAAGAAGTGGAGTTCGAAATGCTCTACTGCATCCAAACCAATATAAAATGAAAAATATCCTAAAAAGAAACATACATTAAATGCTGGAAGTCTAAACTAAACACATAGATATATGGATGAGAAAATGAGATAGAAATATACTGATCTTTTTAGTGTGCTGGATATCAAGGGCATCCACATATCACCATCATCCCATTGTATCCACATCAGTTGACCTGGCAAAAGAGAAAACAGAACGGCAGTTAGAATGTGATCAAAAGGGGATTAGTAACGTGACACACCCAGTTCGATTCCCAGTCATGGCAGGTAATTCCTGTACATAAAATTCAAAACTAAAACTTGATTTTACTCAACACGTTTTACAAGTCATCTTACTTGAGAAGTGTCAGGTAGTACTGGTTAGAATACAGTCCAGGAAAACTGGTTAGCTGAATCCTACTCTCCAATTCGATTTGTAGAGGCATCTTTGTCCAGATCCAGAGTATAAGTTTATGTGAAGTCAATATATTCAATCATGCATTATGTAACATGCTCAGCCTATCATCAAGTATGACACCATCTGAATTTTCCACACTTTCCGAATTACTGGTTCCATCTCTCAAACTTCATCCTTAGTGAAAGCGTCCACAAACAACTAGTTTGACAAAGATTCCTTACTTTATTCCTGCTGATGACAACCGCATATACTGTAACCCCTATATAACGATCATATCCAAACAAGCCTACTGGGTCATGAGTCATTGGACTGGTACGAGGGCCTTTCAACTTGACTGGGACACAGGAAGACAATGAAACAAATATCCACTTTGGTGTAAGGAACCTAATATGTAGTGTAAGCCTATGGACAGCTGACTCTCAGACAAAACCTCAGGCAGACAGATCCGGACTGTGATTAATGCAATTGAATATTGACAAGCATGAAAAATATGAAAATACATGAACACCTGAATAAAAAGGTAAATATATACGGACTGTTTTAGTATGCTGGTTACTTTTGCTTCTACATACAAATGATGACTCTCAGTGCAACCTACTTTACAATATTCAAAGTATAACACTGTGCAAACTTACTTAATTTTAATTCATTATGCAGAAATCATAAACTTTGTTTCCATTCAATTTCTGCATTATCAGACATATGTTTTTAAAATTTTAGTGCAGGAAGAAAATGCTATGCCAGTGCGCTAAAAGTTATCAGATAAATATAGTCCAAATTAAATTAGGCATGCAGGCCTGATGCAGAAACACCACCTAAAGTGCCCGGTGGCGTTCGACATGTTGTAGCCTTGAGCCTTTAATCAAGTTTTTGCTGGACATAACACAATCATCCTACATGCACCAGTGTTCAGACAAACACAAAAATCAAACAAATGCACCAAGAATCACTATCAGAACTTAGCCATACACAAAATGAAGTGATTAATAAATTACTTTCCTTGTTTGCAAATTAGCTTTGATGTGATATATCGTGTTTACCAGAATAATTATTTATTTGGTTATTCTTTGTTGTTGTTGTTTTTAATCACATAATGACAAAAATTCTCAGTACTACTAAACATAAACTTGATAAGAAGTGGAGTTCGAAATGCTCTACTGCATCCAAACCAATATAAAATGAAAAATATCCTAAAAAGAAACATACATTAAATGCTGGAAGTCTAAACTAAACACATAGATATATGGATGAGAAAATGAGATAGAAATATACTGATCTTTTTAGTGTGCTGGATATCAAGGGCATCCACATATCACCATCATCCCATTGTATCCACATCAGTTGACCTGGCAAAAGAGAAAACAGAACGGCAGTTAGAATGTGATCAAAAGGGGATTAGTAACGTGACACACCCAGTTCGATTCCCAGTCATGGCAGGTAATTCCTGTACATAAAATTCAAAACTAAAACTTGATTTTACTCAACACGTTTTACAAGTCATCTTACTTGAGAAGTGTCAGGTAGTACTGGTTAGAATACAGTCCAGGAAAACTGGTTAGCTGAATCCTACTCTCCAATTCGATTTGTAGAGGCATCTTTGTCCAGATCCAGAGTATAAGTTTATGTGAAGTCAATATATTCAATCATGCATTATGTAACATGCTCAGCCTATCATCAAGTATGACACCATCTGAATTTTCCACACTTTCCGAATTACTGGTTCCATCTCTCAAACTTCATCCTTAGTGAAAGCGTCCACAAACAACTAGTTTGACAAAGATTCCTTACTTTATTCCTGCTGATGACAACCGCATATACTGTAACCCCTATATAACGATCATATCCAAACAAGCCTACTGGGTCATGAGTCATTGGACTGGTACGAGGGCCTTTCAACTTGACTGGGACACAGGAAGACAATGAAACAAATATCCACTTTGGTGTAAGGAACCTAATATGTAGTGTAAGCCTATGGACAGCTGACTCTCAGACAAAACCTCAGGCAGACAGATCCGGACTGTGATTAATGCAATTGAATATTGACAAGCATGAAAACTATGAAAATACATGAACACCTGAATAAAAAGGTAAATATATACGGACTGTTTTAGTATGCTGGTTACTTTTGCTTCTACATACAAATGATGACTCTCAGTGCAACCTACTTTACAATATTCAAAGTATAACACTGTGCAAACTTACTTAATTTTAATTCATTATGCAGAAATCATAAACTTTGTTTCCATTCAATTTCTGCATTATCAGACATATGTTTTTAAAATTTTAGTGCAGGAAGAAAATGCTATGCCAGTGCGCTAAAAGTTATCAGATAAATATAGTCCAAATTAAATTAGGCATGCATGCCTGATGCAGAAACACCACCTAAAGTGCCCGGTGGCGTTCGACATGTTGTAGCCTTGAGCCTTTAATCAAGTTTTTGCTGGACATAACACAATCATCCTACATGCACCAGTGTTCAGACAAACACAAAAATCAAACAAATGCACCAAGAATCACTATCAGAACTTAGCCATACACAAAATGAAGTGATTAATAAATTACTTTCCTTGTTTGCAAATTAGCTTTGATGTGATATATCGTGTTTACCAGAATAATTATTTATTTGGTTATTCTTTGTTGTTGTTGTTTTTAATCACATAATGACAAAAATTCTCAGTACTACTAAACATAAACTTGATAAGAAGTGGAGTTCGAAATGCTCTACTGCATCCAAACCAATATAAAATGAAAAATATCCTAAAAAGAAACATACATTAAATGCTGGAAGTCTAAACTAAACACATAGATATATGGATGAGAAAATGAGATAGAAATATACTGATCTTTTTAGTGTGCTGGATATCAAGGGCATCCACATATCACCATCATCCCATTGTATCCACATCAGTTGACCTGGCAAAAGAGAAAACAGAACGGCAGTTAGAATGTGATCAAAAGGGGATTAGTAACGTGACACACCCAGTTCGATTCCCAGTCATGGCAGGTAATTCCTGTACATAAAATTCAAAACTAAAACTTGATTTTACTCAACACGTTTTACAAGTCATCTTACTTGAGAAGTGTCAGGTAGTACTGGTTAGAATACAGTCCAGGAAAACTGGTTAGCTGAATCCTACTCTCCAATTCGATTTGTAGAGGCATCTTTGTCCAGATCCAGAGTATAAGTTTATGTGAAGTCAATATATTCAATCATGCATTATGTAACATGCTCAGCCTATCATCAAGTATGACACCATCTGAATTTTCCACACTTTCCGAATTACTGGTTCCATCTCTCAAACTTCATCCTTAGTGAAAGCGTCCACAAACAACTAGTTTGACAAAGATTCCTTACTTTATTCCTGCTGATGACAACCGCATATACTGTAACCCCTATATAACGATCATATCCAAACAAGCCTACTGGGTCATGAGTCATTGGACTGGTACGAGGGCCTTTCAACTTGACTGGGACACAGGAAGACAATGAAACAAATATCCACTTTGGTGTAAGGAACCTAATATGTAGTGTAAGCCTATGGACAGCTGACTCTCAGACAAAACCTCAGGCAGACAGATCCGGACTGTGATTAATGCAATTGAATATTGACAAGCATGAAAAATATGAAAATACATGAACACCTGAATAAAAAGGTAAATATATACGGACTGTTTTAGTATGCTGGTTACTTTTGCTTCTACATACAAATGATGACTCTCAGTGCAACCTACTTTACAATATTCAAAGTATAACACTGTGCAAACTTACTTAATTTTAATTCATTATGCAGAAATCATAAACTTTGTTTCCATTCAATTTCTGCATTATCAGACATATGTTTTTAAAATTTTAGTGCAGGAAGAAAATGCTATGCCAGTGCGCTAAAAGTTATCAGATAAATATAGTCCAAATTAAATTAGGCATGCAGGCCTGATGCAGAAACACCACCTAAAGTGCCCGGTGGCGTTCGACATGTTGTAGCCTTGAGCCTTTAATCAAGTTTTTGCTGGACATAACACAATCATCCTACATGCACCAGTGTTCAGACAAACACAAAAATCAAACAAATGCACCAAGAATCACTATCAGAACTTAGCCATACACAAAATGAAGTGATTAATAAATTACTTTCCTTGTTTGCAAATTAGCTTTGATGTGATATATCGTGTTTACCAGAATAATTATTTATTTGGTTATTCTTTGTTGTTGTTGTTTTTAATCACATAATGACAAAAATTCTCAGTACTACTAAACATAAACTTGATAAGAAGTGGAGTTCGAAATGCTCTACTGCATCCAAACCAATATAAAATGAAAAATATCCTAAAAAGAAACATACATTAAATGCTGGAAGTCTAAACTAAACACATAGATATATGGATGAGAAAATGAGATAGAAATATACTGATCTTTTTAGTGTGCTGGATATCAAGGGCATCCACATATCACCATCATCCCATTGTATCCACATCAGTTGACCTGGCAAAAGAGAAAACAGAACGGCAGTTAGAATGTGATCAAAAGGGGATTAGTAACGTGACACACCCAGTTCGATTCCCAGTCATGGCAGGTAATTCCTGTACATAAAATTCAAAACTAAAACTTGATTTTACTCAACACGTTTTACAAGTCATCTTACTTGAGAAGTGTCAGGTAGTACTGGTTAGAATACAGTCCAGGAAAACTGGTTAGCTGAATCCTACTCTCCAATTCGATTTGTAGAGGCATCTTTGTCCAGATCCAGAGTATAAGTTTATGTGAAGTCAATATATTCAATCATGCATTATGTAACATGCTCAGCCTATCATCAAGTATGACACCATCTGAATTTTCCACACTTTCCGAATTACTGGTTCCATCTCTCAAACTTCATCCTTAGTGAAAGCGTCCACAAACAACTAGTTTGACAAAGATTCCTTACTTTATTCCTGCTGATGACAACCGCATATACTGTAACCCCTATATAACGATCATATCCAAACAAGCCTACTGGGTCATGAGTCATTGGACTGGTACGAGGGCCTTTCAACTTGACTGGGACACAGGAAGACAATGAAACAAATATCCACTTTGGTGTAAGGAACCTAATATGTAGTGTAAGCCTATGGACAGCTGACTCTCAGACAAAACCTCAGGCAGACAGATCCGGACTGTGATTAATGCAATTGAATATTGACAAGCATGAAAAATATGAAAATACATGAACACCTGAATAAAAAGGTAAATATATACGGACTGTTTTAGTATGCTGGTTACTTTTGCTTCTACATACAAATGATGACTCTCAGTGCAACCTACTTTACAATATTCAAAGTATAACACTGTGCAAACTTACTTAATTTTAATTCATTATGCAGAAATCATAAACTTTGTTTCCATTCAATTTCTGCATTATCAGACATATGTTTTTAAAATTTTAGTGCAGGAAGAAAATGCTATGCCAGTGCGCTAAAAGTTATCAGATAAATATAGTCCAAATTAAATTAGGCATGCAGGCCTGATGCAGAAACACCACCTAAAGTGCCCGGTGGCGTTCGACATGTTGTAGCCTTGAGCCTTTAATCAAGTTTTTGCTGGACATAACACAATCATCCTACATGCACCAGTGTTCAGACAAACACAAAAATCAAACAAATGCACCAAGAATCACTATCAGAACTTAGCCATACACAAAATGAAGTGATTAATAAATTACTTTCCTTGTTTGCAAATTAGCTTTGATGTGATATATCGTGTTTACCAGAATAATTATTTATTTGGTTATTCTTTGTTGTTGTTGTTTTTAATCACATAATGACAAAAATTCTCAGTACTACTAAACATAAACTTGATAAGAAGTGGAGTTCGAAATGCTCTACTGCATCCAAACCAATATAAAATGAAAAATATCCTAAAAAGAAACATACATTAAATGCTGGAAGTCTAAACTAAACACATAGATATATGGATGAGAAAATGAGATAGAAATATACTGATCTTTTTAGTGTGCTGGATATCAAGGGCATCCACATATCACCATCATCCCATTGTATCCACATCAGTTGACCTGGCAAAAGAGAAAACAGAACGGCAGTTAGAATGTGATCAAAAGGGGATTAGTAACGTGACACACCCAGTTCGATTCCCAGTCATGGCAGGTAATTCCTGTACATAAAATTCAAAACTAAAACTTGATTTTACTCAACACGTTTTACAAGTCATCTTACTTGAGAAGTGTCAGGTAGTACTGGTTAGAATACAGTCCAGGAAAACTGGTTAGCTGAATCCTACTCTCCAATTCGATTTGTAGAGGCATCTTTGTCCAGATCCAGAGTATAAGTTTATGTGAAGTCAATATATTCAATCATGCATTATGTAACATGCTCAGCCTATCATCAAGTATGACACCATCTGAATTTTCCACACTTTCCGAATTACTGGTTCCATCTCTCAAACTTCATCCTTAGTGAAAGCGTCCACAAACAACTAGTTTGACAAAGATTCCTTACTTTATTCCTGCTGATGACAACCGCATATACTGTAACCCCTATATAACGATCATATCCAAACAAGCCTACTGGGTCATGAGTCATTGGACTGGTACGAGGGCCTTTCAACTTGACTGGGACACAGGAAGACAATGAAACAAATATCCTCTTTGGTGTAAGGAACCTAATATGTAGTGTAAGCCTATGGACAGCTGACTCTCAGACAAAACCTCAGGCAGACAGATCCGGACTGTGATTAATGCAATTGAATATTGACAAGCATGAAAAATATGAAAATACATGAACACCTGAATAAAAAGGTAAATATATACGGACTGTTTTAGTATGCTGGTTACTTTTGCTTCTACATACAAATGATGACTCTCAGTGCAACCTACTTTACAATATTCAAAGTATAACACTGTGCAAACTTACTTAATTTTAATTCATTATGCAGAAATCATAAACTTTGTTTCCATTCAATTTCTGCATTATCAGACATATGTTTTTAAAATTTTAGTGCAGGAAGAAAATGCTATGCCAGTGCGCTAAAAGTTATCAGATAAATATAGTCCAAATTAAATTAGGCATGCAGGCCTGATGCAGAAACACCACCTAAAGTGCCCGGTGGCGTTCGACATGTTGTAGCCTTGAGCCTTTAATCAAGTTTTTACTGGACATAACACAATCATCCTACATGCACCAGTGTTCAGACAAACACAAAAATCAAACAAATGCACCAAGAATCACTATCAGAACTTAGCCATACACAAAATGAAGTGATTAATAAATTACTTTCCTTGTTTGCAAATTAGCTTTGATGTGATATATCGTGTTTACCAGAATAATTATTTATTTGGTTATTCTTTGTTGTTGTTGTTTTTAATCACATAATGACAAAAATTCTCAGTACTACTAAACATAAACTTGATAAGAAGTGGAGTTCGAAATGCTCTACTGCATCCAAACCAATATAAAATGAAAAATATCCTAAAAAGAAACATACATTAAATGCTGGAAGTCTAAACTAAACACATAGATATATTAATGAGAAAATGAGATAGAAATATACTGATCTTTTTAGTGTGCTGGATATCAAGGGCATCCACATATCACCATCATCCCATTGTATCCCCATCAGTTGACCTGGCAAAAGAGAAAACAGAACGGCAGTTAGAATGTGATCAAAAGGGGATTAGTAACGTGACACATCCAGTTCGATTCCCAGTCATGGCAGGTAATTCCTGTACATAAAATTCAAAACGAAAACTTGATTTTACTCAACACGTTTTACAAGTCATCTTACTTGAGAAGTGTCAGGTAGTACTGGTTAGAATACAGTCCAGGAAAACTGGTTAGCTGAATCCTACTCTCCAATTCGATTTGTAGAGGCATCTTTGTCCAGATCCAGAGTATAAGTTTATGTGAAGTCAATATATTCAATCATGCATTATGTAACATGCTCAGCCTATCATCAAGTATGACACCATCTGAATTTTCCACACTTTCCGAATTACTGGTTCCATCTCTCAAACTTCATCCTTAGTGAAAGCGTCCACAAACAACTAGTTTGACAAAGATTCCTTACTTTATTCCTGCTGATGACAACCGCATATACTGTAACCCCTATATAACGATCATATCCAAACAAGCCTACTGGGTCATGAGTCATTGGACTGGTACGAGGGCCTTTCAACTTGACTGGGACACAGGAAGACAATGAAACAAATATCCACTTTGGTGTAAGGAACCTAATATGTAGTGTAAGCCTATGGACAGCTGACTCTCAGACAAAACCACAGGCAGACAGATCCGGACTGTGATTAATGCAATTGAATATTGACAAGCATGAAAAATATGAAAATACATGAACACCTGAATAAAAAGGTAAATAAATACGGACTATTTTAGTATGCTGGTTACTTTTGCTTCTACATACAAATGATGACTCTCAGTGCAACCTACTTTACAATATTCAAAGTATAACACTGTGCAAACTTACTTAATTTTAATTCATTATGCAGAAATCATAAACTTTGTTTCCATTCAATTTCTGCATTATCAGACATATGTTTTTAAAAGTTTAGTGCAGGAAGAAAATGCTATGCCAGTGCGCTAAAAGTTATCAGATAAATATAGTCCAAATTAAATTAGGCATGCAGGCCTGATGCAGAAACACCACCTAAAGTGCCCGGTGGCGTTCGACATGTTGTAGCCTTGAGCCTTTAATCAAGTTTTTGCTGGACATAACACAATCATCCTACATGCACCAGTGTTCAGACAAACACAAAAATCAAACAAATGCACCAAGAATCACTATCAGAACTTAGCCATACACAAAATGAAGTGATTAATAAATTACTTTCCTTGTTTGCAAATTAGCTTTGATGTGATATATCGTGTTTACCAGAATAATTATTTATTTGGTTATTCTTTTTTTTTTTTTTTAATCACATAATGACAAAAATTCTCAGTACTACTAAACATAAACTTGATAAGAAGTGGAGTTCGAAATGCTCTACTGCATCCAAACCAATATAAAATGAAAAATATCCTAAAAAGAAACATACATTAAATGCTGGAAGTCTAAACTAAACACATAGATATATGGATGAGAAAATGAGATAGAAATATACTGATCTTTTTAGTGTGCTGGATATCAAGGGCATCCACATATCACCATCATCCCATTGTATCCACATCAGTTGACCTAGCAAAAGAGAAAACAGAACGGCAGTTAGAATGTGATCAAAAGGGGATTAGTAACGTGACACACCCAGTTCGATTCCCAGTCATGGCAGGTAATTCCTGTACATAAAATTCAAAACTAAAACTTGATTTTACTCAACACGTTTTACAAGTCATCTTACTTGAGAAGTGTCAGGTAGTACTGGTTAGAATACAGTCCAGGAAAACTGGTTAGCTGAATCCTACTCTCCAATTCGATTTGTAGAGGCATCTTTGTCCAGATCCAGAGTATAAGTTTATGTGAAGTCAATATATTCAATCATGCATTATGTAACATGCTCAGCCTATCATCAAGTATGACACCATCTGAATTTTCCACACTTTCCGAATTACTGGTTCCATCTCTCAAACTTCATCCTTAGTGAAAGCGTCCACAAACAACTAGTTTGACAAAGATTCCTTACTTTATTCCTGCTGATGACAACCGCATATACTGTAACCCCTATATAACGATCATATCCAAACAAGCCTACTGGGTCATGAGTCATTGGACTGGTACGAGGGCCTTTCAACTTGACTGGGACACAGGAAGACAATGAAACAAATATCCTCTTTGGTGTAAGGAACCTAATATGTAGTGTAAGCCTATGGACAGCTGACTCTCAGACAAAACCTCAGGCAGACAGATCCGGACTGTGATTAATGCAATTGAATATTGACAAGCATGAAAAATATGAAAATACATGAACACCTGAATAAAAAGGTAAATATATACGGACTGTTTTAGTATGCTGGTTACTTTTGCTTCTACATACAAATGATGACTCTCAGTGCAACCTACTTTACAATATTCAAAGTATAACACTGTGCAAACTTACTTAATTTTAATTCATTATGCAGAAATCATAAACTTTGTTTCCATTCAATTTCTGCATTATCAGACATATGTTTTTAAAATTTTAGTGCAGGAAGAAAATGCTATGCCAGTGCGCTAAAAGTTATCAGATAAATATAGTCCAAATTAAATTAGGCATGCAGGCCTGATGCAGAAACACCACCTAAAGTGCCCGGTGGCGTTCGACATGTTGTAGCCTTGAGCCTTTAATCAAGTTTTTACTGGACATAACACAATCATCCTACATGCACCAGTGTTCAGACAAACACAAAAATCAAACAAATGCACCAAGAATCACTATCAGAACTTAGCCATACACAAAATGAAGTGATTAATAAATTACTTTCCTTGTTTGCAAATTAGCTTTGATGTGATATATCGTGTTTACCAGAATAATTATTTATTTGGTTATTCTTTGTTGTTGTTGTTTTTAATCACATAATGACAAAAATTCTCAGTACTACTAAACATAAACTTGATAAGAAGTGGAGTTCGAAATGCTCTACTGCATCCAAACCAATATAAAATGAAAAATATCCTAAAAAGAAACATACATTAAATGCTGGAAGTCTAAACTAAACACATAGATATATTAATGAGAAAATGAGATAGAAATATACTGATCTTTTTAGTGTGCTGGATATCAAGGGCATCCACATATCACCATCATCCCATTGTATCCCCATCAGTTGACCTGGCAAAAGAGAAAACAGAACGGCAGTTAGAATGTGATCAAAAGGGGATTAGTAACGTGACACATCCAGTTCGATTCCCAGTCATGGCAGGTAATTCCTGTACATAAAATTCAAAACGAAAACTTGATTTTACTCAACACGTTTTACAAGTCATCTTACTTGAGAAGTGTCAGGTAGTACTGGTTAGAATACAGTCCAGGAAAACTGGTTAGCTGAATCCTACTCTCCAATTCGATTTGTAGAGGCATCTTTGTCCAGATCCAGAGTATAAGTTTATGTGAAGTCAATATATTCAATCATGCATTATGTAACATGCTCAGCCTATCATCAAGTATGACACCATCTGAATTTTCCACACTTTCCGAATTACTGGTTCCATCTCTCAAACTTCATCCTTAGTGAAAGCGTCCACAAACAACTAGTTTGACAAAGATTCCTTACTTTATTCCTGCTGATGACAACCGCATATACTGTAACCCCTATATAACGATCATATCCAAACAAGCCTACTGGGTCATGAGTCATTGGACTGGTACGAGGGCCTTTCAACTTGACTGGGACACAGGAAGACAATGAAACAAATATCCACTTTGGTGTAAGGAACCTAATATGTAGTGTAAGCCTATGGACAGCTGACTCTCAGACAAAACCACAGGCAGACAGATCCGGACTGTGATTAATGCAATTGAATATTGACAAGCATGAAAAATATGAAAATACATGAACACCTGAATAAAAAGGTAAATAAATACGGACTATTTTAGTATGCTGGTTACTTTTGCTTCTACATACAAATGATGACTCTCAGTGCAACCTACTTTACAATATTCAAAGTATAACACTGTGCAAACTTACTTAATTTTAATTCATTATGCAGAAATCATAAACTTTGTTTCCATTCAATTTCTGCATTATCAGACATATGTTTTTAAAAGTTTAGTGCAGGAAGAAAATGCTATGCCAGTGCGCTAAAAGTTATCAGATAAATATAGTCCAAATTAAATTAGGCATGCAGGCCTGATGCAGAAACACCACCTAAAGTGCCCGGTGGCGTTCGACATGTTGTAGCCTTGAGCCTTTAATCAAGTTTTTGCTGGACATAACACAATCATCCTACATGCACCAGTGTTCAGACAAACACAAAAATCAAACAAATGCACCAAGAATCACTATCAGAACTTAGCCATACACAAAATGAAGTGATTAATAAATTACTTTCCTTGTTTGCAAATTAGCTTTGATGTGATATATCGTGTTTACCAGAATAATTATTTATTTGGTTATTCTTTTTTTTTTTTTTTAATCACATAATGACAAAAATTCTCAGTACTACTAAACATAAACTTGATAAGAAGTGGAGTTCGAAATGCTCTACTGCATCCAAACCAATATAAAATGAAAAATATCCTAAAAAGAAACATACATTAAATGCTGGAAGTCTAAACTAAACACATAGATATATGGATGAGAAAATGAGATAGAAATATACTGATCTTTTTAGTGGGCTGGATATCAAGGGCATCCACATATCACCATCATCCCATTGTATCCACATCAGTTGACCTAGCAAAAGAGAAAACAGAACGGCAGTTAGAATGTGATCAAAAGGGGATTAGTAACGTGACACACCCAGTTCGATTCCCAGTCATGGCAGGTAATTCCTGTACATAAAATTCAAAACTAAAACTTGATTTTACTCAACACGTTTTACAAGTCATCTTACTTGAGAAGTGTCAGGTAGTACTGGTTAGAATACAGTCCAGGAAAACTGGTTAGCTGAATCCTACTCTCCAATTCGATTTGTAGAGGCATCTTTGTCCAGATCCAGAGTATAAGTTTATGTGAAGTCAATATATTCAATCATGCATTATGTAACATGCTCAGCCTATCATCAAGTATGACACCATCTGAATTTTCCACACTTTCCGAATTACTGGTTCCATCTCTCAAACTTCATCCTTAGTGAAAGCGTCCACAAACAACTAGTTTGACAAAGATTCCTTACTTTATTCCTGCTGATGACAACCGCATATACTGTAACCCCTATATAACGATCATATCCAAACAAGCCTACTGGGTCATGAGTCATTGGACTGGTACGAGGGCCTTTCAACTTGACTGGGACACAGGAAGACAATGAAACAAATATCCTCTTTGGTGTAAGGAACCTAATATGTAGTGTAAGCCTATGGACAGCTGACTCTCAGACAAAACCTCAGGCAGACAGATCCGGACTGTGATTAATGCAATTGAATATTGACAAGCATGAAAAATATGAAAATACATGAACACCTGAATAAAAAGGTAAATATATACGGACTGTTTTAGTATGCTGGTTACTTTTGCTTCTACATACAAATGATGACTCTCAGTGCAACCTACTTTACAATATTCAAAGTATAACACTGTGCAAACTTACTTAATTTTAATTCATTATGCAGAAATCATAAACTTTGTTTCCATTCAATTTCTGCATTATCAGACATATGTTTTTAAAATTTTAGTGCAGGAAGAAAATGCTATGCCAGTGCGCTAAAAGTTATCAGATAAATATAGTCCAAATTAAATTAGGCATGCAGGCCTGATGCAGAAATACCACCTAAAGTGCCCGGTGGCGTTCGACATGTTGTAGCCTTGAGCCTTTAATCAAGTTTTTACTGGACATAACACAATCATCCTACATGCACCAGTGTTCAGACAAACACAAAAATCAAACAAATGCACCAAGAATCACTATCAGAACTTAGCCATACACAAAATGAAGTGATTAATAAATTACTTTCCTTGTTTGCAAATTAGCTTTGATGTGATATATCGTGTTTACCAGAATAATTATTTATTTGGTTATTCTTTGTTGTTGTTGTTTTTAATCACATAATGACAAAAATTCTCAGTACTACTAAACATAAACTTGATAAGAAGTGGAGTTCGAAATGCTCTACTGCATCCAAACCAATATAAAATGAAAAATATCCTAAAAAGAAACATACATTAAATGCTGGAAGTCTAAACTAAACACATAGATATATTAATGAGAAAATGAGATAGAAATATACTGATCTTTTTAGTGTGCTGGATATCAAGGGCATCCACATATCACCATCATCCCATTGTATCCCCATCAGTTGACCTGGCAAAAGAGAAAACAGAACGGCAGTTAGAATGTGATCAAAAGGGGATTAGTAACGTGACACATCCAGTTCGATTCCCAGTCATGGCAGGTAATTCCTGTACATAAAATTCAAAACGAAAACTTGATTTTACTCAACACGTTTTACAAGTCATCTTACTTGAGAAGTGTCAGGTAGTACTGGTTAGAATACAGTCCAGGAAAACTGGTTAGCTGAATCCTACTCTCCAATTCGATTTGTAGAGGCATCTTTGTCCAGATCCAGAGTATAAGTTTATGTGAAGTCAATATATTCAATCATGCATTATGTAACATGCTCAGCCTATCATCAAGTATGACACCATCTGAATTTTCCACACTTTCCGAATTACTGGTTCCATCTCTCAAACTTCATCCTTAGTGAAAGCGTCCACAAACAACTAGTTTGACAAAGATTCCTTACTTTATTCCTGCTGATGACAACCGCATATACTGTAACCCCTATATAACGATCATATCCAAACAAGCCTACTGGGTCATGAGTCATTGGACTGGTACGAGGGCCTTTCAACTTGACTGGGACACAGGAAGACAATGAAACAAATATCCACTTTGGTGTAAGGAACCTAATATGTAGTGTAAGCCTATGGACAGCTGACTCTCAGACAAAACCACAGGCAGACAGATCCGGACTGTGATTAATGCAATTGAATATTGACAAGCATGAAAAATATGAAAATACATGAACACCTGAATAAAAAGGTAAATATATACGGACTATTTTAGTATGCTGGTTACTTTTGCTTCTACATACAAATGATGACTCTCAGTGCAACCTACTTTACAATATTCAAAGTATAACACTGTGCAAACTTACTTAATTTTAATTCATTATGCAGAAATCATAAACTTTGTTTCCATTCAATTTCTGCATTATCAGACATATGTTTTTAAAATTTTAGTGCAGGAAGAAAATGCTATGCCAGTGCGCTAAAAGTTATCAGATAAATATAGTCCAAATTAAATTAGGCATGCAGGCCTGATGCAGAAACACCACCTAAAGTGCCCGGTGGCGTTCGACATGTTGTAGCCTTGAGCCTTTAATCAAGTTTTTACTGGACATAACACAATCATCCTACATGCACCAGTGTTCAGACAAACACAAAAATCAAACAAATGCACCAAGAATCACTATCAGAACTTAGCCATACACAAAATGAAGTGATTAATAAATTACTTTCCTTGTTTGCAAATTAGCTTTGATGTGATATATCGTGTTTACCAGAATAATTATTTATTTGGTTATTCTTTGTTGTTGTTGTTTTTAATCACATAATGACAAAAATTCTCAGTACTACTAAACATAAACTTGATAAGAAGTGGAGTTCGAAATGCTCTACTGCATCCAAACCAATATAAAATGAAAAATATCCTAAAAAGAAACATACATTAAATGCTGGAAGTCTAAACTAAACACATAGATATATTAATGAGAAAATGAGATAGAAATATACTGATCTTTTTAGTGTGCTGGATATCAAGGGCATCCACATATCACCATCATCCCATTGTATCCCCATCAGTTGACCTGGCAAAAGAGAAAACAGAACGGCAGTTAGAATGTGATCAAAAGGGGATTAGTAACGTGACACATCCAGTTCGATTCCCAGTCATGGCAGGTAATTCCTGTACATAAAATTCAAAACGAAAACTTGATTTTACTCAACACGTTTTACAAGTCATCTTACTTGAGAAGTGTCAGGTAGTACTGGTTAGAATACAGTCCAGGAAAACTGGTTAGCTGAATCCTACTCTCCAATTCGATTTGTAGAGGCATCTTTGTCCAGATCCAGAGTATAAGTTTATGTGAAGTCAATATATTCAATCATGCATTATGTAACATGCTCAGCCTATCATCAAGTATGACACCATCTGAATTTTCCACACTTTCCGAATTACTGGTTCCATCTCTCAAACTTCATCCTTAGTGAAAGCGTCCACAAACAACTAGTTTGACAAAGATTCCTTACTTTATTCCTGCTGATGACAACCGCATATACTGTAACCCCTATATAACGATCATATCCAAACAAGCCTACTGGGTCATGAGTCATTGGACTGGTACGAGGGCCTTTCAACTTGACTGGGACACAGGAAGACAATGAAACAAATATCCACTTTGGTGTAAGGAACCTAATATGTAGTGTAAGCCTATGGACAGCTGACTCTCAGACAAAACCACAGGCAGACAGATCCGGACTGTGATTAATGCAATTGAATATTGACAAGCATGAAAAATATGAAAATACATGAACACCTGAATAAAAAGGTAAATAAATACGGACTATTTTAGTATGCTGGTTACTTTTGCTTCTACATACAAATGATGACTCTCAGTGCAACCTACTTTACAATATTCAAAGTATAACACTGTGCAAACTTACTTAATTTTAATTCATTATGCAGAAATCATAAACTTTGTTTCCATTCAATTTCTGCATTATCAGACATATGTTTTTAAAAGTTTAGTGCAGGAAGAAAATGCTATGCCAGTGCGCTAAAAGTTATCAGATAAATATAGTCCAAATTAAATTAGGCATGCAGGCCTGATGCAGAAACACCACCTAAAGTGCCCGGTGGCGTTCGACATGTTGTAGCCTTGAGCCTTTAATCAAGTTTTTACTGGACATAACACAATCATCCTACATGCACCAGTGTTCAGACAAACACAAAAATCAAACAAATGCACCAAGAATCACTATCAGAACTTAGCCATACACAAAATGAAGTGATTAATAAATTACTTTCCTTGTTTGCAAATTAGCTTTGATGTGATATATCGTGTTTACCAGAATAATTATTTATTTGGTTATTCTTTTTTTTTTTTTTTAATCACATAATGACAAAAATTCTCAGTACTACTAAACATAAACTTGATAAGAAGTGGAGTTCGAAATGCTCTACTGCATCCAAACCAATATAAAATGAAAAATATCCTAAAAAGAAACATACATTAAATGCTGGAAGTCTAAACTAAACACATAGATATATGGATGAGAAAATGAGATAGAAATATACTGATCTTTTTAGTGTGCTGGATATCAAGGGCATCCACATATCACCATCATCCCATTGTATCCACATCAGTTGACCTAGCAAAAGAGAAAACAGAACGGCAGTTAGAATGTGATCAAAAGGGGATTAGTAACGTGACACACCCAGTTCGATTCCCAGTCATGGCAGGTAATTCCTGTACATAAAATTCAAAACGAAAACTTGATTTTACTCAACACGTTTTACAAGTCATCTTACTTGAGAAGTGTCAGGTAGTACTGGTTAGAATACAGTCCAGAAAAACTGGTTAGCTGAATCCTACTCTCCAATTCGATTTGTAGAGGCATCTTTGTCCAGATCCAGAGTATAAGTTTATGTGAAGTCAATATATTCAATCATGCATTATGTAACATGCTCAGCCTATCATCAAGTATGACACCATCTGAATTTTCCACACTTTCCGAATTACTGGTTCCATCTCTCAAACTTCATCCTTAGTGAAAGCGTCCACAAACAACTAGTTTGACAAAGATTCCTTACTTTATTCCTGCTGATGACAACCGCATATACTGTAACCCCTATATAACGATCATATCCAAACAAGCCTACTGGGTCATGAGTCATTGGACTGGTACGAGGGCCTTTCAACTTGACTGGGACACAGGAAGACAATGAAACAAATATCCTCTTTGGTGTAAGGAACCTAATATGTAGTGTAAGCCTATGGACAGCTGACTCTCAGACAAAACCTCAGGCAGACAGATCCGGACTGTGATTAATGCAATTGAATATTGACAAGCATGAAAAATATGAAAATACATGAACACCTGAATAAAAAGGTAAATATATACGGACTGTTTTAGTATGCTGGTTACTTTTGCTTCTACATACAAATGATGACTCTCAGTGCAACCTACTTTACAATATTCAAAGTATAACACTGTGCAAACTTAATAATTTTAATTCATTATGCAGAAATCATAAACTTTGTTTCCATTCAATTTCTGCATTATCAGACATATGTTTTTAAAATTTTAGTGCAGGAAGAAAATGCTATGCCAGTGCGCTAAAAGTTATCAGATAAATATAGTCCAAATTAAATTAGGCATGCAGGCCTGATGCAGAAACACCACCTAAAGTGCCCGGTGGCGTTCGACATGTTGTAGCCTTGAGCCTTTAATCAAGTTTTTACTGGACATAACACAATCATCCTACATGCACCAGTGTTCAGACAAACACAAAAATCAAACAAATGCACCAAGAATCACTATCAGAACTTAGCCATACACAAAATGAAGTGATTAATAAATTACTTTCCTTGTTTGCAAATTAGCTTTGATGTGATATATCGTGTTTACCAGAATAATTATTTATTTGGTTATTCTTTGTTGTTGTTGTTTTTAATCACATAATGACAAAAATTCTCAGTACTACTAAACATAAACTTGATAAGAAGTGGAGTTCGAAATGCTCTACTGCATCCAAACCAATATAAAATGAAAAATATCCTAAAAAGAAACATACATTAAATGCTGGAAGTCTAAACTAAACACATAGATATATTAATGAGAAAATGAGATAGAAATATACTGATCTTTTTAGTGTGCTGGATATCAAGGGCATCCACATATCACCATCATCCCATTGTATCCCCATCAGTTGACCTGGCAAAAGAGAAAACAGAACGGCAGTTAGAATGTGATCAAAAGGGGATTAGTAACGTGACACATCCAGTTCGATTCCCAGTCATGGCAGGTAATTCCTGTACATAAAATTCAAAACGAAAACTTGATTTTACTCAACACGTTTTACAAGTCATCTTACTTGAGAAGTGTCAGGTAGTACTGGTTAGAATACAGTCCAGGAAAACTGGTTAGCTGAATCCTACTCTCCAATTCGATTTGTAGAGGCATCTTTGTCCAGATCCAGAGTATAAGTTTATGTGAAGTCAATATATTCAATCATGCATTATGTAACATGCTCAGCCTATCATCAAGTATGACACCATCTGAATTTTCCACACTTTCCGAATTACTGGTTCCATCTCTCAAACTTCATCCTTAGTGAAAGCGTCCACAAACAACTAGTTTGACAAAGATTCCTTACTTTATTCCTGCTGATGACAACCGCATATACTGTAACCCCTATATAACGATCATATCCAAACAAGCCTACTGGGTCATGAGTCATTGGACTGGTACGAGGGCCTTTCAACTTGACTGGGACACAGGAAGACAATGAAACAAATATCCACTTTGGTGTAAGGAACCTAATATGTAGTGTAAGCCTATGGACAGCTGACTCTCAGACAAAACCACAGGCAGACAGATCCGGACTGTGATTAATGCAATTGAATATTGACAAGCATGAAAAATATGAAAATACATGAACACCTGAATAAAAAGGTAAATATATACGGACTATTTTAGTATGCTGGTTACTTTTGCTTCTACATACAAATGATGACTCTCAGTGCAACCTACTTTACAATATTCAAAGTATAACACTGTGCAAACTTACTTAATTTTAATTCATTATGCAGAAATCATAAACTTTGTTTCCATTCAATTTCTGCATTATCAGACATATGTTTTTAAAAGTTTAGTGCAGGAAGAAAATGCTATGCCAGTGCGCTAAAAGTTATCAGATAAATATAGTCCAAATTAAATTAGGCATGCAGGCCTGATGCAGAAACACCACCTAAAGTGCCCGGTGGCGTTCGACATGTTGTAGCCTTGAGCCTTTAATCAAGTTTTTGCTGGACATAACACAATCATCCTACATGCACCAGTGTTCAGACAAACACAAAAATCAAACAAATGCACCAAGAATCACTATCAGAACTTAGCCATACACAAAATGAAGTGATTAATAAATTACTTTCCTTGTTTGCAAATTAGCTTTGATGTGATATATCGTGTTTACCAGAATAATTATTTATTTGGTTATTGTTTTTTTTTTTTTAATCACATAATGACAAAAATTCTCAGTACTACTAAACATAAACTTGATAAGAAGTGGAGTTCGAAATGCTCTACTGCATCCAAACCAATATAAAATGAAAAATATCCTAAAAAGAAACATACATTAAATGCTGGAAGTCTAAACTAAACACATAGATATATGGATGAGAAAATGAGATAGAAATATACTGATCTTTTTAGTGTGCTGGATATCAAGGGCATCCACATATCACCATCATCCCATTGTATCCACATCAGTTGACCTAGCAAAAGAGAAAACAGAACGGCAGTTAGAATGTGATCAAAAGGGGATTAGTAACGTGACACACCCAGTTCGATTCCCAGTCATGGCAGGTAATTCCTGTACATAAAATTCAAAACTAAAACTTGATTTTACTCAACACGTTTTACAAGTCATCTTACTTGAGAAGTGTCAGGTAGTACTGGTTAGAATACAGTCCAGGAAAACTGGTTAGCTGAATCCTACTCTCCAATTCGATTTGTAGAGGCATCTTTGTCCAGATCCAGAGTATAAGTTTATGTGAAGTCAATATATTCAATCATGCATTATGTAACATGCTCAGCCTATCATCAAGTATGACACCATCTGAATTTTCCACACTTTCCGAATTACTGGTTCCATCTCTCAAACTTCATCCTTAGTGAAAGCGTCCACAAACAAATAGTTTGACAAAGATTCCTTACTTTATTCCTGCTGATGACAACCGCATATACTGTAACCCCTATATAACGATCATATCCAAACAAGCCTACTGGGTCATGAGTCATTGGACTGGTACGAGGGCCTTTCAACTTGACTGGGACACAGGAAGACAATGAAACAAATATCCACTTTGGTGTAAGGAACCTAATATGTAGTGTAAGCCTATGGACAGCTGACTCTCAGACAAAACCTCAGGCAGACAGATCCGGACTGTGATTAATGCAATTGAATATTGACAAGCATGAAAAATATGAAAATACATGAACACCTGAATAAAAAGGTAAATATATACGGACTATTTTAGTATGCTGGTTACTTTTGCTTCTACATACAAATGATGACTCTCAGTGCAACCTACTTTACAATATTCAAAGTATAACACTGTGCAAACTTACTTAATTTTAATTCATTATGCAGAAATCATAAACTTTGTTTCCATTCAATTTCTGCATTATCAGACATATGTTTTTAAAATTTTAGTGCAGGAAGAAAATGCTATGCCAGTGCGCTAAAAGTTATCAGATAAATATAGTCCAAATTAAATTAGGCATGCAGGCCTGATGCAGAAACACCACCTAAAGTGCCCGGTGGCGTTCGACATGTTGTAGCCTTGAGCCTTTAATCAAGTTTTTGCTGGACATAACACAATCATCCTACATGCACCAGTGTTCAGACAAACACAAAAATCAAACAAATGCACCAAGAATCACTATCAGAACTTAGCCATACACAAAATGAAGTGATTAATAAATTACTTTCCTTGTTTGCAAATTAGCTTTGATGTGATATATCGTGTTTACCAGAATAATTATTTATTTGGTTATTCTTTGTTGTTGTTTTTTTTAATCACATAATGACAAAAATTCTCAGTACTACTAAACATAAACTTGATAAGAAGTGGAGTTCGAAATGCTCTACTGCATCCAAACCAATATAAAATGAAAAATATCCTAAAAAGAAACATACATTAAATGCTGGAAGTCTAAACTAAACACATAGATATATGGATGAGAAAATGAGATAGAAATATACTGATCTTTTTAGTGTGCTGGATATCAAGGGCATCCACATATCACCATCATCCCATTGTATCCACATCAGTTGACCTGGCAAAAGAGAAAACAGAACGGCAGTTAGAATGTGATCAAAAGGGGATTAGTAACGTGACACACCCAGTTCGATTCCCAGTCATGGCAGGTAATTCCTGTACATAAAATTCAAAACTAAAACTTGATTTTACTCAACACGTTTTACAAGTCATCTTACTTGAGAAGTGTCAGGTAGTACTGGTTAGAATACAGTCCGGGAAAACTGGTTAGCTGAATCCTACTCTCCAATTCGATTTGTAGAGGCATCTTTGTCCAGATCCAGAGTATAAGTTTATGTGAAGTCAATATATTCAATCATGCATTATGTAACATGCTCAGCCTATCATCAAGTATGACACCATCTGAATTTTCCACACTTTCCGAATTACTGGTTCCATCTCTCAAACTTCATCCTTAGTGAAAGTGTCCACTAACAAATAGTTTGACAAAGATTCCTTACTTTATTCCTGCTGATGACAACCGCATATACTGTAACCCCTATATAACGATCATATCCAAACAAGCCTACTGGGTCATGAGTCATTGGACTGGTACGAGGGCCTTTCAACTTGACTGGGACACAGGAAGACAATGAAACAAATATCCACTTTGGTGTAAGGAACCTAATATATAGTGTAAGCCTATGGACAGCTGACTCTCAGACAAAACCTCAGGCAGACAGATCCGGACTGTGATTAATGCAATTGAATATTGAGAAGCATGAAAAATATGAAAATACATGAACACCTGAATAAAAAGGTAAATATATACGGACTATTTTAGTATGCTGGTTACTTTTGCTTCTACATACAAATGATGACTCTCAGTGCAACCTACTTTACAATATTCAAAGTATAACACTGTGCAAACTTACTTAATTTTAATTCATTATGCAGAAATCATAAACTTTGTTTCCATTCAATTTCTGCATTATCAGACATATGTTTTTAAAATTTTAGTGCAGGAAGAAAATGCTATGCCAGTGCGCTAAAAGTTATCAGATAAATATAGTCCAAATTAAATTAGGCATGCAGGCCTGATGCAGAAACACCACCTAAAGTGCCCGGTGGCGTTCGACATGTTGTAGCCTTGAGCCTTTAATCAAGTTTTTGCTGGACATAACACAATCATCCTACATGCACCAGTGTTCAGACAAACACAAAAATCAAACAAATGCACCAAGAATCACTATCAGAACTTAGCCATACACAAAATGAAGTGATTAATAAATAACTTTCCTTGTTTGCAAATTAGCTTTGATGTGATATATCGTGTTTACCAGAATAATTATTTATTTGGTTATTCTTTGTTGTTGTTTTTTTTAATCACATAATGACAAAAATTCTCAGTACTACTAAACATAAACTTGATAAGAAGTGGAGTTCGAAATGCTCTACTGCATCCAAACCAATATAAAATGAAAAATATCCTAAAAAGAAACATACATTAAATGCTGGAAGTCTAAACTAAACACATAGATATATGGATGAGAAAATGAGATAGAAATATACTGATCTTTTTAGTGTGCTGGATATCAAGGGCATCCACATATCACCATCATCCCATTGTATCCACATGAGTTGACCTGGCAAAAGAGAAAACAGAACGGTAGTTAGAATGTGATCAAAAGGGGATTAGTAACGTGACACACCCAGTTCGATTCCCAGTCATGGCAGGTAATTCCTGTACATAAAATTCAAAACTAAAACTTGATTTTACTCAACACGTTTTACAAGTCATCTTACTTGACAAGTGTCAGGTAGTACTGGTTAGAATACAGTCCAGGAAAACTGGTTAGCTGAATCCTACTCTCCAATTCGATTTGTAGAGGCATCTTTGTCCAGATCCAGAGTATAAGTTTATGTGAAGTCAATATATTCAATCATGCATTATGTAACATGCTCAGCCTATCATCAAGTATGACACCATCTGAATTTTCCACACTTTCCGAATTACTGGTTCCATCTCTCAAACTTCATCCTTAGTGAAAGCGTCCACAAACAAATAGTTTGACAAAGATTCCTTACTTTATTCCTGCTGATGACAACCGCATATACTGTAACCCCTATATAACGATCATATCCAAACAAGCCTACTGGGTCATGAGTCATTGGACTGGTACGAGGGCCTTTCAACTTGACTGGGACACAGGAAGACAATGAAACAAATATCCACTTTGGTGTAAGGAACCTAATATGTAGTGTAAGCCTATGGACAGCTGACTCTCAGACAAAACCTCAGGCAGACAGATCCGGACTGTGATTAATGCAATTGAATATTGACAAGCATGAAAAATATGAAAATACATGAACACCTGAATAAAAAGGTAAATATATACGGACTATTTTAGTATGCTGGTTACTTTTGCTTCTACATACAAATGATGACTCTCAGTGCAACCTACTTTACAATATTCAAAGTATAACACTGTGCAAACTTACTTAATTTTAATTCATTATGCAGAAATCATAAACTTTGTTTCCATTCAATTTCTGCATTATCAGACATATGTTTTTAAAATTTTAGTGCAGGAAGAAAATGCTATGCCAGTGCGCTAAAAGTTATCAGATAAATATAGTCCAAATTAAATTAGGCATGCAGGCCTGATGCAGAAACACCACCTAAAGTGCCCGGTGGCGTTCGACATGTTGTAGCCTTGAGCCTTTAATCAAGTTTTTGCTGGACATAACACAATCATCCTACATGCACCAGTGTTCAGACAAACACAAAAATCAAACAAATGCACCAAGAATCACTATCAGAACTTAGCCATACACAAAATGAAGTGATTAATAAATTACTTTCCTTGTTTGCAAATTAGCTTTGATGTGATATATCGTGTTTACCAGAATAATTATTTATTTGGTTATTCTTTGTTGTTGTTTTTTTTTAATCACATAATGACGAAAATTCTCAGTACTACTAAACATAAACTTGATAAGAAGTGGAGTTCGAAATGCTCTACTGCATCCAAACCAATATAAAATGAAAAATATCCTAAAAAGAAACATACATTAAATGCTGGAAGTCTAAACTAAACACATAGATATATGGATGAGAAAATGAGATAGAAATATACTGATCTTTTTAGTGTGCTGGATATCAAGGGCATCCACATATCACCATCATCCCATTGTATCCACATCAGTTGACCTGGCAAAAGAGAAAACAGAACGGCAGTTAGAATGTGATCAAAAGGGGATTAGTAACGTGACACACCCAGTTCGATTCCCAGTCATGGCAGGTAATTCCTGTACATAAAATTCAAAACTAAAACTTGATTTTACTCAACACGTTTTACAAGTCATCTTACTTGACAAGTGTCAGGTAGTACTGGTTAGAATACAGTCCAGGAAAACTGGTTAGCTGAATCCTACTCTCCAATTCGATTTGTAGAGGCATCTTTGTCCAGATCCAGAGTATAAGTTTATGTGAAGTCAATATATTCAATCATGCATTATGTAACATGCTCAGCCTATCATCAAGTATGACACCATCTGAATTTTCCACACTTTCCGAATTACTGGTTCCATCTCTCAAACTTCATCCTTAGTGAAAGCGTCCACAAACAAATAGTTTGACAAAGATTCCTTACTTTATTCCTGCTGATGACAACCGCATATACTGTAACCCCTATATAACGATCATATCCAAACAAGCCTACTGGGTCATGAGTCATTGGACTGGTACGAGGGCCTTTCAACTTGACTGGGACACAGGAAGACAATGAAACAAATATCCACTTTGGTGTAAGGAACCTAATATATAGTGTAAGCCTATGGACAGCTGACTCTCAGACAAAACCTCAGGCAGACAGATCCGGACTGTGATTAATGCAATTGAATATTGAGAAGCATGAAAAATATGAAAATACATGAACACCTGAATACAAAGGTAAATCTACTTTACAATAATCAAAGTATAACACTATGCAAACTTACTTAATTTTAATTCATTATACAGAAAGAAACATACATTAAATGCTGGAAGTTTAACTAACCACATACTATTAGATATAAGGATGAGAAAATGAGATAGAAAAATACTGATCTTTCTAGTGTGCTGGATATCAAGGGCATCCACATATCACCATCATCCCATTATATCCACATCAGTTGATCTGGCAAAAGAGAAAACAGAATAGTAGTTAAAATGTGTTCAACAGGGGATTAGTAACGTGACACACCCAGTTCGATTCCCAGTCATGGCAGGTCATTCCTGTACATAAAATTCAAAAATAAATATTGATTTTACTCAACACATAATAAATAACAGAACTGCAGAATATGGTCACAAACACTTTACAAACATTTCGAAACATTAGACAAAATGGCTTGAATTTCAGCTCATACTAAAATGCATAATTGCATAGAAATCATCATCATTTCTAGTAATCGCATCCCTCTAGATAGAGTATTCTCGCGATAAGTAAAAACTCAAATCAGACCTGATCGTCAATAATGGCGTCATTATGTTGTCGCTCGTCCCAATCTAAATGTATGCTGGCAAAGACCGAAAACATTCATGATATAAAGTTAAGTCTACAGTTCAAGATATATTACACCAAAAGTTTGTCGGTACATATTAAATGCATGAAAAATGAAAATTACAAAATTCTTTTAAATAAAATAATGTTTACCTGTTGTCCGCGTATAGGCTACTACTACCTGCGAAAATCATTTCACGTTTCACTCAAAATTGCACGCACACAATTGGCCAATCGAATATTTGTTAATCCCTCTTTTTATTACAATGAAACGTTGAAACAGGTTTTTGTATAACATTGTATGGAATGCACGTGATTAAATTCATATCACAGCCTAGGGCGCTTACATTGGGACTTTCAATAGTTGCATTTAATTTTGGCTTCTGTAGGATTCGATTACATTCGTAATCTATACAATAATTTTCAACATAACGGTTATTGAAAGTAATCATGTATTTATAGATGTGCTACATAATACTATACAAACATACTGAATGGAACATGCCCAAACGGTAAAATAAACGAAAACTTATCGACTGTGGTACAAAGCTAAAAATAATCACGTTCATGCTGTGACCGTGTAATTATACATCTTTGACTGGTTAATAAAATAGCGCCATACCCGTGCAGCAATGAAGAAATGTTTACAATCAATGCATCCATATTTTTATCCTAACCATACCCAACTTTCGCGGACATGCTGATTTGGAAAATAGATAATAGTTTTACATTCAGGTACAAATAAATGGGATTTTCACTGTAATCGTCATAATTTTATTCTATTTAAATTTGTACCCATCACAAAAGTTTATTTAATCTTTCATCTTTCTATTGATATATTTTTATTATTTCAAATTAATGCTTTCTCCGACCCTTTCGCGTTTGAAAAAGGCACGTATCGATTACTTCTATATTCAATGTAAAAAGCGTAAAATTGGTAGATTTTCAATAAAATTTTGATGTTTTTAACATCATAACTTTTTGGGGAAAAATGTAGAAAAAAAATTGTACTCATTGTATTCGTTTGGAAAATTTAATTTCTTTCACCGTGTAAATTGTGAAAACAATTAAGTATTATCTTATTCGACCCTTTTGGTGGTTTTTAAAGCCACTAATTAGATTTTTAAGTTATAAAAATGCTCACTTTGCATTAACTTTTAATTACTTTTAATTATGTTGAGTTACTAGGATGATTTCTAATACAACTACCCAGAATGATAAAAAGTAGCATGCCTACTTTATTTGACAAAATCGACAGTAGCTGACTATGGTCTATATACATCTATAATTTTTATTGCACGAGTATTATTGACAGATTTGTTCAATAAAAATCGAATGAAAATAAATGTATTATATTTAAACTGCATTGCCTTCACCGTATATGCATATGCAAAGTGGAGATACAGTTAGAACTAAATTCATTAAGTCTATATTAAGGTAATTCGAAGTTGCTACAAAATGGCCATCTGACATTTTAGCAATGCATCCTAAAGTGGCATTGTAAAATAATTACTGAAAGTACATAACTGAAACGAGTTTTTATCAATAGCTAATGATTAAATGTACATTTCTGCTCCAGTAAAATAATATTTGATGACTAACTGGTATCTATAATTCTTACCTGAACTTATGCTAATTCCATTTGCCAAAATAATGTATCATCATATCAAAACTACAACGTTCAACAATAACTTCAATATGTCATTGAGGGTTTCCATATTTTAAATTTTCACTTTTAAATGTTCTTCCATGTTTATTTTCAATTCTAAACACAGTCCTCAATATTCACATTTTACAAAAATCCTCCAAACATGTGTTTACACTATGTACTACACCCTAGCTTAAACAAACATGGAAGAAAATTCACTGTGTGAAATTAAAATTGAGGTCTGTGTTAAGAATTGATATTAATAATGAAAAAAACATTTAATAATGAAAATTTAAAATATGGAAACCCTCAAGACATATTGAAGTTATTGTTGGACATTGTAGTTTTGATATGATGATACATTATTTTGGCAAATGGAATTAGCATAAGTTCAGGTGAAAGTTATAGATACTTGTTAATCATCAAATGTTATTTTACTGATGCAGAAATGTACATTGAATCATTAGCTATTGATAAAAACTCATTTCAGTTATGTACTTTCAGTAATTATTGAACAACGCCACTTTTTAGAATGCATAGAAAAAGTGTCAGGTAGCTATTTTTTCACAAATTTGTGCTGTGACGAGTCACCTTAAGTCTAAAAAATGATCAAAGTACGGAGGTTTATGAAATTAGAATACAATTTACATTATGACACAATTTATGACACAATAACAGAAACATTAGAAAAAAACGCGCATGCATATATTTATTGCAGCTGCGTTTTAAAATATAACTGGTTTTCAGTAAATAATTACCCATTCCTCAATTGAACATACATTTATGCTAAGATTCATTAAAATCAATTTGTAAATATTTACCTTTGGTAGCCCACGAGCTGTACTGGAATTGACTTAGAGGACTGGGACGGGACTATTTATATAGATTTTAACAAAAGCACGAGATTTTCGAGTTCCTACAAAGTCTTACTATTTGTTCTAAAGAACCTAGCAACCGGTCAATACAAATGTCCTGATTGGCTGTAGACTTACACATCAGAACTCTTTCTATACACATTCAATCTTACTTTATTTAAAAATCAAAGCACTGAGAGTACTGTAGGGACCGAAGTTTAAATATTTTAAATAAATTCATCCTTAAATAATTAAAGGCCTGTGTTGTTACCATTATTAATCAGAATTTGACATCTTTACGTCAATTAACCATAATTACCAAGGAAAAGATACACATTTTAACTGTTTGCCTGGGAAAAAAATCTATTCCTAATATGGTGGCTGATTTATGCCATGTCGTATTTTCGCCTTTTCGCCACAACAAAGCGAAAATGCAAAAATACGACAGATGAAGGACGACAATACGACACCAAAAAATGTGTCCTGTTTTCGCCTTACATCTGTCGTATCTTCGCTTTTTCGTGGCGAAAATACAACATTGCGAAAACACGACAATTTAAAGTCGACTTTTTCGCATTGTTACATTTTCGCATTGTTGCATTGTCGCATTTTCGCATCTTTGCGTTCCGGTTGCGCATGCGCAGGTAGTTTACATAAACCTTATACAAGTTGTGCGCATGCGCTTGTACAACCGGAACGCGAAAATGCCACAATGCGACAATGCGAAAAAGTCGACTTTGTCGTGTAATGATAAAATCATGACATACGGTGAGAAATTACAAGCTAATACACATTTTGAAAACCCAAACAAATTCAGTGCCTTCAGAGCTTTGATGTTTATACTGTTAATATGTAAACTATATGAAACATTTGTTATTCTGTATACTGAACTTCTGACCTTGTGCTTTGATATTTTCTCACTACTCTCAGAGACAATACAGTGTTCTAGAACTATTTAACTAAATAAAGTAATTTCCATTAAGTAGTAAAATTGGTTACCTCAACAGTTTATGATTAAAATTTTTGTGCGGGGAATTTCTAATTATTATACTTACTAGTTTTGCAGTCTAAATTGCCAAAATATTTCCCATGCTTTCAAAATCAACTGAATCATGCAATATACATCTCCTACTTTTGATCCCTGATGAAGACTATTGTGTAGTCGAAACTAGTCGAAGCAATAAATAAAATGTAAGTTAAACATAATAAATACATAATAGCTGGATCTATCACCAATTTATCGCTAAAAATTGGGAGAAAAAAAACACAAATTGGTAAGGCACGCACGCAAACGATTTTCATAACATCAGTTGTGTCAAGTTTGTGCAAGAAATGGCCTAAGTCCAATGAGGAGTTAGACCAATCTTGCATTTACAAAATACCATTTTTAACTCTGAAACAGGAGAAAACATGGCTAGAGGGGAGTTAATCAGGTGGGAAATGGTCTGTTTTATGCAAAAAAGTCCTAAATTTTGACCAAAAAGTGAAGTCAGGTATGGTTTTGCATGTACATCTTTTTTTGGAAATAAACGAAACTGTAAACTAAACTAGCTCAGAATGGATTTCGACGAAAATATATGAAAATCATTCTTATAGACAAAGGCGGACAGGTGTTCATTACCATTCTTAAGTCGCTTAAACGATTTTTACTTCAATGCAACAGTCCTCCCAGCGCTTTAATTATTGTACAAGAAATCATGTAAATCATTCAAGGACAAATAAAGCCTGTATATCATGACTCTCGAAAAGCACGCGCAAAAAGTTGCGCAATAAAAATCGGTCAACTGTTAATGTCATGTATCTAATAAAATGCTTGACAAATTAGTGGTATAGATACACAAGAATACGTGTAAGTTATTCCAGCATGTTTCACCCAAATAAAGACCTTAACTAAACACGCTTTCCATCCGACCTAGTGTAGTAAATATGTACCTTTGTAAATAGTTATATGTATCTATCCCAACGATTTTATTTTGTTTAACTTGTTTATTTTACAAGATGCAGTATCGCAAGCTCCTACAGCTATGTATTACCTTTTCTACGTATAGTTACGTGACACCTCTTCCATCGGGGTTGAAAATGGCATCACTTGTCGTATCCATCGCAGAATTTGCAGTTTATACACTGACGTCAAAAAGAATCGCTACACCTGTATTTATGTATGCATATTTACAACGGTATGGTAGTAACAGTTACAACTCTTGTCAAATACCAATATAAAGAGATTTGCAAACATGTATACACAATTTCATTTGTTTTTATCGCCATTGAGATGTTCAGAATGGTGATACAAAAACATTGCCCTGTCCAAAATGTCAGTATCGAGTATGGCCTCCGTGTCCTGCGACGACTGCTTGTAATCTTCGTCTTATTGACCCACACAAGTTACGCAACATGTACCGTGGAATACGTGCCCGCTCTTGGTGTAAAGCTTGTGTTAATTGCTGAACGTTTTGTGGCTGGGGGTGACGCTGACGTAAACGGCGTCCAAGAACGTCCCACATGTGTTCGATGGGATTGCAGTCCGGGGAATTGGCTGGCCATTGCAAAACATCAATATTGTTGCCATTTAGAAAGTTTCTTGTCACATGGGCTACGTGAGGACGTGCATTATCGTGTCGGAAAGTCATTCCGGGATGTTGACGGAACATTGGAAGAACTACGGGTCGTAAAACCTGGTTTATGTAGCGCTGTGCTGTCATGTTTCCATTAATCACAACAAAATATTTCTTAAAAGTATGGCTCATGGCTGCCCACACGATAACGTCTCCTCCACCGTAGCGGTTATAAATATACTCCAAGATGCAATTACGTGCGAAACTTTCATGACGTCGCCTATACACGCGAAATCGTCCGTCAGCATTCGAAAGTCATCGCTGAATACGACTGTTCTCCAGTTTCGTTGGAGGTTATTATGTGCCCATTGGCGCCGATCACGACGGTGACGTTCCGTAAGAATAGCTCCACGTTGAGGTCTTCTGCAGATAATCCCACGCTCCTTCAAGCGATTCCTTACAGTATTTCTGCTCACAGTCTGACCACGATTACCGACAACTTGGAAAGAAGTCGATTGGGTCATTGTAAAGCGGTCACGCAGGTGACGTTGACGGATATAAACGTCTTGACGTACAGATGTCACACGTGGCGCACCTGAACGAGGCCTATCTGCTAAGCTCCCAGTGGTATTTACGCGTTGATGGGACATTTTTTCTTATCCACAACGGTATTCAAAAATTTGTCAGTGACTAGGTGCGATACGGGTGAACCTCCAATTTTTCTGGGACCGTCATTCCTTCATAGAAAATCGGACTTAGCAACATTTAATGTCTTTTTCAGTCACATTGCATCAAAGCTCAGTGACTCTGAATTAGAAAAACTTGTTGTAGGATCGGATGACGAGTCGGCTTTAAGAAAAAGTCTGAGACGCTCATTTGTTGGGGCAACCCAAGTTGTATGCACCAGGCATTTAAAACAAAATGAGAAGGACTACCTCCTCAGAAAAGTTGGGGTGAAAGAACAGCAACGCAATCAGATCGTAAGTGAACTGTTTGGTGACGACGGTGTGGCCAATGCGTGTGACACGATTGTGTTTGACAAGAAAATGACCGATGTGTGTGCTACTGTAGAAAGAATAGCACCGGACTTCAAGGCATATCTTGACGCACGCGTCGGACCCATGATACGCGAGCACGTAAACCTGCCGGTACGTGTTAAAAACAGTGAAAAGGAATGGCCAAATAACAACGCCGAGAGTATGAATAATATTCTAAAAATCGGCACCAACCACAAATTGGAAGACCTGTCTTCACTAATAGAAACCATACAGACCATTGTCAACTCAATGTACAAAGACGTGCAGAAAGCTATCGTGGGTGTCGGTAATTTGACACTATCGAAACAGTTTCAGCACCATCGTATAAGTGTAGATGTGTGGGTGAATAAAACCAAAGCGGAACGTAACACAATCCTTAGCAAATTTTACCGCGATAAGGGGCGCTGGAGCACCGTCACCTCCACCAACGGTACACTGACCCTTCCCAGCACACCTAGTGCTGGTAAAAAAACACATCAGCGCCGTCGTCGCGCAGCTGAACGAGCAGCACCCCGAAAGTGAGAACTGTGTGTTAATAAAGGATATTTCACGGCTACATATTGATGTGACACTACATAATTATATTTAACTGTTCAACTTAACGCGATGTTCCCGTTCCATGTTGCAGTGCACCAAGCACTTTCAAGTTCCGATATTATGTTTTGTATTTTTCCTGAAATAAAGTACGTGCTGTTGCCTCGTTTTAGTGTAACTTTGGCCGCTGGCGCTGCGTCGGAAGTCTGTGGGCCCATTATGGATGAAATAAGGAGGCATATACTGTATGTTTATGCAGAAAAATGTTATCTATGTCTGTACAGGATACGATTAACTCTCACGAGGTTTGACCACTTCTTATCTACAAGACATTTAATTACATGTAAATGAATCTTGATATAGAATGCATTCACGTACGTCTATGCAGCTCTTACAGTACGTATTACATTGAATGCAGAAAAATTTGACTATTTTTAGGCACCGGTAACCAAAAAAACACTGATTTTAACACCGAACATCAGCAAATAAATGTACATTAATGTTACATGCTACATTGTTTGTGTAATCTAACTGGTAAACAAAATGACAAATACAACCTAATACAAAGTATTAGTCCATATAAATAAAAAGCAAACTGATACAAATATCAACAGTATTTGAACGATTGGTTTTAAGTTTTAACTAAATCGTTCTCAAATTTGTAACAACCATGGCATATGCTGTCTATATATCCTTCAACCGAGATACATTTCATGATAAAAATGTGTGCATCTTACCAGGTATAAATCTACTCAACTGAATGCAATCTGTATTGTGAAAACGAAGGTATGACATTTTCAGCCAAGTCGTCACGACAATTCTCTCCGCATCTGCTTACTTACAATCTTAATTTGCTAAGTTGGCAAATATATCATACGAAATTTCAATGCGGTGCCTGGTCTCCCTCATTCAATTTGGAATTGTTCTGCGATTAGTAGGTTCCACTTTTCTCAGACTGATAGTTTTTAAATAAATGCAATTCGGTAATGCAAGCACACCAATGTGCATGCACTAACATATCATTATACTTACTCTACTAATTACATGTATACTGACTCAGCATGTGCCCGCCTTACATATCTATGTAACCATACATGCTCAGTCTCTATATAACTGATATAAAAACAAATTGTTCAGTTACAATTAACCACCACTAAAGAACATAGACATGTTCCTGTACGACCCGCGCTGCTTATGAAATCCACAGTAAGATACCTACGTACCATCTTGCACATTGCTGCCAATGACAATAACCCAACACGTAATGATAGCACGATACAGTAGTCTTGAACTGGCGCATAGCGCAACATATCAAACCAAAGCAACATGGCTGGTTTCGTTAAAGTAACCCCCTTGTGAAATGCGAATAACAATAGTGTTTATTGCAGCAATCTGCAATTGATAGATATTTGGTGAACTTTGAGTAGAAATATATTCGTCGTACGGCTAGAAACGATTGTACAAATAGTAACCGAGTATTAATGCAAAACGTACAAAATACACTGTTTCTATTTCATTTTTAATTGCAAGAAACAAACGCCAAGCGATTGCGGAACGTTCTGTAGTTTGAATAACGGTAACGAACGAAATAAAAAAAAATAAAGATCCGTAGCCGGGCTCGAAGCTGCCACAAAAAGTTTGTCTCGAAAGCTTTCAATGTCCGACGCTTTACCGACTGCGCCAGCGTGGCGCACTGTCCGACAATCGGAACTTATATATCAAGATGCTTACTTGCAATCTTAGGCCCCGTTTCATCAAACATCTTACGCCACTTCTTAAGTAAGAAGGGTCTTATCTCCCTTCTTAGCGTTAAAATACGTTTCATCAATTTTTTCTTAGCTACGAATTCTTAAGTTTGGGAACGATATTTTCTTAACTTTACGATAGCTCATGGGCTGTCTTAAAGATAAGAAAACGCGGCTTTTGCATTTATTATTACGTGACGGCCTTTTATTTTAAGACTGTTGAGTGCAATGTTCAAGATATTCGTAAATAATGGAAAAGAAATTCAGTTTTATGTTCAGGGGCGTAGCCAGCTACAGATGAATTTTATGCACACAAGGAAGAATGTAACCCCGGCTGTTGTTTAGTTCTGGATTTTTATGGCCCGCTATTTGAAATTGTGGAAGAGCATAAAGTTTTTCCCCTGTCCATCCGTGCGACTGTGTGTTCGTCCGTTCAAATTTTGGCTTCTGAGCAATAACTCAAGAAATATTTCAAGGGTTGGTTTCATATTTTACATGAATGAATATAATAATAAAATGCAGGTCAAGATCGATTTCACTTAAAATCCAAACATTTTCTCAGTAGTAACGGTCCCTTTTTACATAGCTCTCGGAGAGGCATTCGTGTCCTCTGGACACATTTCTAATTTAAATTAGAACTCAAATGGTGAACTTTCAGTTGTTTTAGCAGGGATTAGAGGCACTGTCACATATTATTTATTTGAATGCATTTATTTCAAACACCGTGATAACGATTGTTAGACATAATATTAGCCTTCGACATAGATGGCATTTTTATATTGTTCACTTCTCAAATTAACGTTACGCTGATGCTATAATCTGTTGACAATCTGATATTTTTAAAACTTATTTTAAGACCGTGAACAAATCTTCAAAAGAAACCTTTTTTTCATTTCTCTTTAACCGATCGTATGCGCGTTTAATAGCCATAATACATATTTTCCATGATAAAAAAATTAAAAATAAGCTAATAGATATTTAAATACATTTGGAGTTTTCGTATTTATCCGAATCTTGCTGTGGAATCTTACTGGTCAAACGATAATAATTTTATCTGACGAGCACAACATACATAGGCGTGCGAAGTAATTCTCATATGTGCAAGTTTTAGCGACTCAAAAACACATTTATGATGAGTCAATGTTCACATTGTTTAAAAACATATTTTCAGTTAATATGTATCAAATAGTTTACATTTTCTGAAAGATTAGAGCTTCGTCTTTAATTTGGTATATAATTTACAAAAATCTGTTGAGAAATAATATAAATTCTCTATATAACTTTGTCGTACGACAAAGTTACTCGGGGTGGCTTACAAAATGGAAAAGTTCTCTTCTGACCAAATATAACATCCGAAACGTCAATCTTGGTCGACGTTTTTTTGCATTTGGATCACAAACAGATGCCCACAAATCGCCTGCGTAGCTGTTTTTTTTTTTAATTTGTCATAGTATTTACCCTTTCTGCTTTGTTCCTCGTTGTGGGCACCATAACTTCGTCGTGAGCAAGACAAATGCTGTGTTTGTTTGGTCCGACGACTTTATGCAGATAGCCAGAATTAATATACATGAATATTAATTTTGCTCTAACAAAGCAATTAAAATGTGTTTGCACAATAGTATACTAGTATTCAGTTAACCAGCGCCCGCACATAATCCTCAATGTAACGAGGGAGTGCAATATTCACAAAGAAGAAAAAGTAACAATTAACTAATCTCATAACCAGAATTTAACCAGAACAATAAGCCCGTATCTGTAAACAATAAATATCCAACACAACAAATGAAATAGCGTGATATCTTACTGCTGGACGGTAATTGTAACATCAAACCAACACGTCTAAATCGTTGTTTGAATGCAAATAATCCATAGTACATTAATTTTACAAGTACAGTCCACGCGACTGCAACACAAATACGCATTTATGTATTTAAATGTTTATCACATAAAACTGCAAGCCGAAAACATAAGATGGAATTACAAACAGATCACAGTACATTTTGCGACAATATATTTTTATTTGAAGCATACGTAAATAAACAGAAATGGTACAAAAGAAAAACAACATGGAGTTGTAAAACTTCCATTGTTCTATTATACAAAACGTCAAAATATGTCATGAAAAGCTGTTGGGAATAAACAATTGTATTTGAGTCAAACGCGGTCCGAATGTCCGGATCGCATTGCTTTTAGCATGTCGCAGCCTCGCAACCAAAGCATTCAGAGCCGTCAGCGATCTTCAGCATAAGATTGCCAACACCATCACAGCCTTTTGGTCTGTCCATGTAATATGCACATACCAAATCAGGGCATTCATTACCTGAAATATATGCATAACAATTTTGAATGGCATATTTCAGAGGCATATACATGTTTCAGCCTTACTATACTGTAAACACCTTTCAGACCCTTTGGTTCACCATCCGCAATGTAGGCCTAGCTCAATTCGTTGCAAATGCATGTATATTATTAAATATAGACCCTGTTGATATTAAAATGCTACATTATTTTGATTTTGTTACTTTTTACTTGGACTAATATAATACATATTGCTCCCAGCTTTAAAAACACTTGTTCTAGATTGTTTTTGGCCACTCAATAGAAAAAAACACCATAATTGTGTTATTAAAACTAGAGTAATTCTAGAAAGAGAAATCGTGTATCGTATTACATCATATCATATTATATCCAAAAAAAAAATCATTTGACAAAATTGTTGCAAATATAAACGTGCAGTCAAAGGTGTGAACAAAGGTCACCCTTGTGAAAGACTAAATGTGGCCTTTATTTACAGGTGACTTTTATTCGGAGGTCAATTTGTTTTAAATAATTAATGACTTAATTAAAAGAATGACCTTTATTCACAGGGTGGCCTTTATTGGGAGGTGGCTTCTAATACAGGTTTGACTGTACTTGTAGTAAGAAATTCCGCCACCAATCCATTGACTTTAAGTCCATTCGTCATATATTACTTTATAATACATCTGTGTCAAAAAGAGATTTTATCGAAATTGGGTCTACCTGCATTATTTCAAGAATTTTAGCTAAGAATATACTTCAACGCCTCGTTTGTAGAAATTCATTCACATGGCTCTGTTCAAATGTATATACACGTCATAAAACATTGGATAATCAAACACTGTACATACAGTGCACACCTTGAAATATACCTTTATTTGGCAGGCAATGTTTGCAGGTAGATGGGCATTCTGTTCCGTCATCAAGTTTTACGTAAGAAGAAGCCTCGAATTCGCCGTCACCACAAGGGGTTGAGTCTCCTTTGCAATCAATGGTGACAGGACATTTGGCTTCAGTGGCCGCTATCACTGGAAACATAACAACATATATGTGTTGATACGTGTGAATCTGTTAGGATGTTTAACTAAACCTTTAAGGATTGGAACTACTTGCAAAATTATATATACATTGTACATTCAATTTTTTTATACATGTATATGCAAATAATAGAAATCATTATAGTGGATTCTAACCAATCAGTATTAGATATGATGGATTCTAACCAATTAGAATTAAATATGGTGGATTCTAACCAATTAGAATTAAATATGGTGGATTCTAACCAATTAGAATTAAATATGGTGGATTCTACCTTTTGTAGAGCAACACCCTGTGAGAGCTGCAAATATAAGCCAATGTTTAGAGGTTGTTGCTATACAGAGATTAAATTTATAGTAAATACCAGCTTAGGAAAATTAAAAATGTGTTGTTATAGAGAAGTTGTTGCTCTACAGAGGGCCGCTCTGGAGGGGTTGTACTGTATAATTAAATATAGTGGATTCTAACCAATTAGAATTAAATATGATGGATTCTAACCAATAAGAATTAAATATGATGGATTCTAACCAACTGCTAATAGATATGGTGGATTCTAACCAATTAGTAATAGATATAGTGGAATCTAACCAATTATAATTAACTATGGTGGATTCTAACCAATTAGAATTAAATATGATGGATTTTAACCAACTGGTAATAGATATGGTGGATTCTAACCAATTAGAATTAAATATGGTGGATTCTAACCAACTGGTAATAGATATGGTGGATTCTAACCAATTAGTAATAGATATAGTGGAATCTAACCAATTAAAATTAAATATGGTGGATTCTAACCAATTAGAATTAAATATGATGGATTCTAACCAACTGGTAATAGATATGGTGGATTCTAACCAATTAGTAATAGATATAGTGGAATCTAACCAATTATAATTAAATATGGTGGATTCTAACCAATTAGAATTAAATATGATGGATTTTAACCAACTGGTAATAGATATGGTGGATTCTAACCAATTAGAATTAAATATGATGGATTCTAACCAACTGGTAATAGATATGGTGGATTCTAACCAATTAGTAATAGATATAGTGGAATCTAACCAATTAAAATTAAATATGGTGGATTCTAACCAATTAGAATTAAATATGATGGATTCTAACCAACTGGTAATAGATATGGTGGATTCTAACCAATAAGTAATAGATATAGTGGAATCTAACCAATTAGAATTAAATATGATGGATTCTTACCAATTAGAATTAAATATGGTGGATTCTAACCAACTGGTAATAGATATGGTGGAATCTAACCAATTAGTAATAGATATGATGGAATCTAACCAATCAGTAATAGATATGGTGGAATCTAACCAATCAATAATAGATATGGTGGAATCTAGCCGATTAGAATTAGAAAAGACAGCATCTTGCCAATTAGATTAATGCATCACCCTTCCCGAATCTAATCATCCCTAAAATAGGACGCCATAGCTACTTAGGACTAGGACAGAAAATGTGAAACCTAAACAAAACCATGCTGGGTAATCAAATAGCAATGGTAAAAGCAGTGCACGAACAAGCGATCGTCTCGTCAAATTAGGAAAAAAGAGGCTCGCCGATTTAATATATAACACTTTAATAAAAATTCGTCGATGATCGTTCTATGTCTATGAAAACATATTCCGATGTAGTCAACGAATCTTTGGTAAGACTATACATGTATTGCATAATTAAGAGATAATTCTCGGTGACCTTGAAAACTGTCTCCGAGCACAAATCACAATTTAATTCTCAAGATATTATAATTAAAAAGACAAAGCATATTAAAGATTAAACTTTAAATACATACATGTACTCAGATAAATTACATTTTCAGACTTACATGTCAATAATAAAAATATTTTCTGATCATAATTACCTTAGAAACGTTTTTAAAAAGACAAGATATGGAGCTTGAGCTCATGTTTCGTAGGCTCGGGGCCTGTCCGATTTCAGAAATAAATCCAACAAAAGAATGTCCAAAAAAGTAAGGAAATCCTAAAGTATTCATTGTACATACATGTATAATATATCGCATTTTCAAGCACAACATGTACATACTAGTATATAAAAAATATAATAAATGGAAAGAAACTCACCAAACAAGGCGACAACGATCGTCAAAGAGAACATAATTGTTGAATTCATTTTGGTTGCTGTAACTTTCGGTAAGCTCAAAGTTCGTGGATACTTTGACTTGCACCAAATGCCTGGGGATCTTATATAGGTCCTAGATCATACTGTCTGTAATGCCATGTTCGTCTGATGTGTTTGATCTCTGATTTAATAAGATATAATTACACGTATATTACCGTTATTTTTATGATTATGTTTGTAATTAACATTTTTACTCGGTTTATTAAACGGAGGTAATCTTGGGAATGAAATGGAAAAAGTATGGAAATGTGAAAGATTCGAATCTTGATATAAGTGTTCGTGTTTTTCATGAAGTGCATATATTATGTAGAAGTACTTTATATAGTATTAACCAGTATAGATTAATTGACTGTGATATTAACCAGACCGATTAGCTCTGAGTATCTGACTTGCAAGCAGAAGGTCGGAGGTTCGAACCCCGCATCGGGTACATCGTTTTCCTCAACTATCAAATTAGGTGCCGTTAGTGTGAGACTAGCCGGCTAGGTTGACGCCATGGCTGGTTTAGTCTATAGAGTCTGTGGATGACGCAATTTGTTACTCTGAGTTAAAAGAAGGCGGATTAATGTGGCAGCATTGTATATATAGTATTGGTATAAATCTATTGGCTGTGATATTATGTTATGGCCGTTTATTTATCATTTTACCAAATGTCAAAGTATACGAACGCTTATAATTAGATGTACCAAAGTTCAATGGTAAAAAATACTTCGTACATGTACTATTATACAATAATTGCTATGTGACTGTTAAAGTGCATTTGTATGAGGGATAATATTATCTAACGGTAATTGGTCAGAACATTTTAATAAGAACCTTTATAGATATATTACACAATTATCTTCGAATTTGGACTCATAAAATGTTCTATGACATTTGTGATACACACCGTAACATGCAATTATCAGTCAACACCAACATTTCATAGAATCGTCTACTACCACCGGTAATTTGTGCTATTATCATATTTGACCAAGTTAATTATTATAGAAAAAACATAGAACCGATATGTACAGAGGAATTTTTATTGGAGTTAGTCCTATGGGAAAATATATAACCTTAATAGGTCAAACATGTATCAATCAAGCTGCAGTCAACCTATCAGAGCAGTGATGTCAAAAGTTCTTAAGCAAGTCATGTCAAACTTTGTTAGGCTGTAATATCCCATCCCCACGAGCCCCGCGTCCCTTTTATTAGTTTTTAGCTGAGTCCCGCGTCCGTCCATATTTTAGGGAGCGAGTCCTGTATCCAATTTAAGAACAAATGCGAGTCCCACATCCCGTTTCGCCACTGAATCCCGCATCCTGCATAAAAATGACACGAATCCCGCTCCCAAGATGGGATATTACAGCTAAGTCAATTAAGTCATACGTGTATTTGTAATGTTGATCGGTTCAATAATACAACGTTAGCTCTGGCGAGCTTTTATACCTGACTTAAATTATAGTCTTATACACGTACAATATACAACCTCTCCAAAGCAAAAACTAGCTGATATACTTTAGATTTATCATGTAAATGTTTTGTAGGTATGTAATGAATGATTTATATGAATAAATAAATATCTTTATTTGTTTGATAGTTACCCTGGATACTTTCATTTATTTTACAACACATTTTGAAAACTTTGTAAGAGTTGTTGCCCTTGTTGTCGAAATTTAGAAAAAGGTTAATTTCTGGAGATATTGCACCGTGACTTACATTTTTCCTTATCAAGTAAGGCTGATATCGTGTTTTTGCATCTTTCTTCCGTGAGTTTTCATTAAAGTGGATTTCCTTTTTTTTCTTTAATCTTTGAAAAGTGATCTACTCCCATTGACTGAACAATGCAAATTCAAAGTGTCAATAACTCAAAGGATTATGCGGGAATTATTTTTGAAGATTATTTTCACAGTAATAGTAAGTCATATCAAAGAAACCTATAAAAAGTGTAAATTTATTAAGCTTGGTTTCCAAAATCTGTCCGCTCCATGTTGAAGTAATACATTTTTGACATTGGAATTAAAAAAAAAGTTCAGTTCCAGGAGTTTGCAATTTTTCAATTTGATAATTTTTGCTTAAACATAAATAGTGTGTTGAAAAACGCTTTTTGAGCCTATTTTCTCCGGAAACTTAGAATGTGTCTTTATTCTTTACTTCGATTGTGTACATTTTGTAAACATCGTGTCCAAGCCCTTGAATATACGTTTTCATATAAGGACCGCATAAATCATTTGTTTACACCGTTCATTAAACAACTCCTTATCGGCTAGAAGCTTGCATTCAGTTACAACTTACAGTGGAAATATGGACGAAGGGTTAGTTTCATTTTCTACCTAAGTAAACGTTAATTCAAAGAAATGTCTCGCTTATTTTATTTATTTCTTAAATTCAGATTTACGTCCACTAAAGTCTATAAAGTTAGCCCGTTCATAGCAAGAATAGATGACGTATGTTAATCATTCGTCCTCAGTAATTTTCGAACCAAATAGGAATTTACTTCCAGTTTACTTTTCCTCGAAATTTCGTGTTCTTTCTATCAATCATGTGAACTTCTCTCAGTAATTTTTATTACAGATATGTGTATTGTCATTTTTTTGTGATTCCAATGAATGTATTCTAGTGATTATCCAAACTGCTAAATGTATAAAATGAAATTTACTTTTATTTAGAGTAAAACGAAAGACAATGACTAATAGACTATTATAGTAATTTATAAATCAGAATTTAGATATTTCTTCATTAAATTCTGTGGTCTGACTGGTCTAAAGTACATTCGGTTGAAAAATCTTATTTTATTTTGATAACGTCTTCCAGTCCTCCATTCCAAACTTCCATTTTTTATGTTCAGTTGCCATTTTATATTTGTAGGGGATTAGATGAAGAAATAGAAGTGTTGGAAGCTATCTATATTGATGAGTTGGACATCAGCAGAAATGAGGACAGGTACATCTTCAGGATGTTTGTACAGTCAAACCTCTTAACAAAGGCCACCCTTAGGAAACATGTGGCCTCTATTGACAGGTTGCCTTTATTCAGAGGTCACTTTGTTCTGAATATTCAATGACAGTTTTTAAAAGAATGACCTTTATTTACAGGTGGTCTGTATTTGGAGGTGACCTCTACACAGGTTTTACTCTATTACCTAGGGATTTTACATTATTACATATACAGTCTCTGCTGTAATGCATGCAGTTAATCACTCATGGCAGTCATGCACTTAAGTCTTTATTTAATATAAATGTTATAACTTATAATGATCATACTCATGATACTGTCAGAAATATAGCTTACTAAAAATGTATATCAACAACACATGGGTCAGAATGTTAAATGGGGTTGATTTAATAAGTCATCAGAAATGTTTAAAATCAGCTTCATCGCTTTAGTAATTTAGTAGTCTACCTTCATCTTTGTCCCTTGAGGAATGCTTGGTAATCAGAACAAAATAATTCATTGTATGCTAATACAGTAATAGTGCATATATTATATATTGTAATGCATTGACAATTTCTGTTTCAACAGTGATGTCACCCAGATAATGTTACAGCTACATCCAGCCACTGGTGATGATTTAGATCAAAGATACGTCTGTATGACACTTATATTGAATATACCATCAAAGGTGAGTTACAGCTGTGACTGGCAGACTGCATCATAATTACATAACAAATGCCCAAGTTTCTGTACTGAATACTTTTTTATTGTGTGTCTTAATTCTACATCAAAACTGTAAATTTATAACAATATCATTTCATGATTCAATAAGTCAAGTTCAGATACTCATGATTACATAACAATACATTTGTACATGATACATGAACAAGTATTATAAAAGCTACTGGCTCTAAATTATTCTTTTTTATCAAATGTATCAATAAGTTAATTATTTAATGAATAAACCTTAAATAAAGCATATGAAAATAGTTGAATAAGAAACAAAACATAATGATATATGTACAGAACAATAATCGGTACAACAAACCTCTTGGGCTACTGCAATACAACGCAGTAATATCAATGTGTCTGCCACGTATGCACGAAAAGAAAAACTAAATGGATTAAAATACCAGAATACATAAACGAGTATCGACATGATACATGGTAACCCACAATTATCATTCTTACATGAACAAGAACAGTGTCTGTCTTGTTTGACAAAGTGTGAGTATTGTCTGCCTTTTGATTGATTCATGTTAATTTATATTACTGTCCAGTAAGAAACTGATAATGAAATAGCACTGCTTTTATATCATATATCTATAGGACACAAACTGGTTTGTTTTTGAATGGATATAATCCTGATTGTTTCATGATTTCAGTATCCCTCAGAACTGCCAGACTTTATCATCAGAAACCCCCGTGGTATTGCTGAAGAAGAAATTGCAAGGTATTTCAGTCTTAATAAGTTAATTTAGATGGACAATTAGCATTATAAAATCAAATTGTTCCTAATTCTATGGAAGAAAGAATATTGACAGAATTTTTGAGTTGTGTCAGGAGCCTCTGTGGTTGAGTGGTTATTGTTTCTGACCAGTAATCAGTAGTCCCTCACTGAATTGGCTTCATATCCCTGCTGGGACTCTATCCCACAGTTGAGGAAGCTCTTCAGCTAACTCATGGAATGTTGGTGGTCTTATGAAGGTGAATGTCTGGGTATTCCTCCGCTGAAAAACATGCCAAATGACCCTGGATGTTAGTGTGATGTTAAAACCTCTGTGAAAAAGGAGTTGTTTCCCTTTAGTTTATGTAATGCACTAGAAGTTATAACTGTTGATTCATTTATTATTTTGCAGTCCAGATTATGTCTTTGAATGATATTTGCTTAACAGACTTAAATAAATTAATCGCTTATCATGTGCTATAACATTCCTTTTACTTATTTGTTTGTTTTAAGTTTTTTAACCTTTGTTTTGAAATCTATCCTATTTCTATGTTTACAGCTTACGTGAAGATATGCACACTTTATGTGAGGACAAGAGAGGTTCTCCTATGTTGTATGAGTTGATTGAGGTAAATTTTATGCATAATTATGATGTCTTTGTATACATAGTTGTTAAAACAAACATTTACACTGTTTGTAAGGTATTTATAGGCATTGGTCACGCAGGTCATACCCTTCCATGAGAATTTGACAACAATGGCTATTTTTATCCACATGTGGAGAAGTTGTCAGTTTATAGTGGAAGGGTGAGTTAGTATTGGTTAAAATTCAGTCCAGGAAAACTGGTTAAGTGAATCGGCTGCCATATATATAATAAGTGAAAAATTGTTGAAAATTTTGCTTTCAAAATATCTTAAATTGTAGATTTTTTCATGTTTAGTGTCTTTGGGATGAGAAAAGTCAGCAAAAGAATATATATGTGTCTCCTGTGGTTTGGACTTTCCTTGTCATGTTGGAGCATTGTGTATAATTATGATAAAGTACTCAACTTGAATGTTGGTACTGATTGAAATGAAGGAACACTGGTTAGTGAAACTAGATGTCGAATATGACTTTAGTATGGTTGAAAAATGGCATTAAACCTCCTCAAGCAAAAATGTTTTTGATCTTTTTTTCAGCTTGCTAAGGACAGTCTTACAGCAGGCAATATTCCTCACTGTCCATGTATGATTTGTTTGGAACATTTCCATGAAGGAGAAAAGTTTACTAAGACTGAGTGCTATCATTATTTCCATGAAAGTTGTCTGTCACGTTATGTTAGTCACATTCTAACACAGACTCCAGATATTCTTCCATCTCATACCATGCCAACACAACCTCAATCCAAGGTAGGACTAAGCGTCTTCTTGTTGTACTGTTAAAACCCATGAAAACTGGACCCCTTCTGGACTGGACCAAAAGCAATGATATCCCTACTCTTCAAATAGTTTTTCCTGGTTCTTTATTGTGCCTTTGTAAAGAACCAATACGCTCTTCACTCCTTTCCTGTGATGGGGACATTGAAAAAGCGTCCCTGAGAAATTCAGAAGTGGGACTGACATTCGAAACCTGCGAACATTCCTTCAGTAGTCCAGCGCGTTCTATAAGACTACTGATCAACCCTCATTAATTGTACCTGTACAGAATCACATCATGTTTATCAATGTAGTTTGGGTAAAAGATCTGGAAATATATGAGCTCCTCCTATGCATAATCACAGAGCTGAGTACAGTGTTTAGAAAATGACCACCCCTGTCGAATGGGCCGTTAGACCTCAGGTATACATTAAAGGGGCATACCCTACAACTTGGTGCATCTAGAATCAAGGCAAAATGATGATAAATTAGAAGCTTGTAAAGAAAAAAGCCGACAAAGAAAGTTTCAGCCAAAAATTCATCCAATTAAAAATAAAATCTCAAAAAATATTAGTTTCCATAAAAGATCGGAAACTCTTTAGAATTTGTTGTACAATTTTTGGGTGGAAGTGATTTATTATTCATAGCTATGATTTTGCGGCTAGTACCTAAACTAGTCATTTTGTGACCCAAGTTCTTCTTGCAATTATCCATTATATATTGTTTTACATATACATCTAACACATTTTACACTTTCAAAGAATGTTTGTCAGTTGTAGGGTATGCCCCTTTAACTTTTTTTTGCTTGTATATACCATTCTTCAGCTTGTATGTCCAGTATGCCGGGAACCAATCAATGTGAAGATTGAAGAGTTAAGTACTGGACCCAAAGAGGAAGATTTTACTTTTATACCAAGTGAAGAACTTAGAAAGGTACAGGACAAGTTGTCAGCAATTTTAGAACACCAGAAAGCTTGTGGTGGTGTCATAGATGTAGAAGCCGAAAAAAATAAATACCTCGTTACAGACCAGGTAAGTTTTTATCTGTGAGTTACATTTTTTCTATATCTCGGACAAGATCAGGATGTCTTATACGTATGTATATGCATATCTTTATCACAATGGTATTTAATCAGTTTTTGTTTTAATTTAATCTTCTTGTAAGAACACAATGTTTGTTTGGATATTTTGTTGCATTTTAATATTTGATCTACAACCAGAACTTTCTGTGTTTCTTGTTTGAAACTATAATTAATTGACTTATATTTTATCTTTTTTTTAAATTGGAGTCTCATTTTGAAAAAAAAATTGATTAATATTTTGCTTTTTGCTATTGCATTTCCTTCAAAGCCATAAAAGTATTAAAGTTATATCTTAAGTCGAATATTGTATATGGTACTCAGCATGTCTTTTTCTGTCAAAATGTATCATCTTTTATATCTGTTCAGTTTCTTCTACTAGATTTATTTCTCTTTCTTTACAGGATAGGATTGTGTTAAATCTACCTCAGTCTAAAACAGACACAGACTTGCATAAAACTAGGTCTGAAAATAATGATAAAAGTCCCAGAGAAAAGCCTAAGACAGAAGAGAGAAAATCTTCAAGAACAGACAGTGATAAAGGTTTGGATAAAAGAAACAATACATCTGACAAAAGAACACAATCTGGATATGGCAAGAGAAATGAACGATACAGGAATTGGAAAGGTTCTGGGAAGGGTTATAGAGGTTTTGATATAGAAGATGACTGGTATGAAAGAGATGAAGAGTTTTCTCCAAGGTCTCCTAGGAAGAAATTCATAGAGAAGGATAAGAGACCTCAGCGTAATGAGTATAAGAAATATGAAGGAAAAAAAGATGCTAACAAAGTTGCAAATGAAACTACAGACTGTGATAAAACTATTGAAGTTACTGATGAACTGAAAAGTAAATTGAAGATAGACATAGATGCTGTAAAAGAGAAAATTATGGAAAATCAAGTACTTGAAAATAAAGCAGAAGCAAATGAAAATGAGAAGGAAGACAAAACTGCCGAGACTAAGCCTAACATATCTGGAAATTCCAGAATTGGGGGAGCTAGTAGACCCAGACAAAATCAGTCAAGAGATGGAAAATACACTGACAAGAGCAATTTTAGAAATAAAGGAGGATTTGATAGTCATAGAGATCATCATGAGTCTGGAGACAGGAAATATAATGATGAGAGAGGTTCTAGAAATACAGGCAGATTTGGAAGACCTAATAAAAGTAATAGTTACGTGAATAACAGAAATGACTACCACAGAGAATCTGAAGAGCAAGAAAGATTTGATTCTGACAGGTTTGGCGAAAGAAGCAGTAAAGCAAAGAATTCTGATTATTCAAAATACAGAGATCGAACGGATAGTTCTAGGAAACATAGAGGTGGGTTTGGTACTCCTAGTAATCCTAAAAGACCAATTTCTGGTGATAAAGAGGATAAAAGTCTTAATGCAAACAACTTTGCTAAATCTGCTAATAATTCTTATGGAAATGTTGATGGCACAGGGTCTAGAAGAAGAAGAGGAGGATTTGGAAGACCTGACAAGGATGAAAAGAATGGTAAGAATGAGGCTGATGTTGATGGAGATAAAGCTGAACATAAATCAGCTGTCACTAAAACCATGAAAGATGGCTTTAGAGAAACACAGAAAGATGTTGATCATCAAGATGAAACAAGAGTCAAAAGTAGATATGCAGACAAACAAAATTCTGATAAAGAAAAGTCTGAATCTTATTCTAAAAACTCTGATTCACCTAGGGACTCTAAGCAATTGCCTGGAAGTGAAAGAAAGTATGGTCCTAGAAAATATCGTGGTAGAAATGATTACAATAAGACTTCAAGTTATAAATCAAAAGAGGATTATAATGACACTGAAACAAAAAGAAGTGAAGCAAGTAATAGAGAAGAAAAGTTAAACAAAACTAGTGCTAGTGAAAACATAGAAAAACTTCCAAAACCAGTAGAAGATACAAAATCAATGTGTAACGGATTGCGTAACGGGGATAATGAAGCTATTAACACTATTGATAAGACTAAACCACGGGCACCTCCTGGGTTTAAGTTAGCACCACCTCCTGGTTTTAGTTAGATCTTTAGATAAATATAAATCACAGCCTTCAGCGAATGTTTCAGTGTTTGACATATCTTATTGATGATCATTTTAGAGGGACATAAATAATGACCAATATCAAAAACTCAGCACTCAGCAATTTCACCACAAGATTTATTTCTAGTCAAACTGTGATGATTTTTATGTTTACGGTGGAATCATTAATTTTTGTTGGGGTTTTAATTTCATGGATTTCGGTGGTCGGCTCATCCACAAAATCAAATTCCCTCGAATTTAAATGCAAGATGCGGCATTTTTTCAAAAATCAAAATCCACGAATTTATGTCCCCATGAAATAGTCATATTAGTACAAACCTCGAAAATAGAGCCCAACGTAAATAAATGAAAATACAGTATCTGTTGTTTTGAAGGCCCATTTGACAGGTCATCGTCAGTTACCAACATTGTCTTACTCCACTCCACTACATGTATACACCACCTGTGGGATTTTTCACTATCGATTCGCAGTTGTGACTACCGTAGCAATGTATACTAAATGCACTGGTAATTGTGGAAGTCTAGTGAGCATATTTATAGTTTAATATCGAAGCCTTGATTTTGTTTATCAATATTTGAGTGCTGTTGCTTGAGAATAGGTTATTAGACCTGTTGAATTTTAAATTATTTTAGTTGTAAATAGCAACATTTACTGCCAATTTATCAAAAAATCAGATTAGTGTGTATGGAACTAGTGATGTATTTTTTTTTACTTCACTCCCAAAAATGCTCTGAAGTTGAACATATTTGTTAATTCAAACAAATATTTTGCTTTTAGAGAATTAGAATTTTCTTTGATTTGATTATATCTGTTTCATTTATGAGTTTTAAAATGATGACCATAAATATTACGTTTTCATGACTTTTTCATTTGAAATTATAATTAGTTCATCATTTTAAATCAATGTGCAATCTGTTAATTTAAGTTTGTCATTCATAGAAGTAAATCAAGCCAAAGATTTGTAAAATAAACACATTTTCTTCTGCTTTTATATTTGCTGTATATATACCTGTGATAATTTTACAGTAAATTGTGATAATTTGATAACGTAACTTTGAAATACATTGAATCTGAATTGGAATATTTTGTTTGCTATTTTTATACTATCAAACTTTAGGATACCACTCAACCTGTTAGTCTCAGAATGTGAGGATGGTGTTCTATAAATTATTTGTTTTATTTCTTTATTGTTGTTGGTATGAAGTTTCTTTGGCTTTTAACTATCATGGTCAAAATATTTATCACTGTCTCCACCTGATGTCTTTCAATAAAATTACCGGTATATAAGATAAAATAGTCATGTTTATATTGAAGACATTTTCTACATGTAGATCTATCATTATTTGGTTAAAATTTTATTATGTTAGGGAAGACTAAAGGATTTTTCAATTGAATTTGAGTATTCATAACAGTTGTATAGAAAAAAGTGTATGCTACTTTTTTGACAACCCTCATGTTACTTGTGTTTAAATGAGAACTGTTACTGGTGCACTTGCTATTGGATGCTCAGAATTAAAACAATTATTTTGATGCTTGTTCAAATATAGATTGAAATATTATTAGGCCAAAAACTCATGTTTATGGTTACTTTACAAAAACTAGAAATGTGTCCGGAGAAGAACACGAATGTCAGCTGAGAGCTAAGTCAAAAAGGGGCCATAACTCCTGTAAAAATGTTTGCAATTAATGGAAATTGAACATGATCTGTATTCAATTATTATACACCCTACATGTAAAATACGAAACCAATATATGAAACATTTTTTGAGTTACTGCTCGAATTTTACACTATATGTCCTCCTACTATTTTGATTGGTGGGGCATAAAAATGTGGGTTGGAAAGTTTAAACATTTTTCTTTTTGACTTTTTTCTTAATATGCTTGTCATACTTTACTGGTACAATTCATTCCTGAAAAATTTTGCGCATTGGGTTTAAGGATAGCACAACGAAATAGTTACTGTAGACACAACTATTTTTTAATGGCTATCATATTAAAAGAATTCCGGCAGTATTGAGCTTTTTTTGGAGTCATAGAAGGCAAGTTTTTAAAATACATGTACAATCAAACCTGTGTCAGCGGCCACCTCCAAATACAGGCCACTTTGTGAATAAAGGCCATTCTTTCAAAAACTGTCATTGTTTACTTAGAACAAAATGACGTCTGAATAAGGGTCACCTGTCAATAAAGGTCATATTTTGTCTTTCCCAAGGGTGGCTTTTGTTCACAGGTTTGACTGTATATATTAATAAATTAATGGGTAGTCAACCCACTTATGCTTAAGTTTGTTTCCCCTTTGCATGAAAGCAATATAACCTGTTCTTAACCTACCTATGATTGGTTAATTTTTCTCTTTGACTTCAATGTTGCAATATTCTTCAAGTTCTGTAACTATTTGAACCATTCTATAGGCACAAATATACATCGTAACATGTACTGTTATTTGTTAGTTATGTAGCTGAAGCATATTGCAAATTATTGTTTCAATTTATTTTGTTGCAATAAAAGAATAAGTGTAGTATTTTTATTTTTTATCTCTTGAAATATCAACTTCCAAGTTTATTTTGCTGTCAGGTTAGTACAACTTTGTTGTCTGTATGTGAACTAATGGATTGTGTCATGTGATCTCTAATATGTGAACTCATGGATTGTGTCATGTGATCTCTAATATGTGAACTCATGGATTGTGTCATGTGATCTCTTATAAGTGAAGATTCAATTACAGTCAAACCTTAAGCATAGCAGCCACCTCCAAACATAGGCCACCCTGTGAAGTAAGGCCACTCTAAAAGACCATCATTGATTATATTAGAACAAAACGACCTCCAAATAAAGGCCACCTGTCAATCCAGGTCTAAATATGTCATTCCTAGGGGTGGTCTTTGTTCACAGGTTTGAACTGTTCTTTTATAAAAATAGTCTCTAAAATCTTAAATTGACTGAAAGAATACTATCAAGTATAGTCATAAAAAATGTACCCATTGTGTACCTAATTTAGTACTGGGGCACCAACTTGTTTGAGTTTTACGTCCCTTTTCAACAGTCAACGAGTCATATGAGGCGGGCGGTTCACCAAAACATTGTTCCCGGGAAGAACCAGTACTGCATTCCCATTTGTGAGCAACTGCCTACTTTCTCACATAAAGAGATATGGTCGTAGCTGGGCTCAAACCCACGACCCTCTATCAGTCACAGGTAAGTGATTTTAAGTGACCTTAACCAATCTTATCATGGAGGAAGGTCACATATAATAAAAGATAAAGAAACAAGATTATAATTCATCCATAATTTATTTGTAGACCAGGTAAATATAACATAAAACAACATGTTGTGTACATTACATGTTAACATACAGAAACAATAAATACATATGACAACTTGAATCCTGATCTATAAATAGTACAGGTGACCTTTATTCTGAGGTCATCTCTATCTGAATAATCAACGAGGATTTTTAAAAGAATGGCCTTTCTGCTCAGGGTGGCTTTTATTCTGAGGTGGTCCCTAACAAAGATTTGACTGTATATCAATAGGTTTAACAAGGCCATATCTACAAGAATGTCCACATACTTAAATATAAAAGTACTAAGCCTTTAATTGTACTATCTTTTTTATCTTTTTACTGTAATTATCGTTAATTTCAATATCTGGATTTTTTTCATTTACAGTTGAACATGAAAACTAACTTAAAACAAAGGCCACCCAAATGAGAGCAGAAATAATATTATCGCCTACACTCAGCTTTTGTTCAGACATTCATTTTGTCTACTACACTACAGGTACTTAAAATTTGATAAGGATCACTAGCGATATTGCTTGTAGTGACTGCTTCAAAATGTAGATACTACTGTTTATTAGATTTGACTTAGATTTGGTCATTCAAGCATCATATGCCAGTGCCAAAAAATGAAGCAAATGATGTCCATTGAAGCATATCTGTATTTTTTATACTTACAAGTGACATAAAGACCTTTACCAACAGGGTAATAAGTCTGGACAGACAGTAAATCCTGCATAGAAAACTATAATTGAGAGTTGTGTCTGCAGACAGTTAACAATCTTACAAATGTGGCCAAATAGGAAATTATAGTTTACATATCATACAAAACATGCTAATAACTTATGCCATGTATCATATTTAACTGTATTTCATAAGCAACACAATTACAATTTATTTACATATCAATGCCCATCATATACAGTCAAACCTGTGAACAAAGGACACCATTGGGAAAAGGCAAATTGTGACTTTAAAGACAGGTGGCCTTTATTTAGAGGTCAGTTTGTTCTAAACAATCAATGACAGTTTTCAAATAATAGCCTTTATTCACAGAACGGCCTTTATTCAGAGGTGGTAGCTAACACAGGTTTGACTGTTATTTGTTTATTTGTTGACAAACATGTATTCATGTTAGCCAATAAATATTTTGACCCGACTTAATCACAAATAACAAACAATAAGGAAGAAACTAAATGTTTGATTCAATGATTGGTTAACTACACCAATTTTACTGTGTAGATTTAATCTGTACTAAACCAGCCCTTAAATATCATCAAAGTGTAAATTAGGAATCTAAATTTAATCTTCCATAAAAACCTGATTAATTTTGATTAATTACATACATATTCTGCTTAATATATTGAACAATTAACGTGAAGCAAATTTCTTACCAAAGGATTGAGTTAGATTTTTTCCCCTCAAAACTGACAAGAGTTGATTGTATGGCAAAATGAGTTTAAGGTACCAAAAACAAATAATGCGTACAAAAACAAAATAAAAGATTTAAAAATATCAACATAACTGAGCGAATACAGACATAGGAATGTAAGGTGTACATAAAATATGTGAATGTTTCAAACAAACCATTCACATGAGACGAGTGTAAAAGGTCAAATAATATGACAGAGAGAAAACAAAAACACCACCAATCTAACTAAAACCTCATTGAATCACAGTATTGCCCAATTCTGATTGGAATCCCTGACAAGCGCATTCTAATAAACATGCGTAACTGTGTAATATCCAAGACAAAACTAAATCAAATGCACAAAACATACATGAATATGGTGCATACTAAATAAATCAAGGACTGATAAATCAATTAAAATAAATGAAAGCAAACAGAATAGTTTCCAAGCAAAATGTTGATGACTTAATAAACTGACATGCCAACTTGAATTGAATATTTTTTATTAGTCAGAACTAATTTATTTTCTGGGGTCAACTCAGATAATAATCTATGTTGTTAAACAAGCCATTCGACAGCTCATAGTTATTTTAGATGGAGGGCAAATAACACACAGGAAAACCCAACATTTATATTCTTACTCTTTCCAAATAGTTTTTCCTGATTCTACATCATGCCTGGTGTAAAGCACCGATACACGCCTCGCCAATTTCCTGCGATTTTCTAGAAACAGTACTCGGCTCGATAGTTGGGATGGGGACACTAAAAAGCCTCCCTGAGAAATTTGAAAGGCGGAGCCAAGAATCGAACCAACAACCTTTCGTTCAGTAGTCCAGCGCATTGCCACTAAACCACCGATCATCCCTCGGGTAATAACAGTGCAAAGCAAAGAACATGTAAAACAATTATGTATTTACATACACTGAGTATATTGCAGATCACCATAAAAGAGCTCTTTATTCATGGAAAAAATCAATCATGGACAGAATCTAAAGTATTGTATGAAATATTAAGTAAATATATTAACATTTAAACATCTCTAAGTAAAGAGATGCATTTACAATGATATATGAAATGTGCAAAAACATAATGATATTATCATACAATGTAACATTCATCTAATAATCCCTAATTACAAACAAGATTGTACCTGGTAAAATCATGACTATGCGTGACTAGTTAGGATTAAACCAAATTTGAAATGTTACCGCTGTTAGTAGATACAAAATAAATATAACACTATTCATGAAATAAATAAAGACAAACAAACATACAGTATGTACTTGGTACATAAATCCACCCAAATATTTTCAATGATGATGATCAGTCTAATGTACCAGTGGTCAAACTCTACAACCTGGGTTTACAAGGCAGTATCATACAAATATATTTAATAGAACCATTTCTGTACACACTCTAAATCTATTCGTTCCTTATACTAATATACATAATTCAAAGACTCTGAGCAGATTTAGCAGAGAACATTTGTAAAATGCCTAACATGCACACAATATTTAGATAATACACTTCATGCTTTATATACAATTCAATATTATGCTTTTTATGATATTGCTTCGATTTATTTATTATTTAATTTTTGAATTTATGTGAAAAAACTAAGTTACATGTACTATGAAAGAAACCAGCAACATATACTTCAGAAAAATGAGTCAAACTCAAGTAAGGCAAGTGAAGAGTAAAATAATGAAAACTTGATTCAAGTATAAAAATATATTGAAATTATATTTGTAGACAGGTGTTCATTTTTGAGATACATAAGTCATTAAATACAATCATACAACAAATGCATAATATGGATTTTAATGCACAACATGTGACATGTGAAGACGTAACCACCTATATACATGCAATGTTCAAAATGAGATAATAACAGTGTATGATGTATGTGTATACAATTAACATAGAAATCAAACTTGCCCTGAAATGTATACTTGTGAAGTATATTTACATAACCTGTCTAGCAGGTTGCATTTTTCACATTTATCTTGAAGAATCATAAAAAGCATAGCAACATAATTATGAGATGCGTCAAAATGATAATTTCTAAGAAATATGAAGGACAACAACTGCTACCTAATAACTAAAGCATGACAGAAACAAATACATGCTGATTACCATAGCTGATTACCATAATCACTCAAGTATAGGTCGAACCTGTGTGTAAGACACAGGAAAAAATCAGCAGAAGTCCTGGGGAAAATATACTCATGACGTGTATACACACATATTTTTTTAAGCAAAGAAAATTACCTAAAACAATGACAGAAAATGGAAAACCATGCCGTTTTGATTGTTTTTGTATTATTTCTCAAACTACAAAATGTACTGACACATATGCAAACTTCTCAACACCAATTTTCTTGCAATTAGCAGCACGATCAGCAAACATTTGTTGTTGTCTAAACTCTACGAAATCTGGGAAAAGCATGGAACCCTATTGTTTCTTAGATAAACATTAGAAAGATTCACCTTCCATTTATAACTGTTTCAATACGCCATTTGCTATAATCATCTGGTAAAAAATTAAATTCTGTTTGTCCTGATTTTGACCAATTTAGCCAAGGAAAATTTAGATAAAGTTCTACACTTACGTATAAACAAATTTAACATTGGACCCAATTTAGGACTTAAAAGCATGCATCTTATTCACAAGTAACAAAGGTAGATACTTCAATGAAAAATTGCTATATGACTGCTAATATCACAACACATTAATACAACAATAATTGTACAAACCGTGTAACATTTTTTCACAATCAATATTAGTAAGGCATCATATATAATACATTTTCGGTAAGCAGTACATCCATGAGCTCTATCTACATGACATATCTTATAATGCATTCATACATGTAAATTAATGATTAGATTAAACCTAATCGAAATAAATAGTAAATATCTATGAAACCCAGAAACAAACACATTTGTTACAAAAATGTCATCATTTATATACTGACTTGAAGTTTTGGCAATAAGTTGAAATCTAGCAAAAGGAATTTATAATTTTATAGACAAGACAGAAGGGAAAAATGAAACAGACATAAACATTCGTCAACAGAAGATGGGGAAACTAAATCCATAAATTTAATATGAGCCATAGAAGTTCAGTGATGATTATTGTTCTGATATTCTTTTATTTTAAATTTTCAAATTAATTCTGGATCAAACAATGTTGTATGAAAAACGAATTTCAAAAAGCATGTAAATGGCAAGCCAGCATGAAAAATAACTTGCAAAGAATTTCTTCAAATATAGAATTTTGCGCACATACACACACACTACTTCTAAAGGTTTAAATTTAAAGTCATCATTCAACACAGAACAGAGATTACACCAGAATGATTAATTTCTAAGCTTATAATGAAAAAGTAAAAAAAAATAATTCTTTGGCAAAGAATAAAATATCATGATATTACAGCTTTCTAAATTTCACATTTTTCATGTCTTAACATAAGACAGCAAGATCAATCAGGCATGAAAATGGCCAGAAAAGCAATGATAAGCAAATGAATTGGTCAATAACATGTAAAAAACAAAATGGAAGTCGGACAGAGTATCAGGTAACAATATAATGGACCCATGATGAAATATGCTCACTGATAACGGTCAATCAACAACTAATATTTTAATATCTGAAGGATTTATTACTTATTACAAGTCAGGTAATCATTACACATTCACACGTCACACTTGAGTAATAACACAAGAAACTACATCAGTCACTAACAAAACACGACCTCCTATCTTTTGTACACTCTCTTTTCCTTACATTTCCTTTTATGGTAACTCTGAGCCATTGAATTCATTATTGATAATAGGAAATATACCACCATAACTATTATAACTTTCTCAAATATCCATGCCAGTATGTTACCTCCATCCTGAAAATACACAAAAACAACATGAGTGATCACCGTGGTTGTTTCCATAATATGACCCATTTTTCAAATGGGCGTACAAAAATTGAGGGTCAAATATGGAATTTTCAAAACCCCGTCTGAGCGTTTATACTGCTAAGTCTGAAAAATAAGAACCAATCCTTAAATGAGTCAGCAAATTTTCTTACTATTCAAAATAACTGAAATCATTTAATTAACCTCATTAGTAAAGTGATAAAAGCACCAATATGCTGACTTACCCCACCAGTGTTGGTACCAGGCTTATGATGTAATTTTGACTTCTGCTTTTTAAGGTAATCTTTGAATGGAGTCTGTAACACTGGACCAAACTTTGGTATTTTACTGAAAGAAACAAAAATTTTACATGTAGAATATTTGAGTACATTTAAATACTTACTAACACATACTGATAATATTATACTATAGCAATAAAATCAAACTGATAAATGACTAATTATCCACCACGTTCTTCAAAAGCCCCGGTGTCAGGCGATGTCGCCTTCCACTTGAAAACCTAGCGCCGACTACTTTTTGTCCAAATAAAAAACTATTTACACGAAAAGTAAAAATAATCTGTGAAGAATAAAACCAGCAACATTTTAAATTTAACTTGCTATTCTGAATCTTCTGGAGAACACTGTACTAATTCTCCTGGCATACGAACAACTACAGAATGAAAATGTGTTCTAGAAGCAGTCCCTATCTGTTACTCATCAACCTTTTTCTATGTTTTTTTTTCAAACCAAAGGTTTGAGTCTCATTTATTACTCACATTTTACGTTTTCTGTCAACAACTGAACAGTAAACATGTTTCTTCTAAATGAACAGATCCAGGATAAAAGAAAAAACAAAAGTTTAACCAAACTTACCCTATTAAATTCACCACAGAATCTACATGGTGTTCACTAAACAGGAAGATCACAAACAATTTCTGAAAGATACAATTTATGAAGCATTACAGAACAGCACCTTTTTGTACAAACATTGTTTAAATTTTACATTGTTCTGTTAACTTTTTTTTAATGGGATTTTAACTTCAAACCAACAGCCTGGAACATTTGGCAACTTTCCAAGCTTAAAAGGTAGAGGAAGACCGTGGCTACACCTGGGAAGAACCACTGACCCTTGAAAGCTTGCTGGACAGCATCCCCTCTTATGAAATTTGTCAAGATCTGAGAGGTATCAGAACTCACAGCTGCGAGGAGCTCATGGTAAGTAGTCAGAGACCAACAGAGATTCCTCAGGTTAACTTATGGTTGATACCCAATGTTTAAACAAATGAGTGCTGATGTTTTAACTATCTGAACTTTACTATATACTGAATAGTAAGCTTGACTGGTTCAGTAGACAGACATTGAAAATTAACTAATGAACAAATAAAGCCATTGAAAACTTCCATCTAAGCATGATACTTTTAATCATACATTGAGTATTCAAGTGAATGAAATAGAAACTTTTATTACTCATTCAGGACAAGAAAACAAACAAGTATAGATTAGAATGACACATACCTGAATATGCATTTTAATTACAGCTTTCCCAATGAGAGTAGCACCAAAGAATGTCCAGAAACGTATGAGAAAATGACCACAAGTGATACCAGCTAGATCAAATAATGGATTTGGTATCTGAAACAACAAATAAAACCATCAAAAAGCATTCAATTACATGTAAGAAAGGACAAAAATCAGCTGAATAAGGTGCAAAAGAAATATTGTCTGACTACTTATTTTTGATAAGACAAAAATGCCTGAATTTGTAGATATAGAAGCTTATAGGTAAATATAAGACAGTGATAAGATTAAATCTTATAAATCAACTATGACTCTTAGCCAGAATAATACTTAAGAAGAGAAAATACAGGTTATATTTTTAACTATACTATTCATCATCAATGAAAAACAACTTACAGAGGCACATAGCAGAATACCAAAGAAACCAACACGCTGGACAAGATTATGTACAGATAATTTTGCCTTCTCTAAGAAGCTCTGAAATAAAATTAAATTTGTAGAGTTAAATTATTTCTAAGCTCAGTTGTAAATACCACTATTAGCTAGGAATTTCAAACTGCAAATATAAAAGTACAAACATAATGATGCCTTTAAAGATTTTTTTTAAAGTTTCTGTTTGGTGAAAATATTTGTTTGATCTGCAACACTGAGTGAAATATCCAATAAGTGCACCATCTACTGCATGTTTTGGATACTGAAGTTGAACAGTAGTTCAGCTTACCATAGCCATCGTCCGCTCGGCACGCATATATTTTGATGCAGACCTAAGTTTTTCTATATATGCCATGCAATGGTTAAACCTAAGATCCTATTCTATGATGCAGCGCAAGTTGAGTCCAGTTTCAGTACTTCAATGTTACTGAGTGAATGATCTACATATTCTACCTAGTAAATTCCGTATTTTAAAAATTGATACAAAAATATCCAACTTCAACTAAATCAGTACTAACCATATCACCAGGATGACTTTTCTTTTCTTCAATAAGTTCTTCTATCTCTTCAAACTCATCCTCATCAAGATCTGCACCAGATAATCTTGCAGCTCTGGCCATGAAGTATGGTGGTAGTTCACCAATAGCTGTACCAGCTCCCCACATAAAAGCTTCTAATCTCACCTTACTCATTATTGTCCACATTGAAATATACCCTGATTCACCTTCTGGACATACAATCCTGTAAATATAGTAAATATATCATTATTTTTCATTACAGTGATCGAAAAAGAAATTTTCTTAATGGGACAATGGCCCTTTCGGATCGAAAATCAATGTGACATTTCCGAGATCAATGTGACTTTTTCAAAATCCAATGTGACATTTCATGTAATAACAAACTAATACTTTAAGACGATGTGACTATGGCGCATGCCTTTCCCGATCACTGATTCAATAAATGGTTTCAACAAAATTAATATACATCAAGGGCGAGAACTTTCGTTGACTAACATGTTAAATGAAATTATAAAGTGCATTCTCAAGATTCCACTAAATTTTATTTTCTAGAGTAGCCAGCAGATGGTAAATTCAAATAATATAAAATTTTCAACTCAAATGATTTCATTATGAATTCTGAAATATATCAAGACAATTCTCTGATGTCCAAACCCTCTTTTATTTTCATGGGCTACAGACAAATAGCTACTATCAATAATATTACAATTAGAGGGCATTAAAAGAGCAAGTCGGTCATACCACACAGGCTACATATCTTTTTAAACAGTTGCACGGTGTTTCAAATAAGCCCTCATATTCAGCAAATATTTTTTATATGAAAACTTGTAGCTATTCAATATTTACTTTATGAAGCAAATACAGACATCTAATAAAATGTTTACTGCGGTTTAATTTAATTTCTATGGTAACAAATTTCTAGTATTGTCAATATCAGTTTCGACAATGTACTCAACATGGATAAATGTCATATTTTCATACAATTTTTGAGTAGATATTTGAATTCTTAAATCTATGAATGAGCTAATAAAAGATATTCATCAATTTTTGTACAACCACAGTATGATGTGTAAAAGATAAATACATACTCAGTAGGATATGGGGGTTCTGGGAAATCTACTGACATACATTCATATGCTGCAAGAGTCACAGCTGCTATATGAGGTCCCTGAAATATAAGACATTCATTTACTTAATAAATAATACAAGATTCAGATTTACAATTATTGAGAACTTCAATGTTTAACTACATTTTTTTGTATATAGTCTTGTTGAAGTAACACTGAAGAAAGGTACAAATAAAGTTTTTGACAATTTTAATATTTTTCTACTACTGTTATTTTATTTATTATTATTATTTATCAATCATCTTCCTATGTCTGTTAGCACTATATATCTAAGGACCACAATGGTAATAAGGGTATTGATTTACCCCTGTGTTATCTTCATTATACATTTGTATAATGTTGATTGATATGGCTTTATTAACTAGTACTTGTCTTTCATTGTTTGTATGTCTTAATGTACTTGCCATGTTAGTCTTTACATTTCATAGTAAAATTAATCTTTCTATCTAGCAAGAATCAATGGTTAAAAAAAATAGAAGCGTATTAATATAAATCAACTTAAGCATTAATTAATACAGAGCAACATACTTATGTGCATTTGAATTTCAATACTTACCACCTGCAGCAGGATTGTATGTTATCTAGAAACAAGAATACCATACCTACACTATATTTTGTATTTTTAATCTAGTACTTACCAAGTACAGTAAGAATGTGTGTAAACCTGTACCCAGACCTACAGATGATAGTACACCAAGACCAACCCAGTAAGCACACCACAGGAATGTTTTCTCTACCTTTTGTACAGTCTGTAATACAACATACAACAAACAACTAATTTTATGACTAACACTTTACATAGCTCAATTATAACAATAGACAGTAAGGTAAATCAATCTGATCACTAAGTTTTTGTTGTTAAATACTTCAAACTGATTATCAGCCAGAATGATTCCTTGCAGACATGTCATGAGTCAGACTGGTCTTGCACATTTTTAAACTTCTTGTAAATCAAATTTTTCATGAAACGATAAAATCCTAAAATATCAAGACAGCCATTGACCATTTATTTGTTATAATAAATACACACATGAAATCATAGTGCATACAAGTAACAATCAACACAATATATACAAGTACCTGTTGATGAGCTCCTTCCATAACATAAGCAATATATAACATAGCAATTACAAGTAAACATAACATCACAGTCTTCTTTCTTGCATATAATCTAAAAACAAATAAATGTTCATAAAGACTTTTTAACAATTTCAAATTTTCTGATCCTCACATTATGTACATGTAATTCTATTACTTATAATATTATTACAAGTATTGGTCATTTTTAACATTTATTCCAAGTATGAATTGATGGTAATCATAATGGTACACTTTGAAAGTTGTGATGTGTTACAGTGAACCAAAGTTTTGCAGTTGGCAGTGAGTTCACAATAAAACATGTTTAAAATAGTCTTCAACTTGAGCCACAGGCTGTTTGAAAATGAATGAATTTTATTCTTTGAAGCAACCACTTTCAAAGTCATACATGTTTAATATCAAAATACCAATTTCCTATTATCTGAAGCATCAATCAATGAACACAATACAATCAATTATCATGCATGTACTTCATCTTAAAATAAATATGTCAGTCACTTTAAGATTAAAAGTTTACCTTCCACACAGTGCTGTAAATAGCACACTGGCTTCTAATAGAAAATATTGCACTGTTGTAACAGGTGACCTCCAGAGAACGATCTTCTCTCTTTCACGTCGCTCCATCTCTCTTGTTTCAGCAGTAGTCTTATCTGACTTCACACTACCATTTACACTACTAGTATCTGATTTTTGTACATTTTTAGACCGTTGAGATCGTTTCATTTTCTTGTCTGATTCCAGCAAACGTTTAACCTTTGAAATAAATCAGACATAAAAATCAATTAAACTTTTAATTCACTAGCTGAAAATTTAAGTTATTACGGTAAATACCCATACAAATCTACATACATGAGTGTGGCATACATTACAATCTGTAAAATTTTTGCGTACTTAAAATTTTCATTGGGATGTACTTTAATCCATCAAAAGTTTTTGCTGAGACAATAATGACTACTCATGTTTACATTTGATTACGCTTAAAAATAAAATAATGAGACTACCCTGCTCAATAAACTTAATTTGACAAAGTAAGGTGTGTACATGCAGCAGCACATATGCTTTCATAAAATATTTTATGATACAGTCAAACTTGTCAACAGAGGCCACCTACAGGAAAAGACATAATGTGGCCCTTATTGACAGGTAGCTCTTACTTGGAGGTCATTTTGTTCTAAATAATCAATGACTAAATTCAAAAGAACGGTCTCTATTTCGACTAAGATGTGATTTTTGGGCACATTTATATTTTCATTTTTCAAAGTTATACTGGTGGGTCCATAAGAGTGTATCATTGGCTACGCTGCTACGCCTCTGATAAAAACATGCTACAGCAATTAACAGACAATGATACATGCTTTTTTTTGCCATGCTAAAAGCTCAATAGTTGTACATGTTAAAAAAGCAAACAGCAAACACGACAATAGACATGCATTACATAAATTACTTACACATTAACCATGTAAACACGATTCACATTCAGTTTAATTTTTAAAGCTTCAATAATCAATAGCCATGGGCCAGCATACTTAATCAAATTGTAAAAGTAAAGCCAGACACACAAATATTAACACAGGATACACACTAACCAGTATAGATCTGTAAATAGCAAAAAGTCAATGGTTCATTACCTAACAAACAAGTAGGTACAGCCAAGTTTTGTTTATGAAGGATTAAAAATCTAAGCATAACAGTTATTTCAAGTTTCAACTTACTGAGTTAACTTTTTAAGTCTTATAAGTCAATATATTGTTAACATACAGATAATTAATCAGTGCGAGCATAACATAACTTCCATTTATTCTCAGGAAATTTTCATGATATAAGTAAATGATTCATCGGATTTTGTTTTAGCTAATATTTTTTCTGAGTTAAATTTATAGTATTAATTAATACAGTCAATTAATGAGTCATATGTGACGTTTCTCAACAATTTTTTATTCAGTTATATCAATATATGACGGCCAATTCACCTAGTTTTCCTGGACGGTATTCTAACCAGTACTAACCCTACTAATAAGTACTATAATGATCCGGCATCTTCAACATGTGGAAGAATAACCCTTGACATTGTTGTCAAATTTTCATGAAAGGGTACGACCTGCTGCGATAGGGAATCAAAGTTTCAAACCCAGATTTCGGAATTCAACCAGGATTAATAAAATAAGCGATTGAAACACAGGCACCTGATTGTTAATGATAAAAATATCTTACGCTGATCTATTAATGAAGAGAAGGTATGAGTACTATGACAGCCGCCATTGTTTTGGGTTACGGCAGTGGTTGGACTGGTTACTGATTAATGTTATTTTGTCATGCGTTTTTAAGCATTATGTTCACAGATGCTGAACTTGCAGTTAATAAATATCTAACGCATTTAGTTTTCATTTTTTCCAAGCTTCAACTAATAACAGGGTCAACATCTAAACAGACACAACTTGGTGAAACATGAGGGTGCTTTCAACTATGAAACGTGAAATGAAGACAGCACCACAAACAAGTTCTTACCAACACATCTTTTTTGCCATTTGTACCCAACTTTCTTTTCTTCAGCTGAGATCTCAGACTAGCGACTGTACAGTTACGAAGTTCATCTTCATTCAGTTCAGTTAACATCTTACGATCGACTTACAATTTACAGATAACGAAATCAAGAGGCTATACATAGAAAGCACGGTTATATATAAATAGATATAGATAAATATCAACCTTTAATCACCAAATTGTTTATTTAGTGATCCGTTCTGAATATGTGTCGTGAAATTCGGCATGTAATTGACTGTGTACAAATGTTTTTTAGTTAAATAAAGGACACCGGTTAAAAATTAACGCAACCAGTCAATCATCTACTTCCGGGTTGTATAAAATCCAGTAGTTTCGGAAAAACGTTAACCATCACAACTCGGTCAATTCCGGAAATTATTTCTGTAGTCTTTTTCGTTGCCTGACTCCACGTATCATAGATTTACTTTAATATTCAGCAGTAAATCTAATAAAAACATACGATATTTTCATTAATGTAGGCCTACCATTAAATTACTTTTGTAGAAAACGACTTCATTTCCCCCCCAATAAATGTTACAAGAAATGAATCATGACTTGTAGCACAGGAGCCTAGCTGTTATTCAATCAAAAAAAATTATACTCAATAAAAAAATTTCCTACGTATAGAAATTTTTTGATTGAATAACAGGCTCCTGTGATTGTAGTATATCATATCTCAGGATGCTATATAGCATCCCTGCATATCTTCAAAGTAAAAATCATATTTGAGAAAATATTACAATTTGTCGAAATCAATGACTCAAACAGATCTGATATGATGCGATTGAGAATTGAATGTAACACATTTAGATCCTTGCCGAAATGAATTTAAATTACTACACAATTCTACCATAATACTACGTACCATATTTACAAAGCATGCGAGTCATAAAGGGACATCACGTTAATTTACGTTACATGTAATTTAGGTGTGAGAGTCCCCTGCTTTAATTAAGAGCGGCTAGAACATATCGATGTCTGAGAAAGGGAGTTTAATCCAAATTCCAAATGCATTGAAACCCGACAGAAACCGTCATAAACTATCACTAGGTAGTGTTCAATTCAACATAATTTAAGATTTGTAAATACATGTATATAGATTCGATTATCGATCATACTGGATGAGATTGGCATATATAAAGCAAACATGGCCTTTTTGGGGGGACAGCTATATATGCTAGAAAGGTGTGTAGTTGTCACAGACTTTACATGAAATTTCTTCTCAGAAAACATGTATGATGTGACGTTTACAAACATCTGAGATGAAATAAATCTCTTATATTCATACTTGCTTTAATATTTATTTGTTTCAAATAAATTTTATAGACAATTAAATGATTCAGTGAAAATATTATTGCCGTAGCTTGCGGGCGTAATTTAATTAAATACTGTTTATATATACATTGTTAACGGAAAATACAGTACAACCTCTCGGATCCAGAGCGAACGACTACATTCAGCAACAACATGATTTCTTGCCGCTTCACGAATCAACTATTAATTTAACCTCTCCAGAGCAACAACCTCTCAACAACAGCATAATTAATTTTGCTACTCACAAAGGGAACTTGTTCTTTTGGACAGGCTACACTGTATTATCACGGACGACACAAAACTTGATGTTAAATCATACACTGGCTGAACAGACTACACGAAACACTTCAAGGTATAAAGACAGCCTTAATTATGTTTATGAGGCAGTATAAACACTGATCAGTAATTGTAGCATTTGTAATAATATTTAACATTCCATTGTAACATTCCATTGAACTGTACACTTAACATATCACGTGCCGTTTTCATATAAAAATAAAAAAAACTTACTGTTTAAACACATATACTTATACTCCACGTTGTGACATTCAGCTACATACAGTTGTAGCGATTATTCAAAGTTAAAATGAATGAAATAACGACGCACTAAGATAATATCTGTCTGACACTGGTACATGCATGTAGTTCGATACCATGCAAGGTGGAAATATATGAAATAAAGATCGACATCTGAATGAGTACACCATTTAAGGGCGACTGATGAACCTTGTCAAGCATATAACATTAAACAACACCCTTACCTAAACAAATCCATTAATACAGTTTCTATAATAATATAATAACCCTCCAGATTCTGCTTGTGTCAACGTGGTAAAATAAATCCTTGTGCACGTATATGTGCGTGATCCATTAAACATTCGCGATCACTGTGTACTATTATTTAATGTTTTATAAGTTTATAACTGGCATAGTATACGTATAAACTAACTACGGGCACTTCATAAACCTCTTGAACATATACCAAACAGTCATATATTTATTATCTTCATTATAAAAGTCAATGGTCCAATGTGCAATGGGCACATGTAAACCAGGAGCGTAGGTGAAGTGAATGCTCTTTCTGCGTTCAATTGCAGGGGCAACGCACTGGACTATTAAACGAAAGGTCGTGGGTTCGATTCTCGACTCAGTCTTTCGAATTTCTCAGGGACGCTTTTTCAGTGTCCCCATTCCAACTGCCGTGTCAAGTATTGTGTTTAGAAAATCACAGAAAAGGGACGATGTGTGTATCGTTGCTTTACATCGGAACGATAAAAAAACAGGAACAAATATTCGAAAATTGTAGGGATATAAATGCCTGGTTCTCATGTTCTCGTATCTTATCTACCCGCTCTCTGCGGCGTTTCTGAAATGATCACAGCTATTGAACTGGCCGATAAGCGGCAACAGATAAATAAATCAATTGCAGATGAATGCAAAGGTCACACTTAATTCAACAAAATAAAAAATAATGACTTTTTTATAATAATTGAATTATAGTTTTAACCGCTATAAAATTCTAGTGATATTAATGATTTATTTTGCAACTCTGAAATACACGTCTTTGTTTTTTATCATGTAGGCAATACATTTATTAACATCCCTACCAAAATATTGGTAGATCGACGATTTTTTCTCCAAATGCATTTTTACTTCGGAGGTACTAGTACATTGTATATGAATATTTTTACAAGGATTTATATTCACAGACATGTTTGTATATACATCCTTGATTTTTTTATAAATACGAAAAAGAAAAAAAAGGCAAGAAAAAAAGACAGAACGAAGAAAATACATATCGGTCCCTGGAAATACATATCGGTCCCTGGTCGGTTGAATATGTATCAGGAACTTACATGATTACGTCTTATACAAAGTTTGATGTCTGAGCGGATATAAGTTAGTTACGATGTACAATATGACCCTTATCTGGTTCCCTTTCTAGTTACATGTACCATGGATCGATATTACAGCATCCCATCCCAAAGGTAGACAACGAGGACAAGTTTATTTACAAAAATACATGAAAGTGGTCTCCCTTCGTTTTTTTTTTCAAAATTGTACATATTACCGATACCCGTGCTATATTTATAAGAACAATTGTTTCCGCACTAAAAGAGAAGTAAACGGGAACTAATTTTCCGTTGAAGCTCTATATTACCCATATTAATCTGGAAGTAACATAATATTAATCTATCATATCAAAAGAAATACTTCATGTACATATGCTGTAAAACGACTTGTAAACTTTGTTACATATACCTGCTATACTGATGTATAAGCCAATAAATGACTCAGATGTTTGTTATACAAATGTATTCTGATATAACTCCAGTAAATGAGCATTCTAATGTCCTACAGTTGATAAAACTTACCAAAATAGTGATCAAAGACATTCTATAAAAATACAGTATATAATTATCGGAAATGTCAATGGCCTCTGTTGAACGGTATATATCAGTTGGTATACTTTGCTTACTGATTCATAGTCAACCACTTTACATAGTCTGTATATTTCAGGACCGTAGGAAGCTAATTAAAATTTGGGGAGGGTCTTAAAGGAGGTAGATTAGAGGGCCAGTTAATTAGTTATGGACCCTTTAAAAAGCATTAGTCATGGGGGGGGGGATTTTAGATTTGTCTCACAATGGGTGGGGTAGAATCACTAATAACCCCTTATAAAACTAATACAGCCAAAATTATTGGGGACGGGAGAAGTGGACAAGGTCCTCCTGAACCCTGGTTTCGCGGCACGTACTTTTTCCGAACCTTTCAATTCATCAACTTATGTAAACTTATCAAAAACATAATACTTGTATCATCGTGTATTTAATTTGTATTAAACTAGGGAAAAGCTAATACACGTACCCTTAGAGGTCTATACGAGATTCATCCCCCCACTCTAAAAGTCCCCGACCAAAGTCTTTACTTTCCTAAATACTACGCACCCTAAACTATATCGAATAAACCTCTTTTAATGATAACCATACATATTCTAATAAACTTAATTAAGCAGTGTGGGGGAATCCACGTGACATAGTGACGTCACAAAGTTATCGTAACAAGCGCGTTTTCTGTCATTCGAACTAAGAAAACATCACGTACGTGTTTTATTTTTCGTTTTCTGTTAAACTTACATAATTGTTTGCAACTCCTCGCATAAAGAGCCACCTCCGGTTCAGAGTTTTGTCACTGTAGGTCCTCTATTTTTTTTACTTTTCTTGTCCCGTTTGACAATATTGTGAAAATGAGCGTTATATTTACAAGAACGTTTTAGAAATTGACCAAATCCACTCAAACCACGCATAACAGCAAATTGGCATACACTTCGATTGTCCGCATGTTATGATACGTGTAAATATGCTTAGTGTTTGGGTTCACTTCATTTAGAATTTTTCTTAGAAAATCTTACTGCTGTATGCAGACTTAAATCAGGTTACCGTTACAAACTTATTTGGAAAAGACGAAGAAATATACCTGCTAACGGTGAGACGAAGTGCATTGTACTGCATACTTAAAGATACATTTGTTGTTGCTTCAATAAATTTGAAAGTCGAGAAAGGAATCGAATGGTTTCAAGAAAGGTGTGTTTGGAGTGCGGTTGGACGGTGTGGCTAGACGGAACGAGAGCAAGATGCTATTCATCTTAAAGATGGGACTTGATACATGATGCGGACCTATTGCAATGCCAAACACCAGTCCTATGGTAGTACAGTAAATTCTCTTCCAAGAAACGCATGTTTATGAATGTTATTTTACAGATGACAATTAATACATTGATAATTCATGTTTATGCAAATTGTGTAGTGTTTGTTTATGTATTATCTTACAATACATATTTCATTATGTTTCCTTTGGCTGTTGTATAATACTTGATCTAGATAAATATCGTTTAAGTTTCATTGCTGCGTAGATGTTATCATTGTCTCAAATATCTTTCTGCTCTGCCTTTTATAAGATTACCAATGTCTTGACATTGCTTGTAGTTGTGTTGATAGTATGATTTGTGCACATGTATGTATAAGTTATTGTGTTATATGTCATTGTTGAATTATACTTCGTCCATAAAAATATCACTTTCCATTTTTTCTGATGTTTAAGAAATTTAGCTAAACATTAAAGAAATTGTTTCATTGATCATTACTTTAAATGATTATGTTGTATGATACTGGCTGCGTGTGTGTAAGTATCCTTTCATCCACATTACAGTGTATTTTAATGCCTTGAATATCCTTTGAATGAACCTGTATAAAATGGCTATATCTGTACACTGAATGCAAATTGTTGATGTATACAATGAATATATAGAATAAACCAAACTGATTTGCCCACATGTAAGTAAAAAATCGACATTCTGTTGATTGTAAGTGCTTCAATAATTGTTTTAATTATGCCCAATAATTTTTTTTAAAATGCAGCAAACACCAGTTGTGACTTAAATAGAAAAATTGTGCAACATGAAACATTTAGACACAGTCATAATCATGATCTTATGTCCAGTGTTGATTCATATCAAATGAAGTTGTTTAAGTTCAAAAGCATTTTTTTGTTAATGTTAGTTATACGAAGATGTGATACAGTTATACATTAAAAAGCTTTGTATAGATATCGTTAATCCCCGGGGCATAAATATTATAAATATGGACGTAGATCAAAGCATGTTTTTATTTTTCGGTATATATCTATTCAATTATTCAGTATTTTGTTACTCAAATAAAAAGGCACTAAGTATAATTCATTATTAACCAGCCCATGAAAAAAGCAAAACAGTAAATACTATAATAGATTTATTAGACATACCTTTAGTATAAGATATACATATTTTAAAGTTGTTTACCAGTATTAGCACAGTGGTATAAAAGGTGTTAAAAAATATTTTATTCTTATCATTTCATGATCAGATGTAAAGCGAATCTTTTGGTCGCAAATACGACGATTAGCACGTAAAACGACGTGTTATTTTTACGACACCGATATGCAAATAAAACGACGAGTTATTCTTACGACACCGTTAGTAAATAAAACGAAGTGTTATTCTCACGACACCGTTTGGCAAATAAAACGATGTGTTATTCTCACGACACCGTCATGCAAATAAAACGTCGTGTTATTCATACAACACCGTTTTGCAAAAAAGACAACGTGCTTTTCTCACGACACCGTTTTGCAAAAAAAGACGACGTGTTCTTCTTAAGTCACCGTTAGAACATAAAACGACGTGTTATTCTCACGAAACCGTTTTGCAAATAAAACGACGTGTTATTTTCATGACACCGTTAGTTAATAAAACGTCGTGTTATTCTCACGACACCGTTTTGCAAAAAAAAACGACGTGTTATTTTCACGGCACCGTTAGTACATAAAACGACGTGTTATTCTCACGACACCGTTTTGCAAAAAAAAAAAACGTGCTATTCTCACGACACCGTTAGAACATATAACGACGTGTTATTTTCACGACACCGTTTTGCAAAAAAAACAACGTGCTATTCTCACGACACCGTTAGAACATATAACGACGTGTTATTCTCACGACGCCGTTTTGCAAAAAAAGACGACGTGCTATTCTCACGACACCGTTATTCAAATAAAACGACATGTTATTCTCACGACACCGTTAGTACATAAAACGGAGTGTTATTCTTACGACAACAATATCATTCTTTGAGTTATTTCCCTGTAAGATGGAATTACACAATATCAATACACATGTCTGCACCCACAATTTTAAGCAATGTAAAATTGAAACTAAAATAGTAAATGCAACGCAGCTATATGATCACCTTTTCAATGGTTTAATTAATTAATTATAACTACGTTAAAGTACCAAATAAAATTCTTATGATGCGGAACTTATATTTGAACATTTTAGTATGGATCCTATGAAACATGATGTGTGATGCCAGAAAACGCGCTTGTTACGATAACTTGTGACGCTTGGGACGTCACTAGGTCACGTGGATTCCCTCACAGTGTTAAGTGTATTCCGAAAAAATACGTAATATCAAATGACGTCATCAACAATGACGTAACGGCATGGAAAGTAAACAACAACAAAGTATGTTAGCAAGGTAGAGAGATTTATTAAAATTTGCATCTGTTCAAATGGATCAGTTGAAATGCAAAACATATTTTTACTATCTTTTATGCTCCACGTGATTTTAACGTCGAGTTTCACTTAATTACTATGTACGATCTGTTTAATTAATGGTTGTTTATTATGGAATTAATTAATTAATTGTCACAAGATATCTATCTATCTATCTATCTATCTAAAATGAACGGTCTAGGGCAATACAGTCGCAGTGAATTAGCTTCTCTTCCTCAATTTTAATGTCTTGTCTGTTTTGACGGAATAATACTACCACTGATTTAGAAAACGTACTTTTTTCAGTTTTCTTGACTGGCAAACACATGTGCTTAACGACAGTAATTTATAGCAGGTCTAAGCGGACTAAACACAGCTATCATCAACTAAACAAGACAAAACTGAGCAAGACATACAAGGTAAATAACGTTTGACCTAAGTTGACCATAACATTACAAAAAGATCTGAAGTACAAATATAATTAAATATAGATTTTAAAAGGAAAATAGGCCTACAATAATTATTACGAATGATGTTAAAGGTAAGTCAATGAGGTTTTTGTTTCTGATGTCGCGATGGCAAGCCTTGTACGAAATGGTACTTGATTAGATCTACATGTATTTTATATAGATTTGTATCTGATTAATTTTATTGATGATTTTGTGCAGTTGACATAAGAAGCATATACGGCCAAAATATGGTAAAAGAATTGTGTCAAGTACCTGTGATTTTCTCTGTCCGGCTAGAGGAACGATACGTCGCAATCACTCTCTTCCAATTTGTTCAATAAATCCGGCGCCAGTGTTGTGTATTTCTAATAAGTTAGTGAGGTCAATTGACCATCTGAACCATGCCCAGAATATTACCCCATCTAGTTGCGCTAATGTAATTTTAACTGAGCTCACAAATTCATGTTTTCACTTGATAACATGTGCACATAAAATTAAGTGCCCCTACATTTTTCTAACTGTGCAATTATAAGTGATATTGGTAGCACCAAAATG